>JAREIK010000385.1:6170000-6547500 GCA_029783825.1 Sapria himalayana
GTAAGTTAAATGAGCCAAGTCCGAGCACCCTCAAACTCGGCTCATCAGCTCGTAAATAGGCTCGTGAATAGGCTCGTGAGCAAGCTCATTAACTAGGCTTGTGAACAAGCTCGTGAACCAAGCTCGTGAACATGGAGAAGGCTTAATGCACAACAAATTTTTCCTACAAATGAACATGATGAATATTTTAACTCTTGAACTTCAATCAAGTTAATTGAACTTTTATTATCTTATCTTTTTAATTTAGTTGTATGTTGTCTATTTTAGATGAACATTTTCTTTAATTCCCGAACATCATTATGAGGCTCGTAAGTTAAACGAGCCGAGCCCGAGTACTCTTAAACTCAGCTCGTCAGCTCATAAATAGGCTCGTGAATAGGCTTGTGAACAAGCTCGTTAACCAGGCTCGTAAACAAGCTCGTGAACCAAGCTCATGAACATGCTCGTAAGTTAAACGAGCCGAGCCCGAGCATAAATCAATCTAAGGATGATATGATCCGTGCCTTATAAATCAATCTAGATATCATAGACAAAAAGACTAAGTCATACAATAAAATAATTCATGAAAATAGGTTAATTCGAATCTATTATATTCTCATCATTTGGGTATTAATGATGAATTTCTAGATACCACTCATTGCTTATTTCTTTAAAATGAGATATAAAGTTACTATCAATGTTGTGAGAACCTATTGAGTCACACACATAAAAATATATATGTATTTAAAGTTTATTTTTTTTAGTTAGATAAAAATAAATTGTCCATAATCTTAAGTCTGAAATTCATTTCAAATCTTAAGCCAATTAGATTAGAGAGTTTGGTCCAATTAGTAAATGTTTGGACCTTTAAAATGGGCCCAAACTTAATGCCCACATTTTTATTCCTTTAAAAGGGGTCTCTCAAGGTTTCATAAAGAGGTGAGAGGGATAGAAAATAAGCAACAATGAAGATACGTTTGTGTGGATACTGCTAGAGGCACGAACACTTGACTATGCTAGGATTCGACTGAACCATTTGGAATCAAAAGTTTTCTACGCTACAAAAGATAACATCCTTATCCAACATTTAATTGTATTCACTTGGATCACTGGTGGGTTCCTAGTATACTATGAAATTATGATATTAAATTTACCCAAACCCTAACAGCAATAGCGCACAACAAAATCCTAACTCAAGTTCATCATGGAAACCAATTTTGTGAAGAAAGAAGAGAAGCTAGCCACTTTAATGCCCAAAATAGAACAACAACAAGGAATGGCTAGCCATGAAAGTTAAGAGAAATATGACTCTACTATTATGTTCTAGTAATTATAAATGTAGAGGAAATACAATTTTAAATGTTGAACACTACTGAATCTAAGCAATTTGTTTAAAACAATTAAAGAAAATTCAAATCATACCTCTTGGATAAAATCAATGAACAAAATGAGCCAAGATATTATAGAATGAAAATGCCCTCTAATGGTATCCACATAGGCAGACAATGAACGAGATGAATGTGCTAGCACCTTATAGCAAGTTTTTGTCCCACAAAAATCTTAGATGACATTTTAGTTTTTTTCTAAAAAAATTAAAACAAAATCACTCTCAAAAGCCTACTTAAAATAATATTATTTCTCTTTTTGAGATCTTCCCTTTTATAAAAATTCTTCCAACCCAAAATTAATTTAATTACATAATTAAAATAATATTTTTTCTTATTTAATAATTCATTAGGATTAAATTTAATTTAAAGTAATTTAACTCCATAATGAAAGGAAATATTTGTCCTTTATTAAATGATTCATTAGAATTAAATTTAATTCAAATCAATTTAACTCCATAATGATATAAAACACTTGTCCTTTATTAAATGATTCATTATAATTAAATTTAATTTAAATCAACTTTAATCTATATTGAAAAGACATATTTATCTTTTTATTAAATGATTAAATAAGATTAAATTTTATTCAAACCAATTTAATTTATAATTAAAAAAAATATGTTCTTTTATTAAATGATTCATTAAGATTAAATTTAATTTGGAGTCCTTTAACTATTAATAAGCTTGGTCTTGGGAAAATTAATGGGCTAAAAAAAGTTTTATAACATCCTATTAATGGGCTAAAAAAAGATTAATAGGCTTGGTCTTGGGAAAATACATAGAGGTTCACTCAATATTGGTAGTAGATTGAAATCATATTCTAAACCTTCAAGTTATAACTGATCTTTAGTAATACATTATAACTACCCAAATTAGGTGAATTTAATGACTCAAAAAACTTAAAATAGTATGATATTAATCTTTTTTCACATGATGTGTCGATTATGCATAAAACATTGAATGTCATCTTTATTCAACATAATCATTCTTTGATTATTGAGAAGATAGACTAAATAAATAATATTGCTAACTCATTTGAGTATGGTCGTATATTTCTTAGTATTACTTATTAAGAGGTCAAGATACATCTCACTCAATTAAGAATGAGATAAATTTTTTCATTGGTACTCATATTACTCTACATAATTTACTACATGCTCAATCATAATATTTATTATCATCTTGCTAAGGATGATATTGAGCTATGTCAAAACTTAGAAGTTTTTCATGTAGGAATATATGGTGAATTTAGTTTGAAGGATTCAAATATCACTACTATAATAACAATCACTTGTGACATAATCCATATTGTATTTCTCATAGTAGGTTTGTTTAATATCATATTTTTTAACACACACACACACACACACACATATATATATATATATATATGTTATGAGTA
The DNA here is from genome assembly GCA_029783825.1 of Sapria himalayana. Taxonomy (NCBI): domain Eukaryota; kingdom Viridiplantae; phylum Streptophyta; class Magnoliopsida; order Malpighiales; family Rafflesiaceae; genus Sapria; species Sapria himalayana. Next base: position 6,172,770 of record JAREIK010000385.1, read on the forward strand.
ATATCCTATGTTTATAATCAAAAAAACATGATGAAAAAAAAGTAGAACTGACTATTCGAGTCACACTTCATGAAATTCTAACATAAAAATATATTCAAAGTAATATCTTATATTCATTATCAATAATATCATATTCTTAACATTCTCAAAATATTGCTAGACTATGGATCATTTTGAATTGTTTTCTTGTGTCTTAAGATTTTACTATCATGTCACATACTTGATGACATAAAGCAGAACCAAGTATTTAAGGATCTTATTTTATCAAGTTAAAACACAATTTAAATAATAAAATAATTTGATAAATACCTCATGTATCAAATATAAACATACAATGACAAGGTATATGCCACTAGGTTAAGGCATACCACTAACACTCTCCTACTTGCCCTCGGCCCAATCAGGTATAAAATAAAAGCCCAATGATCTAGTGCGACTATCATGGTTTGACTATGCAAGGGGCCTACTCCAAGGTTCATCATCATTGTCAAAAATATAAACTCTGCATATCTTGACATCTTCTCTCTTAATGATCTCCATGAATGAGGTGGAAACACATGGGTATGTGTTTGGATTGTTGATGTGACTTGTGCTCCTTGGCTTAAGCCTTGTGCAATAGACATATTATTATCACAATAGAGGTCCACTAGGTTTGTAATACTAGGAACAACACCCAATTCATCAACTAACTTATTGAACCAAACTACTTACTTTGTTGAAATTGAAGCTGAAATCAGCCTCTACATTAGAATCAACCACTATCTCTCACTTGGAACTCCTCTAGCTAAAAGCATCCCTATTCAAATAAAACACTGAACTAAGTCTAATCAAAAACTACCTAGGATTTAAGGTCATCCAAGTCATGCTGAAAGCCAACATTTGTATAACCACATATAACTAATCTAATTCACCTTCTTGCTCATCATAGATCAAGAAAATATCTTTACTCATTCTTAAGTACTTAAGGATATTCTTGACTACTATTTAGTGACATTCACCTTGATTTAACTAGAATATACATGTCATACTTAAGGCACATGAGACATCAATTCTGATGCAAAGCATGACATGCATGATAGAACAAATAGCTGAAGCATATAAAATTTTATCCATATGCTTTCTCATCCTTTGTGGTAGGATATTGAGACTTACTGAGCTAAATGTCATGAAACATTGACAATAAATCTCTCTTGGAATTTTTAATGCTAAGCCTTTTTAGCACTTTGACTATGTACCCACTTTGACTTAGGTTGAGTAATCTTTGAGATATATCTTTATAAATCAATATGCCCATGATATAGGTGGCTTTGCTTAAGTTTTTCATAAAAAAAATCCTAACCAAGAATGGACATTTTGAAAGGCTATGATGTCATTTATAATGAGTAAGATATTGTTTATATTAAACACTAACAAGATAATAATGCTCCAACTTGCCTTCTTGTATACACAATACTCATTTTCATTTTTGATTAGTCAAACTCTTTAACATTCTCATTAAAATGAAGATTCTACTTCGTGAAGCTTGATTTAATTGATAAATAAATCTTTGAAGCTCATACACTATATTAGGATACTTAAGATTGACAAAACCCTCAGGCAATTATACATCCTCAAGTACGTTTCCATTAAAAAATATTATTTTAAATCCATTTGTCAAATCTCGTAATCATAGTATGCAACAATGATAAAAAGATCCTAGTGGTCATCCATAAATAAATCTTTGAAGCTTATACACTCTATTAGGATACTTAAGTTTTACAAAACCCTCATGTTGTGTCAATTAGATACCCTCAAGTATGTTTCCATTAAAAAATATTATTTTTAAATCCATTTGTCAAATCTCGTAATCATAGTATGCAACAATGATAAAAAGATCCTAATGACTATCCATAAATAAATCTTTGAAGCTTATACACTCTATTAAGATACTTAAGATTGACAAAGCCATTAGGTTCTGTCAAGTAAACATCTCCATGTAAGGTGATGTTTGATAATGCACTTAAAAATTCAGCGCACTTAAAATTAAAATTTTCAATGGTTTAAAATTTTAAGTGCGTTTGATAAAAAAAATGTTTGGAACTGAATGCTTAAAATTTTAAGTGAAAATATGTTGAAAATTTTAAGTTTGTCGAGACCTGCTTTTCGTGGAATGCTGAAAATGCTAAACAATAAAGATTAAAAAAATTACCATTTTTCCCTTAAATATTTCTGCGATTCATTTTCCATCATTGACATAGTTAACGCTAAAAAAAGTTCTCCTCATGCAAGTTTCTATTCATTTTAGGAGTGAATTCAACATGGTTTTTCGGTGAGCAAAATTGATGTTAATGATATTTAATTTTGGTATATCTTCTGTATTTGGGGTATTTGATGTTAATGTTGTGAATTGGTATGTTTTTGTTTTGTTCTCTGGATGAAATCCAATTTCCAAAATTAATATTCATCATGAAAACCCTTCTTATTATGATTTAATTATAAAAAATGAAACCAAAATTTTATTTATCGCAATACTCTGATTTCTAGTTTTCTTAGAGGTTAGAATCTCGAATGCATTTTTTTGTGCAAAAATTTTGATTCCCAAATTGTTTTGAAATCCCTACAGCTTCGAATTTTTGTTCTATGTTTTTTATTTTCATCCAGAATATTGGTTTTGTGGTCATGTCATGTATTTTTGCATTCAATGGGTTTATGTATTTCATCTCTACTTCTCTAAGCAAAGATTTTTTTTTTCTTTATTATGTGATGTATTTCATCACATTTTGTAGTTTTGTATATGTTGGCTATGCATGTAAATGAGTTGTATATTATATTTAATGCATTAATTTGAGTTTTGTTATTGTATTATTTGTTTATTCATGTAAATTTGTATTTATTGTCTATTATTTAACTTGATGAAAGATTATATTTAAAATAACTTTCAGTTACTTATCTTATGTAGGAATGACTTCTTTTGATTCTACTAGGGCAAGTTGGAAAGACCCAGCACAAGTTAAATTTTTTTTAGATTTATGTCTTGGCCAGAAAAATATTTTGGGAAAAAGGGGTGGGAGCTTGCATATTGAATCATGGGATACAATTTCAAAACACTTTAAAGAGATCAAAAATTTAAATTTCACTCAAAAATAATTGAAAAATGAATGAAATTATTTAAAACATAAATACACTGTGTGGTCGAATTTAATAGGAAAGTCTGGTTATGACTATAATTTAGTAACTAATACAATTGACTAGACTTCAGAAGAGTGGGAAGAGTATATCAAGGGATAGCTCATTTCTTCAGTTAATATATTGAAAAAATAAATTGGGCTATAATTACAATGATTTGAATAACAGAAAATTTCATATGCAAAATAATTTTGATATATTGGGCTATAATTTGCCGATGAGATGAGATCACCTTTTGATGGCATTATAGTTACCGAGCAATATTTATGGGGTCCATCTAGATAGAGATTGCCTAAAAATGGTACCGAAAAATTTTCATTAATTATTCATCCAACTGTAGAGAATTCTTGTACACACAAGGATATAGAGCTTGAATTTTTACCAAGCCCTTCATCATTAAAAAAAAGTCATTACCAAAAAGGAAGAATCAAAAGAAAAACTAAGAAGGAGATCTAGATGAAAAGTTACTAGTTGTTCTAAGTACATTGGAGCAATCAGATGGACCTAGTATTGAAGAATGTAATAAAAAGTTGGATGAGATTTCAACTTTACTTATGGATGACCCACCGTACATTGCATCTCCTAGCATTTTTTTTTGTGAAAGCAAAGCATACAGAGAACAGTGGATGATATTTTTACAAAAGCTAGAGGCAATCAAAATTGCTTGGATCAGGATGAATGCAAAAAAATTGGGATTACTTTACTTTTTTTTTGCTTCTCGGTGTTAAAGAAAATACAATTTAATGTGTTATTTTATGGGTTTGTTTCATACTTTGTATGCACGTTTGTTGTATTGACATTATTTCTTTTTTTAATAATATCTTGTTGTTCACTTTGCTTGTAATTTTTTTAACTTGTTTTTATTGATTTATTTTGAAATATTGAATATTGTCAGAATATGTTAAATGAAAAGAAAAGAAATATATTAAAAATCACTACACTGATTCTAGTCAAGAAGATTATTAGGAAAAAGTGACTTGGAAGAAGAAAAAATACCAACTCGACACTGAAAGGTTTTGCATATGTGCAAGAAATTTTAAATGGTAATCCAGCACATTGTATTGAAATTCTAAGAATGAATAAGCAAACTTTTTTGGGTATTTGTGAGCATTTCAAAAAATAGAAAATGGTTGAAAGACAGTCATTACATCAAAGTTGAAGAAAAAATGGTGATGTTTATTATGACTTTAAATCACAATGTGAGAAATCGTGTTACAAAAAAAAAGATTTAACCATTTAACTCAAACCATACATCATTACTTTCATGAAGTACTAGAGGCAATGCATCTCTTCAGAAGAGAAATGATTGTGCCTATCCCGGTTAATGAAGTAATAGAAAATCATCCTCATCAATGATTAAGGAAAATATTCAAGGCAAATAATATTACATGTTTATTATTATTGGTGTTCATGTTGTTGTCATAATTATTTTTATATTGATATTTTTTTTAATGAATATGGTGTGATTGGTGCACTTGAAAGGATGCTTGTTAATACTGTGATACCATCTGACAAACAAGTCCCTTATAGAGGAAAGGAAGAGGAAAATATTATCAAAATGTTCTAGTAATATGTGATTCAATATAATTTTTATATTTGTTTGGGCTGGATGGGAAGGCGTAGCACATGATTCAAGAGTTTTATCAGAGACTATGTATAATCCAGAAAATAATTTTCCAATACCTCCACCAGGTAAGTATTATTCTCTTCTCGTATTTTTTTAATAAATTCATAATTAATTTTAAAATTATATTTTTTTGTAGCATATCCACATACTCGAAGGTTTATAGCATCTTACCATAATGCATGATATTGGTTGCCTGAATTTTAACAATACTGTCTGGCCTCTTACAAAAGAATAGACATTCAATTATGCACATGCAAGATCGAAAAAATATCATTGAGTGATCTTTTGGTGTTTAGAAAGTTCAATTTTCAATCCTAAAAAGGATGGCACCATATCCTTTTCAAGTTCAAAGAAATATTGTTATTATTTGCGTAGCCATACAAAACTATATCCAAAAATTATGTATTACTGATATTTTTTTAGAGTAGGGTGAAAATGATTATGGTAAAAATTCGGAAATACCTCAAAATAATCATGAAGGTCTACTACAAGTTGGAGGAAGAACAGCACAAGCTGATCAAAGTTGCATGATTAATTTACAAGAGGAAATAGCAAATCAACTAGTTGCAAATTAATTTTTGTTTTTTTTATAAACATTTTTATGTTTTTTGGATTTTATTATATAATTATGGAAATGTTTATAGTAAATTTCTTTTAAATAATAATTAACAATAGCACTGAAAAATCAAATTTTATTAGAAATTATATTTAATTTGAATAAAATGAACTACATTAATAATAATGATACAAATATAAAAAACATCATTTTTAGTATTTAGCATTTAAAGTTATCAAACAAAATTAGTATTTTCATCAATTAATTTTTATCAATTTATCAAATAGTTTTTCAATACAAATTCAACACTTATAAAATTTAGCACTTAATTTTTCAGTACTTAATTTTTTTAGTTTTATCAAATGGACCCTAAGTTTCCAATAAAAAACATTATTTTAAAATCCATTTGTCAAATCTCATTATCATAGTATGCAACAAAGATAAAAAGATCTTAATAAACTTAAGCATAATAATAGGTAAAAATATCTTATCATAATCAATACCATGAGTTTGTTTGATACCTTTTGCATTGAGTTGAGACTTGAAGGTCATAACATGTTTGATCTTATGAACCTATTTATAATCAATGACCATAGCACCCTCAAGTTGATCAACCAAATTATAGATTTGGTAATCATACATTGATTATATATCAAACTTCATAGCTTAAAAGCCATTTTTCAGAGGTTAAGACTCATCATTACTTCATGATAGGTTATAGACATTTTTTGACCCACAAACTATATGGAGTATTATCAATGATGAGAAATCCATATCTCTCAGAATCATGATTAATCTTATTAGAACTTGGTAGGCCTTGTGTAGAAGATATCGACAGTCAACTCAACAACTAGTTTTGAGTTTTGTAGAATTCCCATGGAAGACTTAGTGATAACTTGTGGTTCTTGAATTTATTCAAGAGATATCTTACTCTTACTAACTTTTTTGGAAATGAACTCTCTTTCCAAAAAATACTTTATTACGAGCAACAAATACTTTGTTCTTAGTTGCAATGCAAAAGAAGTACCCTTTTGTTTCCTTTGGATAAGCTTTTTGTTTTTTCATTCTTTAAATAAAAACTATAAATCACTAAAGGCCTAAACAATTATATCACTAAAGGTCTAAACAAAAAGAAGCTTTTTGTTTTTTCATTCTTTAAATAAAAACTATAAATCACTAAAGGCCTAAATAATTATATCACTAAAGGTCTAAACAATTAAATAACTAAACTCCTAAACCACAAAACACCTTAATACTTAAACCAATAAACCGGTATATCCTAAAAAAATAATAAATCTCAATTTTATTTGTATTCTTTATAATTTTAAAGATTCATTTTAATTTTTTATTAGTTTATTATTATAGAATTATAAATTACAAAATAAATTATGAGTAAGACAAATATAATTTAAATAATTTATTTTTAATAACAAAAATATAAACTTATAAAAAAAGCAAAACATTAAAAAAAATTATTATTTAGTAATATAATTTACTTTGATTTGAATAAATTTAGATTTTGCAAATACTTTTTAAATAAAATCTATTTTATTAATAATAGTTTATTAATTTATTTTTCGATCATTATATAATATCTAACAATGTAATTATAAGTTTGATGCTTTACATATGTTTCTCATCCCTAAATATTGAGAAAAGACAAATCATGATACTTTGTTATCCACATATCATATGGTGTCTTCTCATTAGCTTTCGATAACATTTTATTTAATAAGAATGTAGCTGCCTATAATGCATATCTACATAATGATATTAGAAGATTTCTTTGACTCATCATAAGTTGAACCAATTCTCCTAAATAAAAGCAGTACCCTTTTTTTTGGATACCTCACATATAAGTATTCATAATATTTGGGTGCTAGCTTATTAAAAGTTTGATACTTTACATGTGATTCTCAACCCCAAATCTTGAGAAAAGACAAATAATGATACTTGTCTATCCACATATCATATGATGTTTTCTCAATAGATTTTGATAGAATTTTATTTAATAAGAATGTAGTTGTCTCTATTGCATATTTAATAAGAGTGTAGAAGTTTGATTTCTCCTTTTGGATATATCATTCCATTGTGGAGTTCCAAGTGAAGTGAGTTGTGAGACTATCCCATTATATTTAATATGATTGTCTAACTCTTGGTATAATATTTACCACCTTGAATAGATTGAAGTTCTTTTATATTCTTTCCAAGTTGATTTAGTACTTTATTCTTGAATAACTTGAACTTTTCAAATAATTCAGATTTATGCCTCATAAAGTAGATGTAATTATATCTACTAAAGTCATTGATACAAGTAATGATGTACTTGTAATCTCTTCTAGCAGTTGAGCTTATTAGTCTATAAACATCAATATGTTTAAGGGCTAATAAGGCACTAGCCCTTTCATTATGTATAGTAATAGAAGTATGAGTTAATTTTTTTAGTAAATATGATTTACATGTTTCAAATGATTCCAATTCAAATGAATAGAGTAGCCCATCTTGATGGAGCATCAATACATATTTCATATTATTATATCCCAAACAACAATGCCAAAAGTAAGTTGAATTCAAGTCATTAGGATCCTTTTAGTATCGATGTAATAAATGAGCTCGGGTTATTCTAAGTTAGAACATAGAGACCATTAAATAAATGAGAATTTTTATAAAACATGTCTCTATGATAGAAAAAATATTATTTTTAATAATAAAGTAAAATTCATCCATGTGTACACAAAAAACTGAAATAATATTTATGCTCATAGCTAACATATAAAAACAATTCTTTAATTGTGAAACAAGTTCACTGTGCAAAGTTTCATCATAAACTCGCACAACTAATACAACAATGTAACTCTTGTTCCATTCTCCACTCATAAGTACAATTCACCTTTTGCCAATGATCTTCTTCTACTTCACAGAAACTTCAGATTTATACAATATGAGATTCACATTCAATATCTAATATTCATGAAGTTGAAGTAGATAGATTGGTTTCTATAATATAAATATCTAAAGTAGTAGTCTCATTGCTTTTCTTCTTCTTTATAACTTCCAACTAAAGCCTTTAGTTCTTCTTCTAATGACCTTGTTCATTGTAGAAGAAGAAAATTATCTCCTTGGGTGACTTGGGCTTTTTGGCCTTGGGCTCAGATTGCCTATGCCTTTCTTAGCTTTATTGTATTTGTCATTTCCTTTTCTTTCCATGCCTCCACCTTTCTGACCCATGAGTACTAGTTTTATATTTTGAATGTTCTTCTTAATATTATTTAACATTCCATGCAACAATAGATTTCTCCAAATAGTAAATATTATAGTTCATAACAAATTTTTCTTAAGATTTAAATAATGAACCAAAAATCAGATTAGTAGTCAATTCATGGCTAATAGGAGCATAAAGATTATCAAGCTAGTTGATGAAATCTTTCATCTTTAATGCATGTACACTTACTAAAGTGCCACGAGCCATCTAGCATACATTCAATTCTTTGGTGGTTCCAAATCATTCTTGACATGATTTCTTTTGGTTTATTTCATTAAGATACACCATTATGTCAAATGTATCCATTTCCTCAGGTTCCTTCTGAAGCTTATAGTTAATAGTTGTAATCATAAACATGGTACATCCACGGAGACTTTGAAATGCTGGATGTAAGTATCATTTTTGGCTATTGATATATTGTTAGCAAGTTCATTAGAGATTTTATTATCAAATACATGTCATTTTCTCTCTTATTTAAAAATAATTCTTAAATATTGAGACTAATCGTGAAAATATATCTCATTAAATCTTTCCTTCTCAAGGATATATCCAAAGAAAATAATAATGTGAAGTTTGATATCATTAGTCTACATATAAAAATATGAAAAGCATTTAATAAATGATGTCTTAAAAACTCTTATAGTTTCTTTGTGAGTTAAGATTCATTTTGACTTAAAGTTAAGTTTAGCTTTAGCATAGCACTTAAATTAAGCTAACTACGTAGAAAATTCTATCCAATTATATCATATATAATTATTTGAGTTTTATAGGATTTGACATCACATGCTTAGGTAGGTTAAATCATACCTTTTATGCCCTTAGACCCAAAACCATTTTGACCACCTAGTTAAGTTTAACCATATTCAACTTATGGATATCACTATTATTTATCATTTCTTCCTAGGATGGCTCAATACCCTCTACTATGGTAGAAACTATATTATGATAATCTAAGTATTGATAAGTGTTAAAGTACCGAAGACAATTTATGATTTAATATTTTATGTGATAAAATGACTAGGTTGTTAGGCATACTTATCAACACATACAAATATTTTTGCAAGAATAATAGTAACTATGATATGTCATGGTCCATTACCTAAGGTGATCTTCATAAGCCAATGTGGAGATCTATGATTACCTTTTGCCCTTATCTTCATGGGCTTGTCTCCATGAAAAAATGGACCTCCATTCCTCTTTCTTCTTCAGTATAATCTATCTTTATGAGCTTGTCTATAAGAATGAAAGGACATACATTCTTCTTTCTTCTCTTTATTATAGTCAAGTAATAATATTATACTATTCTATGCACTTTAATAAAAAGACACATATGTTGTATCCATAAAACAATACATGCCAATTACATTAAACTAAGGGTCATGTAATGTGCCATACAAAGTAAAGATAAACACATTAAGTACATAGTCCACAAGGGTATATTGCTAGTCCTAATCGTATTAGAATACAATAATTACCAATACAAAATTGGATTCTTATTATTAAAAGTCCTAATTAGGTTAAAACACATAAAAACATGGAAAATTAGTTTCATCAAACTTATGAGTCCCTCTAATGCCACTATTAGCTTCCAATGATTATAAACATAGTGAAAACATAATTTTTTTATTGAACACCATCAAGATTCAAGCAATTATATTTTGATAAAACAAATTAAAAAAATTCAAAATTGTACCTCTTGGATAAAATTTTGTGGAACAAATTGACTCAAGACATTATATGATGCAAACACTAACTAAAGATATTTAAATGAAAAGGTCAAAAAATTGGAAGGATGTGCTAACACCTTATAACAAGTATATGTCCCACAAAACACTAGATGAAATTTTAGTATTTTTTCAAAAAAAAAACTTAAAATAAAATCACTCTTAAAACCCTACTTGAAAGAATCACATTTCTCTTCTTGAGATTTTTTCTTTTATAAGAAATCTTTCAACTAAAAATCAATTTAATTCTATAATTAAAATAAATATTTTTTTCTTATGAAATGATTTATTAAGATTGAAATTAATTGAAATCAACTTAACTCCAAAAATAAAATGAAATATAATTCATTTATTACATGATTCATTAGGTTTAAATTTAATTCAAATCAATTTAACTCAATAATTAAAAGAAATACTTTATTTTATTAAAATATTCATTAGAATTGAATTAAATTCAATATCCAATAAGTATTAATAAGCTTGGGCTTGGGACAATTAATGAGATAGAGAGAGAGCTTTATAATATCCTATTATAGCTCATTCTACTATGTGACCAAATATGTTCATTTAATATTGATAATATGCCCAAATATTATTTTAAACTCTCAAATTAAAATTGGTTTCTAGCAAGATATTATAATAATCCAAATCAAGAAAATTAAATGACTTGAAAAATCTTATCATATTATGATTTTTGTCCTTTATCATATGATATCTCAATTATTCAACTTTATCATCTTACTATATTATGATTTAATATTGGTAATATCCTATTATAGCCTAAAACATTAAATTTATCATCTTTTTCAACTTAATTATTTCTTGGTCCTAATAAAAGTTGACTAAATAAATGATATTAATAATTTTGATCAATCTCATCTGAGCATTTTTTTTGTATTTTTCAGTCTTTCTTATCAAGAGGTCAATAGATATCTCACTCAATTAAGAGTAAGATAAATTCTTTCACAATCACTCGCATCATGTTAAGGATAATATTAAGCTATATCAAGAAAAGAAGTTCCTCATGTAGGAATTAATGATGAAGTTAGGTCAAATGACTCGAATACAACTACTACAATAAGAATTATTGATGAGGCAATCCATGTAGTATGTCTCATATCAAATCAATCCAATTTCATGTTTTTAACAATTATCTATATTTTGAGTAACATCCTATACTACAAGAAAAGAAGCAATTAGAAATGGAGATTAGAAATGTTCAATTCCATTTTTAAAATTAGGAATGAAATTGAAATGAATTAGGAACGAAAATGACAAATTACGGAAAATTTAGATAAATGGAAAAAAATCCATTGCTAATCAATGATGGATTGTTAAATATTTTTTAATTCTATCACTAATCATGTCACGAAGTAGGGTATAGATATGCTTGAATGGCATTTAGTGATAGAAATTTATATATCTATGTTTTTTTAGAAATAGAATGCTTATCCATTTGTACATCTGGCGATGGAAATTATTACCATCGCTAAATGAAAAATATCATACCCATCCTTCACTATATAATTTTAAAAAATTTAGTGATGGAAATTAATTTGATAATTAATTTTGTCTCTAAATTAATTTAGTGATGAAAATTTAGTGATGAAAAATATCATACCCATCCTTCACTATATAATATTCTGTCGCTAATTTAGAAATGGAAATTAATTTTGTCTCTAAATTATGATAATTAATTTGAATCTTTGAACAAAGTTAGAGTCTGAAAGTTTTTCATTTGGATTCTAAATTCGTCCTAATTATTTGTGGATTTCCCTTCATCCTATTTATTGATGGATGCACAAATCATCCATAATTGAGGTATGGAATTATTATTTTAATTTTATTCTTTATGTATTGTATTCGAGAATAGCTATATTTGTCCGTTTAGATGTTATGCATAGTTTATTTTCATTTTTAACATTTTTATTGGATTCTTCTTCTTATTTTGTTGGATTATTTTAATTCTAATTGATAAATTATACATTTCACAATTTTATCACATGCTTGGATTTGTTAAATTTTTGTGTTGCCTAATTGAGGTATGAATATTTTGTCCATTTTGTTATTGACATATAATTTTGATTATGCTAATTAATTTGGACTTTGTTTGTTTACTAGGATTAGATGAAATATAATAATTTTTAAAGTACAACTCATACTAATGATGCAACTTTAACATTGAACAATTTATCAATATTATAACAAATACTATAAGTTTGTTTGTAATAAGAAAGAATAATGTACAAAAATTTTGGGGGTATGTAATTGGAAAGATGAACAATTTAAAATAGTTACGTGCAACGTTATATAAGTATGATTTTATCCTTTATCATTTTATAGCTACAATTTCCATATCAATTATATGTAATAGATAAATAAAGGATCTTGCAAAAGGACTATTATAGAGTTTATATACATATCTCATATATTAAGTAAATGAATACAAATTTCATACTTTGAAACATATGTTCAAAAAGAACTACAATGAATAGTAGTATTTGCATAAATAGGTCTACCTATACTACATCTATTATTGATTTTTATGGTTGACTATTTGAAATTCTACATGTGGAATATCATGCTTTACAAATTCAGATGATAATTCTATTTAAGTATGAAAGGTTTGATCCCATTCCAAAAATGAGTATTAGAATTCATCATCAATACAACCTTCGTGATGTGCACCATAAGAAATATTATCATATGTATGAGCCAACCACAAGAAGAAATTCTTGTGACTGGTGATAAATATTTAAAATAAAACCTAGATCAACTATGTAAGTTATTGAAAATGATATTATTATCACTCCATCATGTGTATTAGCATTTCAAAAGAATAATGTGAAATTTCATTCAATCATTAGTGGGGTAGATAATGGGCTTCAAATATTACTTGGTGAAGGTTGAAACTATTTGGACATTGATGATGACCATGTTGAAGAAGATAACGAGGAGGAATTAATTACAGAATCAGATGATGATGAATATATGAAGATGATTTGTTATAAATTTCTGATGATGACAAGAAATTTTTTGACTGTCATGTTATGTTGTCATACTTATTTTGTAATCATTATAATTTGGATGTTAAATGAAAATTTTTATTTGCTTTTTTGAATCTCAACATGTTTATCATAATGATTTGTTCTTATAACATTTTTATAACATGTTTTTATTGCCTCTGCATATTTTGATGTTTATATAACATGATTTAGGTATGAGAGGTAACCATTTATGTGACCGATGATATCAATATGCATGTAGGGATAGAAGAAGTCAACTAATAGTTCGTGGAGGAGAAAAACTACATGTATTTAGTGACAACAATACTACAAATGACCTTCCGCATTCTTCTACATGTACGAAGGAAATGTTGGCATCACCTCATCATGACATTTATGGATTGACTACCACTAATATTTCATCTTCATATCATTTTGAACTACAAGGTTTTGATGTCCCACCTATCCCAGGAGACCTATGCATTGGTACTATAACATCGACACCGGTAGGATATTCATAATTTTTAATTTGTATGCTAAGTTATGAGAAAATCATCATTTAGTCCATAATTGAGATTAAATATTATTTAGCTTTCTTAAATTTACTACATTCATGCATTATCATTTTTTATTAATTTTGTTTTTAATAAATGTAAAATAAAATATGAATGAAAATTTAAGAATATTATAATGTTTGAAATTTGGTAATTTATACTAATAACAAAGTATGATATTGCAAATTAGCGAGCATTATCTTTTAGAATTAAAATAATATTTGTGTAACAATGTTTTAGATAATAAATATAAGTGAACTAAATATTAACTTAGTAACAGAAAAATTGGTGTATTTTATTTATAAGTAAATGCATGTGCTGATATTAAATTACTTATAGGTTTATTCTTTCTGCTTCTCATATAATCAAATAGATATTGTAAGGAGAAACTTGTTTCGGAGGGTATAAAGTGGAGCAATGTACCCCCAATTATGAAAGAATTTTATTGACAATAATTTAAGGTATAATTTTCATGTATTAACTTGTTTTTCAATTTGGTCTAATATGACTTACTATTAAAATAAATAAATCAACATGTATTATTATTTCATTTAATTTTTGCAGAAAAAATACAAATGAAATAATATCTTGGTATTCTTGGTGAAGGATACATGAAAATATATGGCAAATATAAGATAGACTGAAGCTTGGCAGATAGAGAAAAAAAAATATGGTAAAGATGCAAAGCCTAATAGTATCCCCCTAAGTATTTGGATAAAGTAGAGAAAATACTAGAATAGTGAGGAGTTCAAAGCCTTATCCCAGATGACCTCACATAATCATCAATCAGAGAAAGTATATGAATGATCAGGATCTTCAAATATGTATTTGAGGTTCAAATGTGACCTACCAATATTTAGTAAATTTGGTATAATTATCTTTTATTTCTTGTTATTATTATATTTTTAAATGCAAAGGATAATATATGTGCGATAATGTATAATGTACTTTAATAGTAACTATTATTTATTTTCAAGAGATTGAATTGGGAAATTAATCAACACCATTTGAAGTATTCAAGCTAATGCACAAAAAGAAGGATGAATCATTTGTAGACTAGAGGTCAAATGATATTAATGTGAGTTTCACATTTTATACGTATTTTTTCATATGTAAATTATAATTAATAAAAGAAAATGATATACACAAATTGATTATTTGGCATTAGCTGTAAATAATATGCAAACTCAAGTTTACTTTTTTAACATAAATGATGAGTTATTATTCATAGACTCATTAAATGTAATGACTAACTTTTCTTTTTATGTTATTTTTAAGTAGGGTAATGATAGTTTCTTGTGCTGGTATAAATTTTATCTAAATATATTAATGATAAGTTATATTATATTTTAACATTTGTAGGAAGCTATGGAGAATATGGTTACAATTGATTCATAATTGACATATCATTCTACAAAGGTTTAATACACCAGAGATTGATGTTGTGCATATTTACATTTATGTTATCGAAGTAGAGCCAAAAAAATAGTGAGTGTAAAGTCTTGGTACTCATGCATCTACATTTTATCTAGGTTTTGTTAGATTACTTCATTATTATCTTTCAATAATAATAATATGTTTGATGAGAGGTTTTATGAGGAGATGCAAAAAATTAATGATACATTGCAAAGGAATAATAATGAGATGCAACGAAAAAAATAAAGAGATGCAAAAAGAAATTGAAGAAATGAAAAAAGGGAAGCTGAAAGAATGAAAAGAGATGATGAAATACAACAGAAGATTTTGAAGATGGAAAAAAGTATATGTAAGTTGGTAGAGGTATTGTCTATTTTTTATCATTCTCAAGAGGATTCATCTAGATCACTAGAGGATAATACGCATTAAAATAAGGACTCATAATTGTTTGTGATTTTGTCTTATTAATTTTTTGCAATGAATGTTTTTTTTTGTGAAATTATGGTTTTTGTGTTAATGTTTTTTTATTTAAGTTATGCATTGTGTATTATATTTCATGAACATTTTTTTGTTATTTGAAATCTTATTCTCTAGTGAATATTATGTGAATTTCATTTGATGAATAATATATGGATGTACTTATTTGATTGTAGGTTATATGGTTTTCGTATTTATTTTTATAATGTATATAGTATACAAAAACTACATAAAATGCGACATGTTCTTGTTGCAAACAATAGAAATGGAAAATGATTTTTCTAAATCTATTTCTAATATAGAAATGGATTTAAAAAGGAGCACTTCATAAATGAATTCCTTCCATTTCTAATTACATCACTATTTGAACATTGCGACAGAACTAGAAATGAAATTGGGCATTTCTAATCCTGTCTTTTCTTGTAGTGCTAAGTTCATGATCAGCGAAACATTATAATCTCACAAAAAACTTATTAGTTTTACTTCATTATTATTCCCATAATAATGAGACTATGGACCATTTAGAATAGTATTCTTATACCTCAAAGTTTTACTATCAAGTCACATATTTGATGATATAAAACATAACCAATTATTTAAGGATCTTATTTTATCAAGTTAAAACATAATTTAAATAAAATAATTTGATATAAAAATCTTATGTATCAAATATAAATATACAATGACATTATATATGCCACTAGGTTAGGGGCACAACACTATAATCTATCACAATTCAAAATGGTGACATTAAATATTTTAAATTCCAAGGTATGAGTCACCATTCACATATCAAGTCAATGTCCACACAAGAGAGTTAATATATTGCAAGATATAAGTGAGATTGAATTCTATGATGAAGATGACACCATGGACCAAACCATACCACCATTAGAAGATGAAGACATACAAAGGGAAAACATCTTTCACACAATGTGTAAAGTGCAAAAAAATATGTAACATAATTATTGATAGAGGTAGTTATACTAATATTGCTAGCACTACAATGATGGAAAAATTAAAGATACCAACAACTAAGCATCCTCATCTTTAAAAGTTGTAATAGTTCAATCATAGTGATGAAATAATGGTGAATAAACATTTGTTAGTTTACTTTTGTATTGGAAAATATGAAGATGAAGATTTATTTGATTAGTTCCAGTGCAATTCGGACACTTATTGTTAGGCTGACTATAAAAATTTGATCGACGTGTTGAGCATGATGACTTCATCAACAAATACTTAATTTTGTTTAATCAAAGGACAATTCCTCTAGCTTCTTGTTTATGTAATAAAAGTCACCATTTACCTTTGGTAAATCCACTTTGGAAAGTTGTAGTCTTCTTGATTTGATTTACACTGATCTTTGGGGACCATCTCTAATTGAATCTGTTACTAGTCATAGTTATTATGTTATTGTTGATCATTTAATCAAATATGTATGGGTTTATCCTTTACGCTTAAAATTTGATGTCTTCGCAATTTTCGTCAATTCAAAGCTGTCATTGAAAAGTTTTTAATCAACCTATTATCTCAGTTTACTCTGATGGTGGTGTTGAATATATTTTACTTAAAGATTTCTTATGTAATCTAGTAATTCAACATCTTAAAACTCTAACACATACACCTCAACATAATAGCATTTTTGAATGCCACCATTGTCATATTATTGAAACTGGATTAACTTTTCTTCATCACATTAATCTCCCTTCCAAATTTTGGACATTCTTTTAAAACTACTATTTATTTAATTAATCATCTATCTACACCAACCCCCAGTTTATCTTCTCCTTATCACAAGCTATTTTCTAAGACCAAATTACACAAAACTCCGTATCTTTGGTTATTTATGTTTTCCTTGGCTAAAACTTTACACCACCAATAACTTGAACCTAAGTACACTCCGTGTGTTTTCCTTGGTTATTCCTCTAATCAAAGTTCATATTTTTGTCTGGATTTAAAAACACATAGAATTTACACATCTCATCATGTTTATTTTATTGAAAAAGATTTTTTTTTTCTCTAAATATATTTCTCCAACCTCTTGACTTTACGTTCTCATTATTGATTTACCTTTCTTCTTGCTTTTCCTTCTCCTTCACCCACTCCTACTACTAACATACACTAGTTCTAGAAGCAACATCTCCTCCATTGCATATCTTGCCACAACCTTCATCAACACCACTATTACTCACTTCTCTAATAGTTAGTATTCCTTCATCTCCTTCTTATTCTCCCTCCTCTTCAAATTGTATATCCTCTACAACATTCACTACTACCTCTATTACTCCATCTGTATCCTTGACCCCCCCCCCCATCTCATAGTATGACACTACAAGAAAAATCTCATATAGCTAAGGACAATTCCCTAGCTAAATGGGTATTTTTCGTTGCTAAATGAGATATAGCGATGGATTAAGGACGGATCATTTCCCTATCTAAAGTACTAGTCGCTAAAATTTAGTGAGGTAAAGAGTCCCTAGCTAAATTTTTAGCGATAGAAAAAATCCCTAGCTAAAAATAATATTTTCTCTAGCTAAATTAGTAAGCTAGATGAGATTTTTCGTCGCTAAACGGATATAACGACGAAAGCTTTCCAAAACTAAAGTGCTCTTCGCTAAATATTAGCGATGGAAATAGTCCCTAGCTAAATAAAATTAGAGACAAAAAAAATCACTTGCTAAAATAAAGAAATCCCTAGCTAAATTAGCTAGGGAAAATTCCCTAGCTATATTAATTTCAAAACAATTTTAGAATTAAATTTATTTTAAAATTTTTTAATTAAATAATTTAAAATTTTATATCAAATTTTATAAAAAAAGAAACTATAAATGATAATTTATAATAAACAAAAAATAAAATCATTTAATAACTTATTCTAATTCAATATTTTACATAATTAAAACAAAAAATTACAAAATTTTATTATATCTTATTTATCAATATATCTACCGATAGTACATAAAGTATAATTTATCCATTCATTAACGTTGCTTTCTCTACCTCTGCTTCTTCGATCCCCATTTTTCTACTACACAAAATTGTTCGAGTCACGGCAAGTCATGTGTAGTGAAAAATATCATCACTTATACAAGTTTTATATGGGGAATAATGTGGTATCATATCTGTAAGAAATTTAAACCACTAAGTCAAATTAAAATAAAAAAAAAGTTATGTTTTGATAAAAATATAATATTGTAGTATATATGTAAATATATACTAGTATTTCATTAGTACATATATTACTACAGTATATGTAAATAAAAACTATAGTATTATGTGTACATATATAAATAGTACAAATATATTTAGTATATATGTACATAAAATACTGTAGTATTATATGTACATATATACTAACTTTATACATATGCATATACCACATTTGTTATTGTTGCTGCTGCTCCCACTACCACTGCCGTTGCTACTGCTGATGCTGCCAATGCCGCTGCTGTCGGTGCTGCTACTACTACAGCTACTGCCAGTGCTATCACTTTTTGCCAGTGCTGCCGCTGCTATTGCCGCCACCGCCACCGCTGCTGCCGCCTCTGCCACCGCTACTGCCGCAGCTGCTGATAGTGCTACCATTGATACAAATGCTGCTGGTGCTACCGCTGCCACCGCTGCTGCCGCTTCTACCGCTGCTGCTGCCGCTTCTACCGCCTATGCAACCGCTGACTCCACTACTGCTCCATCGCTGATGCTGCCCCTGCCGCCCTAGCCAATGCCGCCGCCGCTGCTGCCGCTTCTACCGCTGCTGCTGCTGCTTTTACCACCGATGCCACCGCTGACTCCACTGCTGCTCCGCTACTAACGCTGCCCCTGCCGCCCCAGCCAATGCCACTGCCACTGCCCCTGCCGCCCCAGTCAATGCCGCCACCATTGCTGTCGGTGTCGCCACCACCACTACCACCGTTGCCTCTGCCACCGCCACTGCCACTGCTGCCTTCGCTGCCTCCGCCGCCACCGCTGCCACCACTACAACTGCTGCTGCTACTACTACTGCTACTACCACCTTTGTTGTCGCTGCCACTGCCACCATAGATGTCGCTGCTACTACTGCTGATAATAAAAGTATGGCAGTCGATGATGCTCGACTGATGAACTTGAGATAGAGCGACTTTTTGATTAGGCAGCGAGTTCTTCTCCCAAATTTGGACCCGATATTCCTCCTGGACCAGAATTACACGACACTACATGTGCATCATGCCATCATCATCAACATCATTCTACGACCTAATACAATTACAACCAATCATTGTAGAATCTAGAGCAACAAAACTTATTTATTCATACGTTCTCTTTGTACAATGTGATAATTGCATATCAATACAATTACTTAGATTTTTATGACCAACTTCTATCTACCTGGCTGGCCTGGACCAGAAATATCATCTCACACCTTTAAGAAAAGCATAATATCCACTACTTTTATTACTTACATCAATGAGCAATGCACGATGATGACCATACTAGCCTGAGCAATTATATATTCAAAAGCATGTCTTTGTGTAAATAGGTGTGTACATATGACAATATATGCATGTCTACAAATAAATATATGCACCCACTTATATATATACTTGCTATATATGTATGTATATACTACAGTATAAAAGTACGTATATATCGAGTATATATGTACATATATATTACAATATAAAAGTACATATATACCGAGTATATACGTACATATATACTGCAATATATAAGTATGTATATACTGAGTATATACATACAAATATACTCAGTATATATGAACATATATACTCAGTATATACGTACTTATATACTTAGTATATACATAGATATATACTCAGTATATACGTATATTTATACCAAGTATATATGTACGTATATATTGCAGTATTATATGTACGTGTATATAATCACATAGCCTTAGATGACACACACACTTGTACTTTAATGCAAATACACATACCATTAAAGACAAAAGAAGAAAATAATATAGGACATAAAAAACACGCATATATGTCACTCAAGCATGGTCAGCATTTCTCTTTCTTTTTCTTCTGGTACTCCACGCAGATAGAGAATATTGTTATACCCGCACATGGAGCATGATATGCTACATTTACAAACCAATAACTGATTACAAGCAGTCACATATCTGAACTACGATAATTGCATTTCTGCACAAAATAAGAGCGTCAAGAACAAACCTGTGTTTGCGTGGAATTAATTTTTTTGGTTCATCTCACTGTTTCAAAAATAAGGTATTGTTCCCTGCATCATGGAGGCCCAGCCAAGGCTTTTACATACCTATAATATACTAAAACTCTACCCAAAAAATTTGGGGACACACAAACATATTCACAGATATATAAAAATAGTTATTATAGGCATGACAAACACAAATTAAAGTTAATTGTCATACAGCTTCAACAAAAATTAAATAAAATAATTTAATATTTTTATATTAAATTGAATAAAAACGGAAACTATAAATGATAATTTTTAATTAACAAAAAAATTTATTAAATAACTTATTCTAATACAATCTTTAAAATAACTAAAACAAAAAAATAACAAAATTATATTATATATTATTAATCAATGTACTTGCAAACAGTACATAAAGTATAATCTATCTATATATTGACGTTGTTTTCTCTCTCTTTGCTCATCCGATCACCAACTTTCTACTACGAAAAAGCTGTCTGAGTTATGGTGCATCTTATCTATTGAAAAATCCCTTTACTTATACAAGCTTTGTATGGTAAATAATATAGTACCATATCTGTAAGAAATTTAAACCACTCAATCATATCAAAATAAATAAAAAAAAGCTATGTTTTGATAAATATATATTACTGCCGTAAATATGTATATATATATACTAGCATTTCACTCATACATATATTACTGTAGTATATGTACATAAAATACTACAATATTATATGTACATATATACTGACTATATACGTACATATATACCCAATTTGTTGCCATTGCTGCTGCTCTCACTGCTGTTGCCACTCATGTCGCTGCTACCACTATTGCTGGTGCTGCTGCCAATGCCACCGCTGCCGCCACTACCACTACTACCGCCTATGTCACTGCTGCCGCCACTACAGCCACCGCTACTACCACTGTGGCCGTCGCTGCTGCTGTCGCTGCCATTGCTGCAGTCGCTGCCACTACTACTACTGCTGATAATATGCTTTTACATACCTATAATAGGCTAAAACTCTACCCAAAAAATTCAGAGACACACAAACATATTCACAGATATATAAAACAGTTATTATAGACATGAATAAATACAAATTAAAGTTGATTGTCATACAGCTTCAACAAAAATCCAAAAGATGTCCAACAATGATGTTTAGCGAGAAAGAGAGTGCAAAAATAAAATATTTTAGGAAAATAAAGATAAAATAAGTTAGGCCTCCTTTTGATAAAACTGAAATCGGTAAATATGGGACCCATCTATTAAAAGGACCGTGGCAATGTCTGAATGCTTTGAATCGGATTTTTTTCGTGTGTCTCACATAATGTGTCCTGCAAAGATTCATAATTAGGTTAATCAGAAAAGCAAAGAATAAAACTAGAATAAAAAAATTGAAACCTACAAAAAAATATCATAATTATTCACTACACAGACAAAAATAGACCATGTAATCCATATTGAAGTCAGCACCAGCAGCTTACGTGATCATTATATGGTATGTGTTTGATGATTCTTCACCACAAGCAAATGATTCAGTACCCTCATTTTGGTCAATGTTCAAAGCTATTGTACTTTTTTGATGATAAATCCAAATAAAATAATTTGGCACAAGGCCATATTTAGCCAAATGATATCTTATAGTGTTTGCATTACGAAAAAAAGATATTCTGACACTTGTGATGATTATACGGACACTTAATTTTTTTTTCATCCATCCATCTCGATTGACTACATACAAAATTGATGAAAGTTTCAAGCCTAGTCAAAAAATCTTTATTCAAAATTCCATTAATAAACCTTATGTACATCCACTGACGATCTAAACTCATTTTATCCTATTTTATTTACAAAAAATAATGCTCAATTATAATTTTGAATTAAACATTCTATTACTTCAAAATATACTAATAATTAAATAAAATTATTTATAGATGAATATTTAAAAATTAAATATCATGAATATCGAGACAATACATTTGCATAATCTACATGAATAGATAAAGTAATTTTTGCATGATAAAGATTAATAGTTATCATGGTAATACTAGAAAAAAGGAGCAAAATATGATAATGCACAAGAAAGGAAAGCAAAAAGAAAAACATTTAAAGTTTGTAGGGGGAGAGAGAGAGAGAGAGAGAGAGAGAAAGTGGGGGGAGAGAGAGAGAGAAAAGTGGGGAGAGAGAGAGAGAGAGAAGGTGGGGAGAGAGAGAGGGGCAGAGAAATGGGGAGACAGGGGGAGAGAGAGGGGGGAGAGAAATGGTGAAAGGGAGAGGGGGAGAGAGGGGGGAGAGGGAGAGAGGGGGAGAGAGGGAGACAGGGGGAGAGAGGGAGAGAGGGGGGAGAGAGGGAGAGAGAGAGAAAGAACAAGCAAGAAAGGAGAGTGATAAAAAAAAAATAACAAGAGTGTGTGTGTGACACAAAGAAAAAGAGGAGGAGAGTGATAGAAAGAATTTGAGAGGAAGAGAGAGATACATAGAGAGTGTAGTGTTAGAATGAAGAATTATATAAAAAAAATAAAATTTCTTCTGTACAAACCTGTCAGATATTATATCTTGTCATACATAAGTTCAAATTTGAGCCTGAGGCCCAAGGGCTGG
Source organism: Sapria himalayana (assembly GCA_029783825.1). NCBI lineage: Eukaryota > Viridiplantae > Streptophyta > Magnoliopsida > Malpighiales > Rafflesiaceae > Sapria > Sapria himalayana. Next base: position 6,196,348 of record JAREIK010000385.1, read on the forward strand.
GATTAGGTAAGAGTACAACCCTTATTTGTATTACACCATATATGAGCCTGATCAACGGACACTCTCATGCTATGTACTTACATATTGTTGATATTATATCTTTTGCCATTTAATTTCAAGTTAGTGCAACAAATTAGTATTATCTCATATATAATAATATGTTATAAATAGTTACATATAGTTAAACATATAATTATATATAGATATATGCATACAAGTAGTTATAAGTAAATATAATTAAATGTATACAAAGTTATAAATAATTATATAGATTTACATATATGTATACATAATTAAAAATAAATTTATTATTTATATAGAGTTTTTTATATGTATACAAATATTTATATATAGTCATACACATATAGTTAAACATTATGTTGTATGTTTTTATACATATAATTATAAATATAGTTATATGTGGTTATACATATAGTTACACGTATAGTTAAACTTATATTTATATATGTATGTATATATATTTTTTCATATAATTTCATATATTTATACATATAGTTATGTATAGGTATGAATATAATAAAATACATTTTTTATTCTAATATATAAAAATGTATATAAAATATATGTTGTTAATTATATATTTAAATATAGTTATGTATAAAGTTTTTATAGTTATATATATAGTAAGATAGAATTATTTTTAGTTATATGTTATTATACATATAATATATATAGTTATACAAATTTATATATTGTTAAACATTTAGATATATATATTCATATGAGTAGTTATATTTAGTTATACATAAATATATACGATGTTATAAACAAATATATAGATTTACATATATGTATAAATAGTTAAAAACATAGTTAAATTTAATTATATAAAGTTTTATTTTCTTTTAGAAATATTTATATATAGTTATACCCATATATTTAAACATAATGTTGTATGTTTTAATACATGTAATTATAAATATAGTTACATGTGGTTATACATATAGTTACATATATAGTAAAACTTATATTTATACATGTAGGTATATATATTTATTCATATAATTTATATATTTATACATATAGTTATGTATAGGTATAGATATAGTAAAATACATTTTTATATACTAATATATACAAATGTATATTAAATATAAGATGTAAATTATATATTTAAATATAGTTATGTATAAAGCTTTTATAGTTATATATATGATAATATCCAATTATTTATAATTATATGTTATTATACATATAGTATATATAGCTATAAATATTTTTATATAGTTAAACATATAATTATATATAAATATATTCATACAAATAGTTATACATAAATATATAAAGTTATAAATAAATATATAGATTTACATATATGTATACATAGTTAAAAATATAGTTATATTTAATTATAGAAAGTGTTATATAGTTATATAAATATTTATATATAGTTATACAAATATTTATATAGAGTTATATACATATAGTTAAATATAATGTTGTATGTTATTATATATGTAATTATAAATATAGTTACATGTGGTTATACATATAGTTACACATATAGTTATACTTATAATTATACATGTAGGTATTTTTTTTTATATTTTTATATATGTATACACATAGTTATCTATAGGTATATATATGGTAAAATACATTTTTATATACTAATATATAAAAATGTATATTAAATATATGTTGTTAATATTATTTTCAAATATAGTTATGTATAATATTTTATAGTTATACATATAGTCAAAGACAATTATTTATTGTTATATGTTCTTATACCTTTGGGATTCAATGGCAAAAAGATACAAAACAAAAAACAAACAAGTTTAGCTTACAACAGATCAAAACAATGTAAATGCGATCTTGTATTTCAGGCATGCAATATATAAATATAAATACAATTTGAATCCCCCTAGAAATAGATGATGTCGTCCACATAACATAACAAAACTCAAGCAAAATAGGCATTTAATTATATAGAGTATTACATAGTTATACAAATATTTATATATAATTATACACATAGTTATAAATATGTATGTAGTTAAAGATATAGTTATACATATAATATTTTTATTGTTATACGTATAGTAAAATATAATTATATATAGTTATATATTTTTATACATATGATATATTTTGTTAAAAATATAGTTATATAGAATTACTCATATAGTTATAAAATATTATATAGTTAAAAAAATAGTTATATATAGTTATTAATATAGTTAATAAAAGATTCTACATAGTTACAAATATAGTTAAATATAATTATGAAGAGTTTTATATAGTTATACATAGTATATGCTAAATAGTTGTCATATACTATGATAACAACACACGTTATAATCAAATATTTCTTAGAAAATTAAGATGTCATACCTAGATTGATTTGATAGATTTTACTATGATAATAGTTTAAACTAGAGATATTAGATATGAAATGTACATATAATCACAATTGAAAATAGCTTATCAAGACTAGAAAAATAAAATAGAAGAGTTGTTGAAGAATATATTAGATAGATCTTTTATTTGACCAAATTATAGTATTGAATGAAAATGTAACATCATGGTTTAGTATTGAATGAACCTGTATCATTGCGAGTATTACTCTGATCAAATTTTGAGGCAAAATATTATAGATGGGAGATTAGTTGTATTTTACAATAATGTCACTTTTTGCTCCTACTCTCACGAATTTGTAGAACATGTTAATATTTATGTGCTCAAGTATTTTTCTTCTCAAAATTAATGTTGATATTTACATATATATGCATAAATATATATGTGCATATACACTGCCCTATACACACACACATTTATATATCCATATACATTGCTATACATTATATATCAGCATACACATTTTTGTACTTTTGTATATATTCACACATGTATCTACATTTTCAAAGTAATGTGTTTATACTTGCATACATGCATATAATATTGTACACCCACAAAAACACACACATATACCTATATAATTAATGTATTTTTAAAGTTACACATGAAACTATTATGTGTGTGTGTGTGTGTGTGTGTGAATGTACTTAAAATTTTTTGATTTTGTAAATTTAATTAAAATAAAATATTAAATATTGTACACAAGTTATGCATATTGTAAATTCTTTATATTTAAAACAAATATTTGTGTGTTTGTGTGTGTGTGTGTGTGTGTGTATGCGCGCGCGTGTGTGTGTGAAGCATATTAATGCGTAAAATGAAATTATGAATTAAATATATGAGCTTCAATTATATTCAAATGGTTGTTTTTTTAATATTTATATTAAAATAACTATCATTATACTCATATAAATAAATGAAGTTGACATATTTGTAAATTATTTTGGTTTTACAATTATGTTAAAAATGAAAATATAGTTCATAAATAGATAATATTATTTTTGTTCGTCTATATACTTTTTTTATTAAAATATTAATGTCTATGATAAATTTCTAACCATTATTTATTGTTATTAATAAATTTTTAGAAACTTTAAAAATCAAACAAATATAATGTAGTGCATATAAATACACGCCTTTAATGTTTTGTAAAAAATAAATTATTTCTTTAATTATGTTCAAACAAAATAGATTACCATATAAATACAAGAGTAAAGTTTTATACAAGCAATTATTTTTTTTTATTTTATTCAAAATATATAAATGACCATATAAATATATGAATTTGTTTTCTTAAATAATTTTTAAATTTTTTTTAAAATTTAATACATTACAAAGTTTTTTTTTTGTAATTAATAGATACATTTCAAATCATGTTTATTTATAATAAATATAACATATTGAATATTATGAGGTGCAAATTTTATTTTGTAAATAAATTTTATTTTTAAAGTTTTATCTTTGTGAATTGAAACTACATCAAATATATATTTTAGAAATTTTATATAATATTTATTACATAAACATATTGTTATTTGTCTTGAAAATTACAAAATGAATTTTAACAAATGAACATTTTATTAGAAATCATTTTTAGTTAAATGATATTAAGTGAAACAAAAATACAAACCCTAAATATATTAAATCATAATGATTTATACAAACATATAAAAATATAATAAAAAAATATTTAAGATTAAAATAATTAAATTTAAGTTCCTAAAATATATGAAAAAATAATAAAGATTTATAATATATCCAAAAAAACATATATGAATGAGATGAATGATATGAATAGATATCAAGTTTCTGAAGCATGTAGTTATACATGTTGTAGATGTAGTTATATAAAGTTTTTCATGTAATTATATATATTTAGACATATGACTATGTATAGGTATTGATGTAGATAAATACATTTATATATAGTAATATGTGATATACATATTGTTAAATATATTTATATATAGTTATATATCTATATATATTTGTATATTAAATATATGTTGTTATAATTATATATAGTTATGTTTATGTATAGTGTTTTTATAGTTATAGATATAGTAAAATACACTAATATATGAAATTCAAATTATATCACACATGCATATTGATGTATAGTTATGTTTAGATACACTTATATAAAATATACTTATGCTTATTTATACTGTTTATATATATAATTATGTATATTGATGTAGATATCAAGTCGGCATACCTTGTATTGTTTATGTATACTATTTATATATAGTTATGTATATTAATGTAGATAAATACATTTATATATAGTAATATGTTTATATACATATTGTTAAATACATTTATATATTGTTATATATATATATATATATATATATATATATATATATATATATATTAAATATGCGTTGTTATGTTTATATATAGTGTTGTTTATGTATTCTATTTTTATAGTTATAGATATAGTAAAATATACCTATATAAGAAATTCGAATTATATCACACATGCATATTGATGTATAAATATGTTTAAATACACTTATATAAAATATACTTATGTTTATGTATATAATTTATGTATACTGTTTATATATAGTTATATATATTGATGTAGATATCAAGTCGGCATACCTTATATTGTTTATGTATACTGTTTATATATAGTTATGTATATTAATGTAGATAAATACATTTATATATAGTAATTAGTTAATATACATATTGTTAAATACATTTATATATAGTTATGTGTGTGTGTGTGTGTGTGTATTAAATATACATTGTTATATTTATATATAGTAATGTTTATGTATACTTCGAATTATATCACACATGCATATTGATGTATAGATATGTTTAAATACACTTATATAAAATAGACTTATGTTTATGTATTCTATTTATATATCATTATGTATATTGATGTAGATATCAAGTCGTCATACCTTATACTATTTATGTATACTGTTAATATATAGTTATGTACATTAATGTAGATAAATAAATTTATATATAGTAATATATTGATATACATATTATTAAATACATTTATATAGTTATGTGTATGTTTTTGTGAGTGTATTAAATATAAGTTGTGATATTTATATATAGTTATGTGTGTGTGTGTGTGTGTGTGTGTATTAAATATACGTTGTGATATTTATATATAGTAATGTTTATGTATACTATTTTTGTAGCTATAGATATAGTAAAAAACACCTATATAAGAAATTTAAATTATATCACACATGCATATTTGTGAAATCCTGAAAAAAAATGAATAAATAAATAACATAATTTGATTTCAGGTAAAAAATAGGCAAAATGATAATTTTCCAATAAGAGAAAATAACCTACAAATTTTAGAGTCATAATGATAAAATGGATGTCGTTATTGAATTCATCTTAAAAAATATAGCTACGATATCAAATTTCGTTAAATTTTGAGAAAATCAAAATTTGTTATTTTTTTATTAATTAAATAATTATTAGAATATTTAGAAAAAAAAATTTGCTTAATTGAAAGACTGTGCCACATCGTCCGCACGTGGCTGTGCATGCACGGGTGGTCCGTCGGCTATCCAGGTGTCAACCCAAAAGAAAAAAAAAATCATTATTTAATTAATGATAATAATAATAGAAAAAAAACAAGATAAACGTCGAATCCAGAAAATGGGGGAAAGGCTGAAAAAAAAGGTTCGGCACCGAAGAGAGATACAGTACAGAGGAAAAAAAATATCCATGAATTTTCTTTTAATCGTAATAGATTATTCTGGAATCGGAATGAAATATTCCAAGAACTAAAGTTACTCCACATGACGAGATCTTCATATTGATATCAAATTTATAAAATTTCTATGAAAATTTTTCGAAAGATAGTGGTTTTCTCTTATCAGAATTTTTTTCTATTTAATGGCTAGAAATGATCATGTTTTATATTTCAATTCAAATTGTTAGAAATTTTATTAGAAATGATTAATTGGTGAAAAGTTTCAGTATTTCATTTAGTAAAAGTTAGTACAGGACGTATTAGATTTGGATTGTTATAATTATGTCTAAAACATGGGTTAAATTGAAAATAAAATATTTGCTTTTCATGTGCACGGGAACATTCCATATACATAGGTGGGTGCATGATATATATATATATATATATAAAGGTATATGGATGGTATTTAGCAAACTTGAATTGGGACAACGTCCAGACTGAATTGCGTGGAATTTTATTTGGTACATGGTTATTATAGATTGAGAACTCAAATTGGGATAACGTCCAGACAGAGTTATGGTAGTGCATATTTCTCGAAGTAAATCCAAGAAAATCATATTTTATTCGGATAAATGTCAAATATGTTTTTCGAAAAAGATCCATATTTTTTGGAATAATTCCAAAAAAATAAATATTTCTATAGATATATATACATATACATATATATATATATACATATACATATATATATATATATATATATATATATATATATATCTAGATATATAAAATGTCACACTTGGCTTTGGCATGTGTGAGGGAGTCATTGGGACTTGGGAATATGGACATATAAACATTTTATTCATAATTGCATTCATATAAATATTGTACTTGAATGGGTGTTAATATATATTCATTACGTTTACGTGCACTTAAGTAGGTAGTAACTCTGAAGGAGTTTACCTCCACTGAGCTTTGCTCACTCCGTGTGCGGGACCCTTTTTAGGTACAGGTCCATGATAGATGACAGATCCACCTATGAGATCGCACGTGTGAAGGAAAGCCGGTTGTAGCTTAAATAATATATTGTGTGTTTTCTTTATTCCACTGAGCAAATAAAACAAGAAAAAAAATGTATGGTACATTTGAGAAAAAAATATTTTATTGCACATTGTATTGTGTGATGGAATGAATGGGACCCCCTGGGGGATGGGGTGTCACAGCTTGGTATTAGAGGTTAGGTATACAATTACCTATAACTCAGAATTTGGTACAAGATTCATATTGTGGTAGGAAAGTTTAGATATATAAATATCTAATACTCGAGGAAAGAGCAAAAATACTAGGATAAAGAAACATAACCTTAGCGGTTTAGAAAATGAAATGATATTCTCAAAATAAAAAGTCTATTATTAGTTGGCATGTGCACTAATAATAGGGAATGAATGTGATTTTTATATTATTATTTAACTTATGAAAAAATGACATGTAGAGAACGAGGACACCGGGGATGTCCACGAAATGAGGATCAACCCCTAGCCTTCTTTGATCAGCATGCTCTAATAGAGGCAGTGGGTATCACTATTGCAAGAGTTGCAAAAACTAGTGCAACTGGAGGTCAAGAAGGATCAGGTAACCTACAAAAGTTCAATGCACATCATTCTCCAATATTTATGGCAGGAGGGGACACAATGATAGTAGATCATTGGTTACGTCAAGTTGAGAAAAACTTGGATGAGCTATTGCATGTGACTTCTCCTTTGGGGTCTAAGGTAAAAATTTATTAGATATATCTAGATTGTGAGCTAAAAAATTCAGGAATTTTATTCATGACAGACCTTAGAGTCATTGACATGTCAGATTTTGATGTAATTCTTGGCATGGACTGGTTAACAGCATATCGAGTCATTATTGATTGTGATTGTAGAAGAATTATTATCCACATACCAGATGATATATGTGTTGTATTTCAGGGGGATAAGCTTGATGCTTTACCCCATATTATATATGATTCTAAATGGCATGGACAACTTATGGGTTGGCTGGTATGTCTCACCCTAGAAGAAGAATGAACATTGATGTGAATCTTCCTTGGATAGTTTGTGAATATGAGGATATTTTTCCTGATGAATTACCAGGATTACCCCCACACAATAATGTGGCTTTTTGTATTGAGTTACAACCTGGTACATCACTCATTTCTATGACTCCACATAGAATGGAACTGATTGAATTACATGAACTCAAGGTCTAGATACAAGATTTATTAGACAAAGGTTTTATTAGACCCAGCACTTTACCTTGGGGTGCTCCGGTTTTATTTGCAATGAAGAAGGATAAAACCCTTCGACTGTGCATTGATTATCGATAGTTGAATAGGGTTACGATAAAGAATCGATATTTATTACCAAAGATTGATGATTTATTTGACCAGTTAAAAGGGGCATATGTCTTTTCCAAAATAGATCTTCATACTGGATATCACTAGTTGTGAGTTAGGAAGGCTGACATTCCTATGACAACATTTAGAACATGGTATGAGCATTTTGAGTTTATAGTAATGCCATTCGATTTAACAAATTCGCCAGCAGCATTCATGGATCTTATGTATAGAATATTTCAACCATATTTAGATTATTTTATTGTGATTTTTGTGGATGCCATTTTGATCTATTCTCAGTCCGAATGAAAACATGAGAATCATTTACATATTGTTCTCTAAACTTTGAGAGAACATAAGTTGTATGCCAAGTTTGGTAAATGTAATTTTTGGTTGACAGAAGTAAACTTTTTGGGACATGTAGTATCAGCTCCAAGTATCTCAGTGGACCCTGAAAAAGTCAGGGCAGTCATGAGTTGGGAAAGGCTAAAGTTAGTTTTTGAAATACATAGTTTTTTGGGATTGGCTGGGTATTACAGAAGATTTATTGAGAAGTTTTCCCAGTTAGCTGCTCCAATGACTATATTGACCAGGAAGGAAGTCAAGTATGATTGGACTGATTCATGTGAAAAGGCATTCCAGGAATTGAAAATGAGACTTACTTCCGCGCCTATTCTAATAGTTCTGGATATTGGACAGAAATATATAGTGTATTCTGATGCCTCAAAAGATGAACTGGGATGTGTTCTGATGTAATCTAGGAGAGTGATACCTTATGGTTCAAGACAGTTAAAGAATCATGAGAAAAATTACCCCACACATGATATAGAATTGGCGGCTATAGTCTTTACTTTAATTGTATCAGACAGAGATCCCTGATTTATAGCTCATTTTTGGAAGAATTTTCAGAAAGCAATGAGAACACAGTTGATAATGAACACTACTTTTTATCCACGAACAGATGGTCAGTCAGAAAGAATTATACAAGTTTTGGAAGATATCTTGAGAGCATATTATCTAGATTTCAAGGGTAGTTGGGAAGAACATTTGCATTTGGTCGAGTTTGCCTATAATAATAGTTATCAGGCAAGTATCCAAATGGCACCATATGAAGCATTGTATGGAAGGCCATGTTGATCTCCAATTTGTTGGGCTGAGGTGGGAGACAGGTCAATCACGGGTCTAGATGTGATTAGAGATACCTCGGAAAAAGTAAATTTGGTACGACAACGTCTTCTTACAGCTAAAAGTTGAAAAAAAAGTTATGCTGATAAACGAAGACGACCTATAGAATTTGAGGTGGGAGATCATGTTTTCTTGAAAGGATGCCAAAAAGGGGAGTAATCAAATTTGGCAAGCATGAAAAGTTATCACGAAGATATATTGGGCCTTTCGAAATACTAGAGTATGTGGGTTTGGTTGCTTATCGATTGGCATTACCGTCACATTTATTTGGTGTCCACGAGAAATTTCATGTCTCTATGCTTAGAAAATATATTCCTGATCTAACTCATGTAATGGATTGGAGAAAACTAGTTATTGATGCATATGGAATATTTAAAGAAATACCAATGCATATCTTGAAAGTCGAGATCAAGTTTTGAGATGGAAAACTATGAGACTAGTAAAAGTAATATGGTAGCATCAAGGAATAAAAGAAGCAATATGAGCACGTGAAGACACGATGCGTGTTGCTTATCTTTTTTTTATCTGAAAATTAAGGTATGTATTTTAGTAAATTAATAATTATTTAACTTTATAATATGTTTATAAGTACAAAGGTATATTTGTGAGAATTTCGGGATGTCGTTATTTTGTAATAAGAAAAAATAACTTGAAAATTTTAGAGTCATAATGATAAAATGGATGTCGTTATTGAATTCATCTTGAAAAATATTGCTACGATGTCAAATTTCGTCAAATTCTGAGAAAATCAGAATTTGTTATATTTTTATTTAATTAAATAATTATTAGAATATTTAGAAAAAAAAAATTCGCTTAAATGAAAGACTACGCCACGTCGTCTGCATGTGGCTGTGCATGCGCGGGTGGTCCGTCGACTGCCCAGGTGTCAACCTAAAAGAAAAAAAAATATTATTAATTAATGATAATAATTATAGAAAATAAAACAAGAAAAATGTCAGAAATCTGAAAAACAAGGGAAAGACTGAAAAAAATGTCCAGTGCCGGAGAGAGATACAATACAAAGGGAAAAAAATATCCATTAATTTTCTTTTAATTGTAATGGATTGTCCTAGAATCAGAATGAAATATTCTAATAAATAAAGTTACTCTACACGACGAAATTTTCACGTTGATATTAAATTTATAAAGTTTCTGTAAAAATTTTCTAAAAGGTAGCAGTTTTCTCTTATCAGAATTTTTTTCTATTTAATGGCCAGACTATGATCATATTTTATATTTTAATTCAAATTGTTAGAAATTTTATTAGAAATAATTAATTGGTAAAAAGTTTCGGTATTTCGTTTAGTAAAAGTTAGTACATGACGAATTAGATTTGGATTATTATAATTATGTCTGAAACATGGGATAAATTAAAAATGACATAATTGCATTTCATGTGCATGGGAACATTCCATATACATGGGTAGGTGCTTGATATATATATATATAAGTATATGGATGGTATTTAGCGAACTCGAATTAGGATAATGTACAAACTGAATTACGTGGAATTTTATTTGGTACACGGTTATTATAGATTGCAAACTCGAATTGGGACAACGTCCAGGCAGAGTTACGGCGGTGCATATTTATCAGAGTAAATCCAAGAAAATCATATTTTATTCATATAAATATCCAATATGTTTTTTGGAGGAGGTCCATATTTTTCGGAATAATCCAAAAAAATAATTACAATATTATATATATATATATATATTTAGATATATAATATGTCACACTTGGATTTGGCATGTGTGAGGGAGTCGATGAGACTCAGGAATATGGACATATAAACATTTCATCCATAATTGTATTCATATAAACATTGGAATTAAATGGGTATTGATATATATTCATGATATTTTACGTGCACTTAAGTAGGGAGTAACTCTAAAGGAGTTTACATCTACTAAGCTTTGCTCACTCCATTTGCGAGACCCTTTTCAGGTACATGTCCAGGACATATAATAGATCCACCTACGGAATCGCACATGTGAAGGAAAGCTGGTTGTGGCTTTAATAATATGTTGCGTATTTTCTTTATTACGCTGAGCAAATAAAACAAGAAAATGATACATTTGAGAAAAGTTTATTTTATTGCACATTGTAGTGTGTGATGAAATGAATGAGACCCCATGGGTGATGGGGTGTCACAATATTGATGTATAGATATGTTTAAAAACACTTATATAAAATACACTTATGTTTATGTATACTATTTATAAATATTCTTTATATATAGTTATGTATATTGATGTAGATATCAAGTCGGCATACCTTATACTGTTTATGTATACTTTTTATATATAGTTATATATATTAATGTAGACAAAATATAATTATATATAGTAATATGTTGATATACATATTGTTAAATATATTTATATATAGTTATATATATATATATATATATGTATGTATGTATGTATATTAAATATACATTGTTATGTTTATATATAGTTATGTTTATGTATACTATTTTTATAGTTATAGATATAGTAAGATATACTTATATAAGAAATTCGAATTATATCACAACTACATATTGATGTATAGATATGGTTGAATACACTTATATAAAATACACTTATGTTTATGTATACTATTTATATATAGTTATGTATAATAATGTAGATAAATACATTTATATATAGTTATATATATATATATATATATATATATATATGTATGTATGTATGTATATTAAATATACATTGTTATATTTATATATTGTTATGTTTGTGTATACTATTTTTATAGTTATAGATATAGTAAAACACACTTATATAAGAAATTTGAATTATATCACACATACATATTGATGTATAGACATGTTTAAATATAATTATATAAAATACACATATGTTTATGTATACTATTTATGTATACTGTTAATATATAGTTATGTATATTTGATGTAGATATCAAGTCGACATACCTTATACTGTTATGTATATTGTTTATGTATACTATTTATATATAATTATGTATATTAATGTAGATAAATACATTTATATATAGTAATATGTTGATATACATATTGTTAAATACATTTATATATAGTTATATATATGTGTGTGTGTGTATTAAATATACATTATATATATATATATATATATATTAATGTTTATGTATACTATTTTTATAGTTATAGATATAGTAAAATACATCTATATAAGAAATTCGAATTATATCACACATGCATATTGATGTATTGATATGTTTAAATACACTTATATAAAATACACTTATGTTTCTGTTTACTGTTTATGTATACTATTTATATATAATTATGTATATTGACATAGTTATCAAGTCGGCATACCTTAAACTATTTATGTATACTGTTTATGTATATTGTTTATGTATATTGTTTATGTATACTGTTTATATATAGTTATGTATATTAATGTAGATAAATACATTTATATATAGTAATATGTTGATATACATATTGTTACATACATTTATATATAGTTATATACATATATATATATATATGTATGTATGAATGTATGTATGTATATTAAATATACATTGTTATATTTATATATAGTAATGTTTATGTATGCTATTTTTATATTTATAGATATAGTAAAATACATCTATATAATAAATTCAAATTATATCACACATGCATATTGATGTATAGATATGTTTAAATACAATTATATAAAATACACATATGTTTATGTATACTATTTATGTATACTGTTAATATATAGTTATGTATTTTGATGTAAATATCAAGTCGGCATACCTTGTATTGTTTATGTATACTATTTATACATAGTTATGTATATTTATGTAGATAAATACATTTATATATAGTAATATGTTTATATACATATTGTTAAATACATTTATATATAGTTATATATATATATATATATATATATATATGTATGTATGTATGTATGTATGTATTAAAATATAGTTTGTTATATTTATATATAATTATGTTTATGTATACTGCTTTTTTAGTTATATATATATAGTAAAATACACTTATATAAGAAATTTGAATTATATCACACATGCATATTGATGTATAGTTATCTTTAAATACACTTATATAAATTACACTTATGTTTATGTATGCTATTTATATATACTATTTATATATAGTTATGTCGGCATACCTAAGTATATATATATATATATCTAAATGTATAAATACACATGTATATTGATGTATAAATGCATAAATGTATAAATGTATACTAGTTATGTATGCTATTTATATTGATGTATAAATATAAATATCTAAATAGTTATGTATAAAATAGTATGTATACTATTGATATTGATGTATAAATAGTAATATTGATGTATAAATATAAAAATAGTATACATACCTAAGTATGTATATGTTTATATTAATGTATAAATGTATACTAGTTATGTAGATATCAAGTTGGCATACCTAAGTATGTATACTATTTATATATAATTTTTATATACTGTGCACCAAAAAAATCCACACAATGACAACGCATTATATGACAAATGCATGAAGTATGTATACGAATAAATTTATATACACTATCCAAGCATACCATGGTGATTAAAGAAGAATTTCGGAAACAAAAAATAACAGAATCAAAATGCTTAATCTTCGATTAAGCAATCCAAGCAAATCGATGAAGAATAAATGTATAAAACTACCTCAAATCAATAACAAATTAAAACTTAAACCTCGATTAAATTTTGATGTGTCGGTGTCAAGAGAGAGATGGCGGAATGCGGAGGAATTCGCTTCACTTATTAGAGATTCTCACGTTTTGACAGAATGTATAAATTAGCAAAATATTTATATTTTTAATTATTAATACATTAAATAAACAATATATCTATATAATACAAAAAGACTCATTAATTTTATTTACTATCAAAATTTTTTCAACAAAATTATTGTACGTGTAGCAAAGTACACATGAAAAACAAATACCTTACAATTTTTTATTATAATATTAATTAAACAATAAATATATAAACAATTAAAAAAATATGTTTAGCCTTATAAAAAAAATTATCAAATAGGTGCAAATTTAACAAACTGAATATAATAACACATAAATAAAAAGATGATTTGTCTTCTAGCCACTCACCTAAGAGTTATAAAATACTCTTAAAGTTAAAAATATATAAAAAATTATATTTTATGGTTACAAATTTTTAAGAATTCATATTAATTTTTATGAAGATAATATGAAATAATTTTAAAGACATAAAATTTCATATTATTTGATTTCATTAATAATTTCTAAAATTCAAAAAATTAATTAAAGTGAGAAGGTAATTATTTTAATAAAAACTTAATATTAAAAGCTAATAGCAAAAATATTACTCAATTGTTTAATTCTTATAAATTTTAGTAGGAGTAAACATATATGTATTTATTTATTTTCTTTTAACATTATTGAAAAAATTCATATTTTTATTATATTTCAAAAATTTCAAATTTTATATTAACTATTTTTTTAAAGTTTCTAATGAGCATTAAATTTGTTTATACTTATAATAATATTAATATTTACTAGTTTATACATTAATTCAAAAATTTTTTAAATATTTTATATTTTATCATACAATGAATTCTTTTACATTTATATTAGTAGAAATTTTAATGTATGTTAATTTAATTTTTAAAATATCAAAAAAAATTAATAAACTTATTGAATTAATTATTTAATGTTACTTTAATACAAAATTTTAAGTTTCTTAATTAAAAATTTTAGAATTTTTTTTGTATAATTTTTTTTAAATTAATACTTCAAAAAAATAGTTATTTTAGTTCTAATTAATATAATTTTTTTTGTATTTTATATTTTTTAAATTATTTATTTGTATTATCTATTTTTTTTATAATTTTATGAGGAGAATGTATCTTTCCAGGATCGCTCATCTATAGACCATTAATATACATTTAATAAACAAAATTAAATAAAATACTAAAACTAATAATAAATTTAAAAATTAAATAATTAAATATTGGCTAGGAAATTTCCTTTACTAAATATGTCCCTATGTTCGGGATTTAATTAGCTAGGGAAGTTTCGTCACTAAATATGTCGCTATATTTCGGATTTAATTAGTTAGAGAAGTTTAGTCACTAAATCTGTCAATATATTACGGATTTAATTAGCCAGGGAAATTCCGTCACTAAATCCGTTGATATATTCAGGATATAATTAGCTAGGGAAGTTTCATAGCTAAAATCCGTTAGTATATTTAGGATGTAATTGGCTAGGAAAGTTCTGTCACTAAAATCTATCGCTATATTCAGTATATAATTAGCTAGGGAAATTTCATCGCAAAATCCGTCGCTATATTTCGAGAAGTAATTAGCTAAGGAAATTTCATTGCTAAAATACGTCGCTATGTTTCGGATGTAATTAGCTATGAAATTTCGTTGTTGAAATCCGTCGCAATGAACCGGATGAAATTATCTAGGGAAATTTCGTCGCTATATTCAGGATTATATTAGCTAGGAAAATTTAGTCACTAATCTGTTGCTAAATATCTCGCTTTTCTTAAGTGGGATTTTACGAAAATATTCAGTCGCTAATCCGTTGTTAAATTCCTTAATTTTTTGAGTGGAATTTACTAAAAATATTTTGTTGCTAATTCGTCGCTAATCTGTTGTAAATTTTTATTTTAATGAAAAATCATAAATCTCTTGCTATTCCCTAGCTAATCCCTCACAATTTAGCTAGGGATTAATCCCTAGCTAAAATTCCATAGCTAAATCAATATTTTCTTGTAGTGTGATCACCCATTTCAAAAATAATTTTTTTAAGCCAAACCATCTTTATCACACTACTACCAAACAACCTCTGCCCGAGTCTATTGAACCATTATGTGTATCGCAAGCTCTTAATCATGTAAAATAGAGACATTCTATGTTTGATGAAATTATTATCCTTCTTCACAATGGTACATGAGAGCTAGGACCACTTAGCTCAACTCAAAATATTGTTTGATACAAGTAGATATTCCATATTAAATGACATCCTGATGGTTCCATTTCTCGGTATAAAGCACTCCTTGTTGTGAAGGAACTTCATTAGCACCTTAGCATTGATATTAATGAAACATTTAGTCTTGTGGCTAAACCTTTGACTATCCGTGTTATTCTTGCCCTTGCTTTATCTCATGGTTGGTCCCTCCACCAATTAGATGTTAATAATGTCATCATTCGTGGTACATTATTTGAAGAAGTATTTATGCAGTAACTTTTGAGGTTCACTGATACTACAAACCCAAGGTATGTGTATCAGCTTCATAAAGTCATTTATGGTCTTAAACAAGTTTCTCATGCATGGTATACATAATTAAAAGGATTTCTATTATCTTATGGTTTTATCAATTCTAAGAGTGACACATCCTTATTTATTTATTATAACTCCAATATTACAATGTATTTCTTGATGCATGTCTATGATCTTATAGTCACCAGTAATGATACATGCTTTCTTGACCAATTTCTTCATCCATTGGTTGTTAGATTTTTCATCAAATATTTTGGTGCCTTACATTTTTTTCTTGGTATTAAAATTATTCCTAGCCTGTCTGGATTATTTATCTTTCAGCATAAATATATCCATGATCTTTTAGCCAAAATCAACATGATTGGTGCTAAAGAGTGTACTATGCCAATGTCTTCTTCTTAGCCTTTGCAACTTCATGATGGTTTTGCATCTACAAATGCTATACGGTATCATCAAATTATTGGAGCTCTTCAATACTTATCCCTCACTCAATTGAATGTGTCATTCGTTGTTAACAAGTTGACTCGTTTCATGCATGCTCTCATTGACATGCATTAGTCTGCTGCTAAATGTGTGCTCCATTATCTCCAGGTTATATCACATTATGGTCTCTTTCTTAAGCATGATCAACCACTTCACCTTACTGCCTTCACCGATGTCGATTGGACGAGCAACATGATGATTGTACATCTACTTTAGCTAAAAAAGTTTACCTTGAGAGCAATGCTATTTCTTGATGTTTGAAAAGCAAAAGATAGTTGCTAGATCCTCTATGAAGGCTGAGTATCGCTCTCTTGCCTCATGTGCTGTTGAAGTTCTTTGGATTAAATACTTATTGCATGAGTTTCATGTTTTATATCCTCCTCCACAACTATTATGTGACAACATTGTTACTACATATCTCTCCTTCAATCCAGCCTTTCAATCACGTATGAAATATATTATACTTGATTATCACTTTGTTCGTGATCATATTGCTCGAAACTCTTTCGTCGTTTCTCATATCTCTTATAAGGATCAATTTGCTGATGCTCTTACCAAGCTACTTTCTACTGTACCGCTCTAGTGGTTACGTTCCAAGTTTGGTATCGCCAATGGGAGCACCATCTTGCAGGGGCATGATAAAAGTGTTCTTTATTTAGTATCATAAGACCCTTCAATAGAAATCAAATATGTTCGACACCTCGCACAAGAATTATTCAAAATGAGTTACATAATATGAAACTTATAAATATGAATAATATTCTCTCCACTTGTACTTAGAATAGTTCAAAATATGTATTGTAAATAAGAACAACCAATCAATATTTTGTATATATTGTACTCTCTAGTTGCATTTAGATTAATCAATTCATTTTATTTATTTTGTGTATTGTCTTTATCCATGTCTTCAATTATCCATGCATGCAAGTATTAATGTATGCGAGTATTCAAGTTAGATTTTATCACAAACGGCGTTGTTTTTGCTGACTGCTGTGGCCTCAGGTTTGCGCATCGCGCATGAGCCATGTTGGCGTTTTGTGGAAAACAGCTATTTTTCCCAAACCACGAGCGACAGTCATTGGCTTCTGCTTTCTGTAGTCGGAATTCTAATTCCACGGTTGCAATGACTGATATGGCAGATGCCATAGAGAAAAGATTCTCCCTGATGGAAAAGTCTGCTGGAGAGAAGTTTCGGTTTATCAAAAGAAGGGCAGAAGGCAGAGATAAAAGTGATGCCCCTAGGATGGCCCTCAATGTGAAAACAAGAAAGATCAATCCTATCAATACAATTTCTTATTTACAGGTGACTTGCAGTTTTGTTTTAGTTGGGGTTGTTTTGTTTGAGCTAGTAATGTGGCAACCGGGTGGATGTGATGCGGCCATGCGGGTATGTCTAATCACTTATGTAAAGAGGAAATTTCACTATTTGTAAATGTGATTGGTGGCTGTAATTATGACAACTATGAATCTAAACATGAAGAAAATCATATGGGAGTGTAGGAGTTTGTTCTAACATGAAGAAAATTACATGCATTTATCCTGGTTGATATTAATTTTGTTTGAATCCATGAAGAATAATGGTAAACAAGTAGAAATTCTTTATTAAGTTCTGAAAATGACTACCAAAAGCATACTATTCCAAATGATGCAACATTCTTTAAATATAAAAATGTTGTATTAGAGCACATTGAATTTGCATCATAGCAACTCAAATGGTAATGAAGATTCATAACAATAAAACAGAAAAAAAGTAGTGTAATAAAAGAAAGTGGCATTATAAATGAAAAGCTCGTAACAATCCATTCTCCTTAGAAAAATATTGCGCTCAAGGTTTGAAGCTAGGAGATATTATGTGTGGAGACTTTATCTCCCTACACCACATTGGTGGGAGAAGTAAATGATGGGAGCTCGCTTGCTATAAGTAGGCTATTATGTTTATGTTGTAAATATCAATCCTTAGTCACAATCATTTAATAATTGCCTTACATTTTTTTTCCGCACAACAAAAGTTGCGTAGCCGTGGATTTGCGTGGATCATGGTGGGTGCGCCTCTGGTTTGCCATCCTGTGTCAATAAATACTCAATAGCAACTCCACTATGGTTATTGTACGTCTTGGCCTGACGGCAAGTGCCAGTCATTTCTGATCTGGAAGATCGGGCGAACTCTCCTTTATCTGATTTCATATTCTCCGGTACTTCTTGCACCCCATAAATATTCATCTATTTTATTCTTTTCTTCTTCTTCTTCTCATGTTCATTCTATAACAATAATTAGTATCAAAGCTTTGATGGCAGAAAGAAAAATATCGGTAGAAAAATTTAATGGTTCAGATTTTGGTTTCTAGAGGATTCAGATCGAGGATTACTTATATGATAAAGATTTGTATTTGTCATTGGATGAGAAACTGGAAAATATGAAAGAGATTGAATAGAGGCTGTTGGATAGGAAGGTGATGAGTGTTGTTCATTTGTTCGTGTCAAAGAACATTGCCTGGCATATCACTAGCGCAAAAACTACCAAACAGATGCTAGAGATTTTATCGGAGATGTATGAAAAGTCATCAGCATCAAATAAGGTGCATCTAATGAGGTAGCTGTTTAATCTAAAAATGTCTGAGGCTACGCTAGTTGCAAAGCATCTCAATAAATTCAACTTAATCACAACACAGTTGCATTCAGTTGCGATTGATTTTGACGATGAGATCCGAGCCCTAATTTTGTTGTCCTCTTTACTAGAAAGTTGGAGTGGAACAGTTACTATAATCAGTGCTTCTGCTGGCAAAGACAAAATGAAGTTTGATGAGGTAAGGAATCTGATTATTAGCGAGGAAATTCACAGAAGGGAATCAGGAGTCTCTTCGAGGTCAGCTCTGAACACAAAAAGCAGAGGGAGAACGAAGGAAAAGTTGAAGTCAAGGTTCGGCAGATCTATGTCAAGAGGCAAAATTCAGGGAAGAACGAATGAATCTTCAGTGAAGTGCTGGAACTATCAAGAGTATGAGCATGTAAAGAGAGAGTGCAAGGCACCAAAGAAGGATCAAATTGACAGAAGGTCAGTTAATGTTTTCATAGATGAGATAGCTGATGCGCTGATCTTGAATGTAAGTAGCCCACTCGATTCGTGGGTGTTAGATTCGGGGGATTCATTCCATTCTTATGGTAATTCTAAATTGATGGAGAATTATGTTTTTGAAAATCTTGGAGAGATATATCTTGCTGATGACAAGCCTCTTAAAATTATAGGAAAGAGAAACGTGAAGATAGCTGCCCTGAATGATCTATTATGAAACTGCAAGGTGTCAGGCACATTCTCAGATTGAAGAGGAATCTTCTTTCTATAGGACAATTGGATAATGAAGGCTACGTAATGATATTTGATAAGAGTAGTTGGAAGATCATCAAGGGAGATATGATAATAGTTCGAGGCAAAAAGGAGGAAACTCTGTAAATGACTCCAACTTCTAGGAATTACATTGTTGCCATACAAGAGAAGGACGCAAATTTATGACATTGTTTGTTAGGCCACATGAGTGAGAAGGGGATGCAGGAGTTGTGCACCAAAGGGAGACTGCCCGGACTCAAATCAGTTAAGATTGATCTTTGTGAGGACCGTGTATTCGAAAAGCAGAAAAGAGTGAGCTTCTCGTAAAGGGGCAGACCATTGATGAAAGACAAGTTGGAGCTAGTGCACAACGACTTATAGGGTCCAGCACCCGTGACTTCTCTTGGTGGCACATCCTATTATATGACCTTAATCGATGACTTCATTAGAAATATATGAGTCTATTTTCTTAAAAATAAATCTGATGCGTTTATTATCTTTAAATAGTGAAAAGCCTTAGTTGAGAATGAGACAGACTTGAAGGTCAAAATGCCTAAGATCCGATATTGGTGGTGAATATGATCACCACGAGTTCAAAAAGTTTCGTAGGAAAAATGGAATTCGCATGGAGAGGATGGTAAGAGGAAAACCACAGTAAAATGGTATTGCTCAGCGAATGAATAGAACATTGAACGAGCGTGCGAGATGCGTGAGACTCAAGTGCAAGTTACCAAAAGAATTTTGGGTGGATGTAGTCAGTATCGCAACATTTTTGATTAATAGAGGGCCGTCAACACCCTAGGAGAATGACATATTGGAGGAGGCATGGAGCGGTAAAGAGATAAAATTGTCATTCCTCCGTATCTTTGATTGTTTTACTTACGTTTTAGTTGACTATGCTGCTAGAAGTAAGCTAGATACAAAATCTATTAAATTCATATTCATTGGCTATGGAGGTGATGAATTCAGATATAGATTCTAGGATGAGAAGAATCGGAAAATTATCCGAAGTAAAGACATCTTGTTTAATGAACATGTGCTTTATAAGGACCGAGTGAAGGTGAGTTCATCAGAGTATGATTTTCAAGTTGTGGAGTTGGATATTACCAACTCGGGTGAGAATAAGAAAGCTCAAATGGAAGAAATTATCGATTTTGAGCTGAGTACCCCACAGCTATCGCAAAAGCCGTATAGAGAGCGACGAGTACTAAACAGATATTCACTCTCTAATTTTTACTTATTACTGACTAATTGTGGTGAATTGGAATGTTATGCAGAGGTTAGACAAGTCCAAGATGCAGATAAATGGACACTTGTAGAAAATGATGAGTTAGACTCGTGTTTGAACAACGAGACATGGGAAGATGTGAAACTTCCAAGGGGAAAAAGAGCCCTTGATTGCAAGTGGGTCTACCGGATCAAGAATAAGGCTGATGGGAGCAAGCGATATAAGACATGATTAGTAGTAAAAGGTTTCCAACAAAAATATGGTATTGATTACACTGACATTTTTACTCCTAATGTGAAACTAACTACTATCCGTCTTGTGATAAGTTTGGTTTTTGTGGTGATTCTATTATTGGAATAGATGGATGTCAAGACGGTTTTCTTTCATGGTGATTTGGAAGATGAGATCTACATGAAGCAACCAAAAGGATACGTGTCTAAGGGGGCCCAAGATTTGTATGTAAATGGAAGAAAAGTCTGTACGGGTTGAAATAAGCTCCAAGACAATGGTACAAGAAGTTTGATGGATTTATGCTCAAGATCAGATTCAGAAGATGCATTGCCGATCACTACTGCTATTTCAAGAGATTTGAGAGTAGTTATATTATCTTGTTGCTTTATGTTGATGATATCCGAGCAATTTGTAATGAAAGATCTCGCTAAAGCAAAATAGATTTTAAGGATGCGAATCAGAAGAGATAGAGCCGTTGGGAAGATCTATCTGTCGTAAGCACAATACATCGAGAAGGTGCTTGAGAGATTTAGCATGTAAGATGCTAAGCCAGTCAGTATTTCGTTGGGCAGTCAGTTCAAGTTGTCTAAGAAGGATTGTTTGAGCACCAAAGAAGAACGTGTTGAGATACAGAGAGTACCATATGCTTTAGTTGTTGGAAGTATCATGTATGCAATGGTAAGTACCAGACCATACATTGCATATGTGGTGGGAGTTGTGAGCAGATTTATGAGCAACCCTGATAAATAACATCGAAAAGCATTAAAGTGGATTTTGAGATATATTTGAGGCACGAGTGACGTGACATTATGTTTTGGTGGGAGTAATCTTATTTTGCAAGAATATGTTGATGCGGACTTGGCATCAAATGATCTTGATAAAAGGAGTACCACGGAGTATGTGACTACATTTAGTGGTACGTCAATTTCTTGGGCATCAAAGCTGCAAAAGATAGTAGCATTGTCTACTACAGAGGTTGAGTATGTATTCGTTACTGAAGCAATCAAAGAAATGGTGTGGCTTTAGAGTTTCTTGTGTGAGATTGGAATGATAAAGAGTTACAGCATACTTTTCAGCGATAGCCAGAGTGCGATATTCTTGGCAAAGAATCCGGCGTTTCACTCAAAAACAAAATACATTTAGTTAAAGTATCACTACATTCATCACTTGTTGAAGACGAAGGTGTTGCAGTTGAAGAAGATTGAATGAAGTAAGAACCCCGCTGATATGTTAACAAAGGTTGTTACCTTTGATAAGTTGAAGTTGTGCATGACTTCAACTTGCCTCGAAGCTTGAGGGCGAGGACGTGACACCATCATGAGTTAAAAAAGTCTCCAGGTGGGAGATTATTATGTGTGGAGACCTTATCTCCCTATCCCACTTCGGTGGGAGAAGTAAATGATGGGAGCTCACTTGCTATAAGTAGGCTAGTATGCTTATGTTGTAAAATACCAATCCTTAGTCGCAATCATTCAATAATTGTCTTAATTTTTTTTCTCCTCACAACAAAAGTCGCGTAGTCGTGGATCCTCGTGGATCATGGTGGGTAGGCCTCTTGTTCACCATCCTGGGTCAATAAATACTCAACAGTAACTCCACCATGGTTACTGTACGTCTTGGCTTGCCAGCAAGTGCCAGTCATTTTTGATCCGGAAGATCGGGCGAACTCTCCTTTATCTGATTCCATGCTCTCCGGTACTTCTTGCACTCCATAAATATTCTTCTACCCTGCTCTTTTTTTCTTCTTCTTCCCATGTCCCTCCTATAACAACATGAGATTAATGGCGGAGTGACTCTAAATCTTTCCATGTGGTATCATCTAGAAAGAGTTCATAAATAATAATGTCTTTTACAATTCAAAAAGAATATTCCAAAAAGTATCGGTAAAGACATTCTCTATCACAAATAATGAAAATAAAGATGTCATGCAATCAAAATATCAGATCCATAAAAATAATTAGTAATATCCTTAGTTGCATAGGGATAACTTATTTTTAAAAAGTGATTGTATTTGCTAAGTTGATCAATCACCATAAAAATGATATCTTTAATTTTTTAATTAGGCACACTTTCATTAAAATTTAATCAAAATGCCATTCTAATATCTAGTAGAGATTGGTAGAGGTTTAAGCAAGCTTTAGAAAAAAATATTTTTAAATTTGTTTTGCTAACATACATTACATTTAGTAATATAACATTGGACTAACCTCAATCATTAGAATTCTCATTTCATTGAATGATAAGTCTTTTGAACCCTAGAATGACCTCCACTAGGACTATCATGATGCTATCTAAAGAGTGCATTCTCATTTCATTGGATGAAGTTGTTAAATGACAAGATGATACTTATGCCCAAGTTCTTCAGCTATTCACATATAACCATTTTTGTATTGGTCGTCAAGTTTAAGTGTATCAATTAGTGCTTTTAATTATGAAATATTACTCCAGGTTAAATGCATCAACATAATCCTAGTTTGATGTACCCTCACATTTCATATTTGTCACATTGATATTTCTTTAGCTTCCAATTGTTGTGAAGAGGATGATTGGTTTAGGGTTAGCTAGAAGGCATTGGTTTTAGTTGACCAAGTTATAAATCATAAACATAAAGTAAACAATAATAAAAATAAAAAACTCTGAAGGTCAGTGTCACTATTTGGATAGATAATTTTCTTCTTTAGTGATGTGCCGTTGATAAAAATGTGTCTGCTCATTGTTTTGTTTATGAACTAAAAGTGCAGCAACAACTTGATGTGTAGATTCACTAGGATCCATAGTTATTAAATTAATTATCACCATAGAAATTGTGCTTAATCAACAATCTTACTATGCATTCCGAATGTGTCTAATCAACATTCTATGGAAGCTTTTATGGATGCTGGAAATAATTTAATATCACCATAGAAATTGCCATGCATTATTATTATATATATTTTAGTTTTTTTGGGGAGGAAGTGCAATATTTTTAAATTAATTATTTTTACTTGTTGCACTTTTTGATAAATAAGATTTGTTTAGCTCAACCTATAGTTATTAAAGGTACATCTCTGGCGTACCTAAAGGCCAAGCTCCACTAGACCCAGCCAAAAGCACCTCATCTCGCTTTGCCTCTGGTGCTTTTTGTACAAAATATATTATTCTTGAAGTCACCCTTCACAAATCAATAATTCTCAAAGTTTCTTCATAAATCATTCTATTTCTAAAATTTTATTTTCTATTTTCTTGGAAATTAGATAACATGTTTGATATATTATAACTCAGCATGTTCATTTGTTAAAATTTTATTTTTTTGTATTAGAATTATGAATGCATGTATTGTTGGAAAATATTAATAATATTTAATTTTTATGTTTATTATCCTTTACTTAATTTATATTTCATCATAGATAAAACTATATATAATATTTAGTAAAAATATATAATTTATATATATAATAGGTAGAGTGCATTTAATAAAAAAAATTATGGCTTAATTGAGTCTTGTGTCTTATGATTCCAAAAGATTTGTATATCTCAACGTGCTTTGTGTCTTAAGTAATTATGGCTCAACCTAGTGTTGATTCACATTTATCTAAAATTTACTGGGTGGATTCATCTTTGGTTCATTCTGCTGTACATGTGGCACCTAAGAGAATCATCGGCTTCTATTTTTTTAATATTTGGTAATTGTATTTAATTATAAATTGAGTTCACTTCAAGTTTCATTGATGTTATACTTTCATGGTTTTATTTTATATTTCAAATATAAAAGAAACTTGCTACAAAAATGCCCCTTAAATTAAATTTTGGACATTTTATGATTTGTCTATAATTAGACTCTGTACTGTTAGGTATTTTGCTCGATATAAATGTGAATTACTTTATTGGTTGATAATATTTTTGTATTTCTATTTGCTCAGATTTTAGGCACAGGACTTGACACGCAGGATACATCACCTTCTGTGTTGCTTTTCTTTGACAATCAAAGTTTTATTTTTAATGTAGGTGAGGTAATAAAATAGTGATAATATGAGATCTTTTTGTTTGTTTCTTATTTTCTAGCATTTAGAAGTTAAATATCATAGTTCTACTTTTTATTTGTTCTTTAGTATGTTGTTTTATTTTTTAATGCTCAAGCAGATGTTTCCATAAGTTAAGAATGTATGCTTTTCTTAACCCAAATTGTTTGTGTTGCTTCACGTTGCTATGTATTCAATTTACACATGATTTTGCTTGATGTTTCTAAGCATAATTGTGTTTTTGATGACTATGATATTTTAATTTTTGTGTGTGTGTGCATATATATATATATATATATATATATATACATATATACATATTGCTATTTCATATTATTTATTATGTATTTTCTTACATATTTATTTTATGCTTGTATATTAGTGATTAGCCAGAGGAGTGCTATAATATGTAAGGTATTTTACTCATATATGTTGTATTATATATTCATGGAAAATATATTCATCGGGACTATCACCGGTGTCCTTGTAATTATTTTTGATTATCACACTTGTAGAGTTAGATTTTATTTATTCTCCCACCACCCATCATCCCTAAATCTAACTTATATTATTTATTGGCTTATATATGGATCTTGTAAATATATTCATCAAGATCATAAATGCATCACATCCACCCCTAAACCTAGCACATATTATTCATTGACTTATATATGGACTTTGGTGCCCCAGATCAAAGCAAATAAGGTCCATGTGTCAACTATTTACTGCATGATAGGTAATTTAGTAAGAATCCTGGGAAAATGTATTCTATATCCCTAGGGACCTAACTTGTATATTTAGGGTTAGGGCATCATTCTTCTTTTCCGGTCGGACTATCATGCTGTTGGTAAGTCAAATTTTATTACTAATCATTTGTATTTCAAAATTATATAAATTGTAAATTATTTTTAGGATATTTTGGGTGGCTTTTCATGTGGATATCAAAAAGCTCCATTAATTTAGTTTGATGAAGTGCTCAAAGTCATATTGATCCTTTTAGATTTATGGCAGGTATCTCTATTATGCATTTTTAAATATAACTTACAATTAATGATTGTTGGTATCACTTAGGGTGAAATGTGCAGAGGAATATTTTTGTTTTCTTAGATAATGTTAATATGATTTGAAGCTATTTTGGAAAATTTTTGATCAATTTATATTTTAGTTATTCTATTATTTTTTTAGATGTGAGCAAATTTATTACCTAAATCACTTTGATATAAGAGGAAAAATTATAAACACTTATGAGATGGATATATTAATGAAATTTTATTTTTTATCTGAATTGAATTGAGCCAGGTGAATTAGGTAAGATTGACTTAATTTAATTTTTGTTTTCAATATTGTTTGTGGGTGATTATGATGGAATAAATTAATATTTTTAAAACTTTATTAGGGGTGATTGTTCCTACTTGTTTCTTTAATATTTTTTAATTTGCTATTGTTACAAATATGGTTTGTATTGTATGTAGTTTTATGGATCAATGATTATTGATCAATCACTCTAAGTTTTTCTTATAAATGAGATTTATTGTACTTGAATGTAGAATGACACAGTTATTATCTCAGTTTTGATAGTCTACTTAGAACCAAATTAAGTGGAAAACACTATTAAAATTTGGGTCTAAGCAGAACATCAAAAATGAGACATAGATTGAGTGTCATTCTACAATCAAACACAATAAATCTTAGGTGTTCACAACTTCATATCACATACAGATGATATCTAATACTTATGATGTTATTTTTTAGCTTTCGAGTTTGAGATTGATATCCTATGAGCTTACTAAATCAAATGATCACTATTTAAGGTTTATTCAATTTGCTAATTAATTTTTTAAGATTTTTTTGGTGGAGCTGGATCAATTAGCAACCACAACTAAGAAGATGCAATTTTAGATATTTTATTTATATTCACTTGGAGACACACACATGCACCTACCCACCCACCCACGCACTCTCACACACACACACACACACACACATTATTATAGTTTTTAATTTCTAATTTTTTTATGGTTTTGTTTTTGTTCTCTTTCTTTATTATTAATGAGAATACCAAACATGTAAGGTGTCATAATTGATTGATTTATTTGATAAGAATATAAATTTTATGCTATTTCCCAATGAGTTTTAATAAATGTTTGAAGGTTTTTAGCTTAAATTCAATGTAAAATAAGAGTCAAAATTCTAGGAACTGCAAATCCTAGGATTTCAAAAGAGAGAGAACAAATGCAATGTAACAACACAATGTACACGTGGGTTGTCGTGTGCAACGGATGTGTAAAAGAAGGTGCACCCCCTTTTATTTTTTGTTGCATATTAGGGTTTCTGTCACATTCCTATTACATGTGTGTGTGAGACAAACTTGCATGCCAAAATCCTAAACATGCTAATCTGCCCACAAAAGGGCTTCATTGTGCATAATGCACAATAAACATGCATAATAAACTTGCACAATAAACTTGCACAATAAACTTGCACAATAATAAAATTCATGTTCACTCGCACATAATAATACAAACTATGCATAGACACTCAAAGAAGGCACGTACAAACATAAAGGGGAGTAAAATTTAGAGTAGTAATTCTGAGTGACACCAACTTACTTTTGGTACCAAAATATTTGTGTCTCCAATCTATTATTGTTGTTAATTTGGAAGAGTTGTGATCCGATATTAGTATGCACACAAGAAATGTTTTTTACAATGCATTTATTATAGAAATAAAAAACGTAACAAGAGAAGTAATGTTGGTTTTGTTATTACCTAGTGTTGATATTACTATTGTGCGAGAGATGGCCAAGATTACTATAGTGTTGAGAGAGGACTAAGATCACTACAGTGTTAAGTGAGGGCTAAGATTACTACAGTGTTGAGAGAGGGCCAAGATTACTACAGTGTTGAGAGAGGGCCAAGATTACTATAGTGTTGAGAGAGGGCCAAGATTACTACATATTGTTGAGAGAGATATATTGACTAATAATTTGACCTAATAGTATCATATAGTTTATTTATAATAACACTAAAAATTGGTATGCAAAATTTATTTATACAGTAACAATAAATACTTATTATTCTTAATATATTATTAGTTTTGTTATTCATTCTTCAACTCTAAATTTTTGGATTATTGACATATCAGCAAATATTCATATTATTGATAATCATTATCTATTGATAATATTTTTTTTCTTATTTCTTGAGTATTGAGATAATTAAAAAATAAGTCCTCAAAAACTATTGAGTATTATAGTATTTAGGTTGTTCTTTTTTTTCCTCACATGTTAGCTAATAATTGTCCTTATAGTTTGTTCTTTTTTTATTGATAAAAATTTTTGAGGAATACTATAATTAGGTTCGAGTGAGATGAATTATATATAATCTCTTGGTTGAATTTTTTACTAAGTATTTGGGTGTGTTGAACCCAATGAGACTTTGGAACTAGGATGGTGCAAACTATATTGAAAGAGAAATATGTCCTCACCTCTAAGGAAATTTGGGAATTAATGTTATGATATTTAAAAAAAATTGTTATTTGTTGCAGGTAAATATTCATTGTAAAGACATGTCCAGATAAAAATATAGGTTGCCTTAAAATATGACTTATAGCGAGAATGTTCATTGAGATATTTGGTATGAATTACTTGAATACTTTCTTTATAGCGGCTAAGATAATTTTCGTACAATTTTTTCATTAGAAATATTTAATAAATAGATGATATACTAATTAAATATTAAAAATATATTTTTCACGATGATTCTGAGAAATATGTGTATATAAAGTAGTCACTTTAGTTTTTAGTAATATTGTAAGATGAAATTTATACATTGCAAAATATATTGTATGCCTAGAATTTTTTTATTAAGAGCTTGATTTATAAAATTTTTATAGGTAGTCACTTCGTTTGCTTTTCTCACATATTATAGATTTTTTTGGAGGAGTTCCGATGTTAGAATAATTTTACTTATTGAGTATATAGATAATATTTTGATTATAAGAGATAATGAATAAGAATCACTCAACGAAATAAGTATGTTAGGAGACTCAAATATTTTCTTAGAATAAAGATAATTTATTTTAGAAGTGAGATTGTTTTGTCATAGAGAAAGTATGTAGTTAATATTCTTATATATATTAGTCTTTTGAATTGTGTTCAAGTAGATACTTTGACTAATTTAGATACTAATTTTTTGTTTTCCTCGACTTCTTCAATTAACTCAATTATTTATATGATAATTATTAAGAAGATCAACTACTTAATTATTATTAGACTAAATATAATTTACACAATTAATTTAGATTGTCATATTATATTTTTTTGGATGGGTTCACCTAAATGTAACTCCATTGTATGCTAAGGTATGTGAAGAAATTTTTAGGATTTCAGATAATTTTTAATGATCAAGGACACTTTTACTTAGCTGACATTCATATTCTAGTTGGGTATAAGCTTGTATTGAGAGAATGTTTATGATATATTTTTATATTTTAATTTGGGGTAATACTGTCATATAGAAATATAAGTGATAAATAATTATATTGAGATTTAATTTATAGATAGTGTTCAAGGTAATGTTGATAGTTAATTGTAAGATACTTTGGATTTAATATCTACTTGAGGATATTGAGTATCCATTGTCTTTTTCATTATTTTTTATTATGACAATTAGGTAATAGAATATATAATTTTCATTCATATATTTCACGAGAGGATAAAATATATAAAGATGAATTACTTCTTAATGAGATAAAAAATTCATGATATGACTATTGTGACAGCCTATATTCACACATGAAATTAGTTAATGAAATCAATTAATGGAAATCAGTTAAGGATTTGAAGAGGTCATAGTTTATCTTTTTTTTTCTCCAAGCTTGAAAATGGGGGTGTTCTAGTTTTTTTTGTTTCTACTTTCTTTTTAATTTTGTGTTTTACTTTATTATTGATAGGAGCACCTAATATGTGGCCTGTTCCAATTGAATGTTTGAAGGTTTTTGGTTTAATCATAACATTAGGTGCTCCTAAGTTGGTGTGTAAATGTTATATTACACAGTTAGTCTAATTAGTAAATCATAACATTTTTCTTAGGTTGATGTGTAAATGTTGAGAATATTAGTTTGGAAGAAAGGAAGGTTAGTTAAGGCATCTTTCATATTTTTGTGAATATGTCTGTTAGTTGATCTAATATTTAAATATACATTATAGTAATGACCTCATGTTAAGAATCCAAGAGAATCAACTATTTTCTTTGATACTAAATATTAGAAAAATCATACTTGGCTAATACCAAATATTGTGAATTAAAGCGATGGTTAGAGTTTTTAGGATTTTTTGAGAAGGAAAAAAGATAAATAATAACAAAACTCTCATATATAAAATATACATTAGACAATGATAGATCTTATAGAAGAAACACACATGCACCATGAGAGAAGAAGGGAGAGAGAATAGAGAGAAGTGAGTAGAGAATTTTATTTTTCATTATTATTCACATTTTATGGTTGAACAACATTTTTATATTCAAATAGTTTTTCATTTTCACTCACTCTTTTATATGTAATCTCATTTTTTTCATTTATAACTCTTTAAATAATAATGAAAGGCATGACAATCTAAAAAATTTATTAAACTTCAGTTAAAGCCAAGACAATCAATAATATGTCACTGCTTCATTAATCCTGCTACCCCAAAAAATAATTTGTAATTTCAATCCATAAGTTGCTAGTCGCCACAACACATACATGTTGTGACTTCAAGATTGAGGTTGTGACTTTGAACTTCAGTCATTGTTCAAGTTTTAGTCCACATGTAACTTCACAAAATAGTAGAATGATTTTTTATTATTTATTCCAATTTTAGTAATTTAGTTGAATTATGACTTTACAGAACATGACATATTTTGTTGCCCAGATAGTAATTTCAGAAGAAGTATGAGCTAATCATAATATTTTTTTTGCTTAGTTGATATTTTTTCATCCTAGTATCAACTATAAATCATTGGAGCTTCTTTGTATCCATAATCTTCATCAAATAATTAGTAATATTTTTTGTCATTTTTTTAATTGAATTAGCTATTGGATCCATAACTTTCATCAAGAATGTCAATATGCTTTATCCTTGCATGGAAGACTGGATTACTTGCTAGATGCATGATACTTTAACTAACATCTCTGAGCTTTAGGTCTTTCTACTCAAAATCAAGCTCTGCACACAGTCTTTGTATCTAAATAATTTTATTACTCACATAGTAATGATCATATATTCTGTCTCTTTAGATGAAAAAGCAACAATGGTTTATCTTTTACTCAATTAACTTTTAGAATCATCATACCTTTGTATTATTTTGATTGTATTCTAATTCTTATTTCGTAGATTAAATATGAATTTGCTTAACACTCCCACAATATGTGAAATATCAGGTTTAATACATATCATGACATATATGAGACTCCTAACTACATTGATATATGCAATGAGATTTATCTTTTTTTTTTCTAGCTGAGTAGTATGTCACTGCTCGACTGTTAGCTTCATACTAGTTGTGATAAAAATTTCTACAGACTTGTAATCATACATATTGTATCTTTGAAATATATCTTTCACATATCTCAGATAATTCAGACACAATTTTTTTTTCTCAATCTCTTTGGATCTCCATGTTAAGTATAGAATTTGTTCCCCCAATATTAGTCATATCAAATTTCTTGGCAAATAATTTTTGTGTTGAAATAATCATATAATACAATGTCTTACTAATAACATATCATTCTCATATAAAGTTAAAATAATAAAATTTCATCTAACCTTTTAGTATAGACATAGTGGTTAAGTATAGACAAATAAACCAAACATTTGATATCACATTTGATATCACATTTGATATCACATTTGATATCACATTTGATATCACATTTGATAAGATTATTTCAGCTCATACAAAGATTTTTTTAGCATATATATCAAGCTTTGCTTATCTTTCACTCTAAACCTAGTTGGCTGTTCTATGAAAAAAACTTCCTCTATGTCATCTTAAAGAAATTTCATTTTCATATCTAGCTGTTCAACTTATAAATTATATCTTATTGTAGCAGCTAACACCACCCGAATAGAGTCATATTTGCTACCAGTAAGGATATCATATCGTAATGAATATCTTCTAGTTGATAATATCTCTTGGTAACTAGTAATGCTTTAGATTTCTCTATCTTTCTATTAATTTTTAATTTTTATTTGTAAACTCATTTGTATCATATTGACTTCTAATCCGAGGGTAACTTAACAAGATTATAAATATTATTTTTGTTCAGAGACTACAATTTCTCCTTCTTGCCTTATTCTCACTATATTTATTTCTTGGAGACTCAAACCTCCAACACAATAGTAGACTTATATCACATAGTATATTAAGTAGTTGTATCTACCAACATATTTGATGGATGAATTTTTGGTATGTATAGACCTTTTTAATACAAGTATTATCTTAACTAACTTTTCATCAAAAATATTAGTGCTTGGTAGTGACAATACTTCATTAACTTGTTCATCCAAGTCCACAGTTTTATCTTCATTGAGTCGCGAGTCCTCCCTCAATTCTCGTCCGCCTGTCTTCTCCCTCAATTCCTGCCCACCTGCCTTCTCCCTCAATTCCCGTCCGCCTGCCTCATCCCTCAATTCCCAGCTGCCTGCCTTCCCCTCAATTCCCGCCCGCCCCCTGCCTCTTCTCCCTCAATTCCCCCGCCCGCCTGCCTCCCCATCAATTCCCACCCGTCCCATGTCTCTCCCCCTCAATTCGTGCCCGCCCCTTGCCTCCCCCCTCAATTCGCGCTCGCCCCCTGCCTCCCCCCCCCTCAAATCGCGCCTGCCCTCTGCCCTCTGCCCTCTGCCGCCCACTGGACGTCCGATACGCTACGTGGCGTATCGGATACAGATTTGCTAAACGATGTGTTGTTTGCAAAGGTATGGTATTGATGGTGCATATGATGCTGTGAGAAATCTTAGGTGTGTTTGGATATCTCACATACATGCTGACCACCATACGGGACTAACAAGAATCCTTGCTCTTAGGCATGATTTGCTAAAGGGTATGCTCCACGAGCCCTTGCTAGTCGTGGGTCCAAGTCAGCTTAAGAACTTTCTCAATGCGTATCAAGTCCTCGAAGACCTAGATATGCAGTTCCTCGATTGCTGGGCCACAACTCAAGAAAGCCCACTCAATATCGATATCGAAGAACACGATGCAACAGACACTCGGGTACCTACTTTTCCCCTGGCAAGGAGGCTGAGGGAAGTGCTCGGAGATGCAGGATTGGAGTGCCTGATTAGCTTTCCCGTCGTGCACTGCCCGAACGCATTTGGCGTCATCTTGAAGGCTGCAAAGAGGGTCAATGCTGTTGGAGATGTGATGCCCGGGTGGAAGATCGTCTACTCCGGTGACACCCGGCCTTGCCCGGAACTAATAGAAGCTGCTCGTGCCGCAACCATTCTTATACATGAGGCAAGTTCTGAACTTTTTTTTTTCTCCCAATGTTTTTCTCTGTTCCTATTTCTGGGAACCTGATTTCTGCATCAGTTTCTGTTGATTATGAAGCAGGCGACATTTGAGGACAGCTTGGCGGAGGAGGCCATGGCAAGAAACCACAGCACCTTAGGGGAAGCAATAGAAATCGGAGTCCTTGCTGATGTCTACCCTGTGATCCTCACCCACTTCAGCCAAAGATAGCCTAGGGTCCCAGTTTTTGATGAAGCCCAAATGCACAAAACTTGCATTGCATTTGACTTGATGAGCATCAACATCGCAGATCTGCATCTTTTTCCTAGTGTTCTTCCTCACCTGAAATTGCTTTTCAAGAATCAACTGCTGGATCCATTTGATTTTGCTTCATAGTGTTGGGTTTTGTTTTTTTCTTCTTTTGCTAATGCTAACTGTTAGGCATGAACTTTTTTTTATTTTTGATTCATTTTCTGAAACATTAATTTCAAATCATAAAACATATCTTTCTTTTCAACTAGTTCTACTATGTTATGTATTGTTTGCCAATTGCTATTTCAATATCTTAATCGTTCCTATAGTGTTAAACAAAAGTAAGTGGGCGATAAGCAATACTTAAGTGATTAAAGCGAACATTTGAAGTCATGCCTAGTGCACAATGCTCAAGCCTAGTGTATATATATGATTATATTTTTAGGGAGCCATGATCTTAATATTTTTAAAAATTATCTTGATGATCATATTTTTTAAAATTTGAGAGAATGTATTTAGGGAGCCATGATCTTGAAGTTGATTGTTATTGAATAAAAATACTTGTTATCATACTAAATATGATATTCATTATATATATGATTATTCATCCTAGTATCATTCTTGTTTAATATTTTTAATTTTGGAGTTCTAATGAGATTTAATATATTTTTTAAGTAAATTTTATTAATATGTGAATAGGTAGCTCGATTCTTAAAAAAATTTATTAGAATATTACAATCAATGCTTTTAGTTATTCACAAATTATTTGAATCCCGAATGGTCTGGTTTTCTTATCCTTGACTAGGCCTCCAGCACATCTGCTATGCAACATAACTAGCCCTTTTATTTTGTTTATTGTTTCACTTAATGTAACTATTTTAGGCCAAATGAAATATGAATCACCTGTAGTTTAGGGATAATCATGTTTAGGTACGTAAAAATAATTATATTTTTAGTTCAAGCACCCTGAAATATGTTTAGGTACGTTTTGCTTTCATGTGAGTTTTGTTGTTGCATTGTTTTGAGATGTTTAGAATTGGAATTTATTGTCAATTCTTTTACTTGAAGAAAGAAAATATTCAAAATAATATTTTCTTCAATACTTCGGGATCACATGTGTTTTTATATTTATGAGGAATTATTATTATTGACTTGTTGATATTACATATGTTTCTGTTAATATTTGAAATCTTATATATGTCAACAAAGTCTAGTTATGATTCTGCTATTGATTTCCTTAGACTAGCCAACATAAACCGACAAAATAAAGTATATATTTTTGGTGATTTTCTTTTAAATAATAATTAATAATTGTAGTGAAAAAATAAAATATTATTAGAAACTTTATTTATTTTGGATAATATGCAATATAATGATAATAAGGGTAAATATGTAAAATACATAATTTTTAGTATTCAGCATTTACCAAATAATATATTTATATTCAGCATTCATTTGTTAGTAACTTATAAAACAATTTTACAATACAAATTTAACACTTAAAAAATTCAGCACTTAATTTTTTAGAATTTATTTTTCAGCAATTAATTTTCTCAATTTTTTAATAAGACCTTACTTTACACATCTGATTTGATTTAATGAAACGCATACTCATTATGCTTTTCTTTTATTCTCTTTTTCGTTCTCTGAAAGAACTATCTTTTTTTTTTCTTAATATTTTGTGTGTGTGTGTGTAATATTTCATTTAATTATATATATGCCTATTAAAAAAAAGAAACAAACCCATTCCTTTTTTTTACTTAATATTTACAAAGTTTTTACATGTTTTAAGAAAATTAATATTTGGGAAAGATACAAGTATCCTACAATCAAATGTTTTTATCACTGTATGTTATGAGTAGGGTGATTATTATAAAATCTTTTAAACACTTCCTCTAACTGGGGGATGTTAATGAGAGATTTCCTCACATTCTCAGACATTCTTAAATTTTTGTGATAAAAAAAAAATCTTACGAAAGAAATAATTAGTGAAAGAAAGGGAATGATTTATATAGTACTTAAGAAAAAAATCATATTAAAATCATGTTAGGCCAAGTATTACTTCATATAATACTTAGATGAATAAAACATGTGGCACATGTTTGCTAACAGTTTGATAATTTGATTGGTAAAGAGGTAAGCTGCCTAATCTTGGGGCACGAGTTCAATCCCCAAGGATGGGCCGATAGGCTCCCCTAGAGTATCTTTACCAATTGCTTTATTAATACAGTTGAGACAGAGGCTTTATCTGTGCCTCAACCCCGAGGCCCTAAGGCTAAGGCTCATAAATGGGGTGAGGAATAATATGAGACGAGTATGAGTTTGGATGAATGATTTTTTCTTCTTTTGTATTTATTACAAAAAAAAACAAGAACTTTCATGAAATATGTCTTGTTAGTGTGCTTTTATCATATGTGATGTTGAAATTTCAAAAATATTTTTTAATGATGAATATTTTTATTTATTGACATTTAGAGGTGTCGGATGGGCCTTGTCATGCCGGCACAACTTGTTTTTAGGTGGCCTAGTTGGGCCATTGCGCTGTGACTACACCATAACTGCTAATCACGGCCGCATTAATACTCTTGAAACCTTCTTTTGCTTCTTATGGTAACCAATGAGGTCACTATCATCTCCACGGAAGCAACTCTTCCAACTGAGGATGAAGATGAACCCACTCTAGTTAGGGTTGTCATCCACCTCACTATCAATTTTGTTGCATGGAGGCCATTATACGGACCATTGCCACCAACAATGTGCTCGAATTAATTCACATTCTAATATATTGAAACCATAAACACATCTTATTCTCTCTCTAAACATGAGGTTGTTGACTACGTTTTGGACTCTTAAGGCTTTAGCACATATGACCACCATTCCTTCTACTTGGGGCTAGTCCAAAAATGACATAAGTTATGACCCTGTGATCATTGGAAATGATGAATCACTATTCATTATCTCTCATTGAAACTATTTCTCCTATTCCAAATATTCATTTATTAAATGTCTTAGTTGATACTCATCAAACTAAAAATCTTATTTTATTTAGTAATTTATTGTCTGATTTTTCTCTCTCTATTACATTTACTAATAATCATTTTACTGTCCAAAATTGTCAAATAGGAAGAGTGGTGACAACTAGTAAATGAGATGGAGGGATATATGTGTTGGAGCGTAGAAACTCTACTTTTGTTTTTCTTCTTAAAGATAAATTTCTATGAGCTTCATATGATTTATGACATGCTAGTCTTGGACATGTAAAATATTTTGTTATTTATTTTTTAAATAAAAAAGAATATTTTTCTTTTATCCCATTTGAGTTTTATCTACTATGTTCTTTTTGTTGATGATTTTTCTAGATTCACTTTGATTTTATCATTTGAATTTTAAATTTGATTTCTTTAATATTTTTTAAAATTTCAAACATTTATGGAAAACCAATGTTATTCTCATATCATCATGGGTTTTCAACAAGATGGGGTGTTGAATTTACTAGCACTTGATTTATAGCTCACCTATGTACTTTTTTTTTTGTTATATCTCACCTATGTACTTCCACCACCCATCATCAACATTGTTATCCATATACACCAATCTAACTGGTCCTGCTGAGAGAAAACAATAGTATATGACTGAGATCGGATTGACCATTCTCTTTCATTCTCACATTTCTCCTCATTTTTTAGTTGATGAATTTTCAACACTATAGATTATATCATCAATCAATTGCCCACTCTATTTCTTGAAGGTAAGTCACATTTTGAATTTTTATAAGGCACCTCTTCGAGTTGTGGTAATTTTCATCTTCTTGGTTGTCTTGTCCTTGCTTGTATGATTACTTGCCTAACAAATTTTCATTGAGAATTATTCCTTGCATTCTTTTGGGTTATATTCCCTCTCATAAAAGGGTTTCATTGTCTTGATTCCACCGCCACTAAGTTATATATCACACTTCACACTCAAATTAATAAAACTTACTTCTTTAATGTCCCTAGCTCCTAGGCCAAATCTCTTTCCACCTCTTTACATTTTAAAAATCTTGGAACATCATCTTCACCATATTAATTCTCCCCCCACCATTTCCCTACACCTAATTCTCCATACATTTCTCAATCTAGCTTCTCCCTATATAATATTTGTTTTGACATTGTGGACGAGTTTGTGTAGGTTGATAATTGTCTTGCAAGTTTCTTTTTCCTATCCTCATCTTCTAACTCACCTTCTTTTGAGCTCATTATTGATCTTCCTTCTTCGTTAGGCTCTCATTATATGATCACATGAGCTAAAGCTGACATTTTCAAGATTGAACATTCATTGAATGATGAGTCGTGGGCTCCTGCGAGCTTGGGTCCTCGTTATGCTGACACCATCATCATGGGCTCTAAAAGGGTGTTTTCTACTAAATATTTGTTGGATGGATCCGTCAAGAAACTCAAAGCTCACTTTATGACTAAAGGTTATACTCATGTACTTGGTCTCGTCTACATTAACACTTTCAATATGGTTGTCCAAACTACCATGATCCAAGTTGTCCTCTTTCTTGCTATCACCAATAAATCACCCCTACAATAACTTGATGTAAAGAATGATTTTCATAATGATACCATCACAGAACATATTTATATGAATAACCTCCAGGGTATATTGATCCTCACATTCCCACTTGTACCTATTTGTTAAAGAAAGCTTGATATGGTCTAAAATAAGATCCTCATATTTGATTTCAACAAATTAGCTTCAATCTTCTCACTCTTAGTTTTTCTTGGAGTTGCGCTGATGACATCATTGTGATTTGTCACAACCCATCTATTCTTGACATCATTGTAGGTGATATCCTCACTCACACTCAAATGCTAAACAACAAACCTCTTCACACCCTCATGGTTATTTCCCAACCTTGTGATGCTTTTCTTTTCTTTGATCCTTCTCTCTATTGATCTCTTGTTAGCACCCTTTAGTACATGACTATTATATGACCATATATTGCCCATGCAATCAATTTTGTTATCCAATTTCTCCAAGCCCTTACTAAAAGTCATTTTCTTGTTGTTAAGTATATTCTTTTCTATGTTAAGGGCACACTTTACCTTGGCCATAGCTTTCATCCATCCATATGTTAAGGACCTTATTCATATGTTGACTAGGCTGGCTCTCTCGACACTTGTCATATTACATTGGGCTACTCTCTTTGAATCTTTCCAATCCAACGCTCAACTTGTCAGGGCTTGTTAAGGATACTCAGCCTTCCATTATGGTTTACTATACCTGACACATGATTATGGGTTTTTCCTTTATATCTATATTTCAAATAATGAACTAGATTATCATTAGAAAAGGGAAGCACTAATTAGAAATTCAGTGCAAGGGACAACATCATCGATAAATATTTTGACTAGTATATACATTATTTCAACACAAAAAAAAATGTTTAATGTATTTATTTTGGTTAGGAAAATATATTTGGAATTTAATATTTCTCAATGTATGAAATTCATGAGAGAAGTATTCAATGGGTTACATTGCAAAAACATGATCACATCAAAATAATAATGAAACATTGTGTAATGATATCCTAATTTTTAAAAAAATTATATTTTAGGGAACTAGAATATTCAGGTTTGGTGCATGGTGCACCAAACTCAAAAATATTTGAGTTATTGTGCACTTAATTTTCTCCACCCAAAATACCCATAGATATGTCATGTCAACATGATAAGCAAACTTTTATATCATTATATATATATATATATATATATATATATATAGTGTGTGTGTGTGCATATGTATAATTATATATCATTATATATCATTATATATATGCATATATATATATAATTATATAATACAACTTTACCTATATATTATATAGGGGAGAAAAATGTGTTATAAAATTACACGCACACACACACACACACACACACACACACACACTCACACACACACACACACACACACACTTGTATATATATATATGCATATATGCATATATGCATTAGACGCATAACAATATATGTTTGAAGATATATACACAACTTATATGTTTTCAAAAATGTCACACACACACACACACATTATTTTATATATTTGAAATTATTATATATGTATAACAACATATATACACAAGATATATATATATATATATATATATACTAATTAGTATATTCAAAAACATCTTCAAATTATTTTTATACATTATAAACATACACACCGAATAACATACTGTATATATACGTGTATATATATAACATACAATAATATTTTTGAAAATATGTTGGAATTTACTTAGTATATATAAATGTATATATATAACGTGCAAGTGCCTATATATATAGATATCCACACATACACAACATATATACATATAAATAAGTGCAATTTTTTTTTAAATATATATACTATGTATAGTCAAAAATATTTCCAAAAATAATTCTATATGTTATATACATGTATATGTGTAGTCTTTGTTTGTGTGTGTCTAGAGTCTAGACACATATTTTCTAAAAGAGTATATATTGTTATCCATATGCACAACATTTTCCAAATCATCATGCACGCACCTACATAACTTTCAAAAACATTATACAAACTGTTTTTGAAAATAATATATTGTGTTTTAGATTAATTTTTTTAACACTAACATCGAGTGAGTGAGTTTATTTTTGGGTTTATAAATTTCAATTTCACAAAACGTAAATATTTTTGGTTTTGATACTCTACATAAAAAATGTCTTGAACATAAATATTTTCAATTTGTGATACTCAAATAAAAATTTGCCATAATTGTATGCAATACATTTCTAAAAAAATTAATGTCGTAGTTTCTTAATGATCAAGGATTTAGTAGATGGACTGAAGGACACATCCCAAAATTGGATGTATTATAATTTGTTTAAAATAGTATCATCTTTTATTGGTCTTGCTCTTTTTTACTTATTCTTTTGTCTCAATGGCTTTACTATGTGTTATAATTTGTTTTATTTTGAAATTAACAATATGAGGCTTAAGGGGTTGTTTTATTTATAAATTATTATCTATATATGTTTATATGAGAAATTAACAAGCTTTCTAGTTTGTTAAAAGGGTGCAAAAAAAAAAAAAAGATTACAAAAAAGCTAAAAAATTAAGAATATACATCATCATAAAGTTATTTCTTAGATTTAGAAATTTGGGCATACATATATACTGAGAAATATAATGATTTTGGTTGATAAAAAAATCATTTTTAAACATTATCAATTGATACAACATTATAAATTGATACACCCCATTAAATTTTTTTTTAATACCATAAATGCCTTTGAGAAGTAGGACCAAACATGAACAACACTCTCCTT
Source organism: Sapria himalayana (assembly GCA_029783825.1). Classification (NCBI taxonomy): domain Eukaryota; kingdom Viridiplantae; phylum Streptophyta; class Magnoliopsida; order Malpighiales; family Rafflesiaceae; genus Sapria; species Sapria himalayana. Next base: position 6,238,597 of record JAREIK010000385.1, read on the forward strand.
GGTCTTCCTCTCTCATTGTAGTGATTAATTAACTCTAAAGGCATTATTATGTCACTATATTGACACTTCAAAAAAAAAAATAGTATTTTTAAATTTTAAAATTAAACTTTTAAATTATACAATAAATAAAGATTATAAAAAAATAAATATATAAACATATAAAATTAATACAAATTTAATATAATAAAATTTGTAAAATTTATAAAATATATTAAATTTTGAATTTAAAACAATTCAAAAATTTACAATATTATAAAAAAATATGAAAATATAAAATTCATAAAAATATAAAAATATAAAAATAGAAAATATAAAATTATAGAATAATAAAATTATAAAAAATATAAAAAATTGTGAAATTCTAAATTTGAAATAATTATAAAAGTTTATATACTTATAAATATCATTAAAATCATTTAAACTATTAAAATTATTAATATTATAACAATTTTAAAATTATAGTTCTTATATTGATAAATTTTATAATTCTATGCTTTTTTATAATTTTTATGATTTTTTTTTATTTTTATTATAAATGATGTCTAAATAAATATGAATGACTACATAAATTCTAATATGCCACAATGATGAATAAATAATTGTGAATGACCACATGACTTCACATAATTGTAATGATTTATAATTTTTTAAATAAGAATGAGAACCCTATAAACATGAACCTATAATGAATGGAAATACAAAGATACAAAAAGATTTATCAGCTGATCAGCATGAAGCTATGTTAATTTTTATAGTTAGAAGTTAAGTTGAAATATTGAAAAACAAATATTGAAAATAATATAGCATGACCCTATTCATAGCTTGAAGGTATTCAAAGCTTGAAACTATCAATTTCAGAACCTAAAGTTTCAATGTTTTGATTAATTTTTTCTCTCCATCTTCTTGTAATCTTTTGGCATTCTTCTTCTCTCAATCATAATCTATTGCAATCTATCTTTGATCCAAAAAAGTTTCATATGGCACCAAGGGGTTCATGAAAAAACTTTTAATTTTCTAACATAGTTTTGCATATTCAACAAGGATTTTTTTACAATCTAATATTCTATTTGATCTTATTTATTTTCTTTGTTCATTATAACTTTTTAAAGAGAAAATTCACTTCAATCTTCAAGTATTAGTGAATGGAAAGAACTATCCCAATTGGAGTTGTGCGATGTAAAAATTTCTCTAAGTAAAAAAGGTGTGGGGATATATTATTGATACTCATTAGAAACCTAAAAGTAGTGATCAAAATTATGTGATTGAGATGGACACATTGGAAACAAACAATACAAAAACTATTATTTAGGTTAATAATTCTACCAAGCACTCAATAAGTTCACAATTAGTAAAGTATGAGATGAAAAAAGAGGCATAGAATCATTTTTAGATGTTATACACACAATCAAATTTTGCAAAATAACATCAATTTGTGATCAACATATGTGCTTTTCAACAAAGAAATATGAGTATTCAAAAGTTTTATTAATTTAAAACAATTTTTGGGATTAATTGACACTTATAGAATCTAATGAATCGAAGGAATGCCATGCCTATAATGTTCATAGAGAGGAGTAATCATTAGTGCAATTCTTGATGTCTCTTTACAATGACTTTGAAAGGCTTAGAGATTCAATTTTGCACCATTTTCCATTTATGTCTGTTGATTTAGATGTCAACGAGTTATTGGCTAAAGAAATATATCTCAAGTCCCATATTAAAAAAAGAATTTTTTTTGCTCTGAATCTTTCAGTGGTAGGAGTACCCTTCTAAGCCACCCTTTAATAATTAAAATATGACATATACAAAATCTACCAACGTTAAGTGTAGTTTTTGTAAACAAAATGGTTATTGGAAGATTTAATGTTCCAAGTTGAGAAACCAGAAACAATTTGAGCAGCAACCTCAAGCTTGGAAGTTTGGAAACCAACTAGAGTCTAATGCTAATAGACTATACCTTAGGGATCACTACAATTAATATGGTAGTAGTCACCACATCATGGTTTTCCATTGATCCTAATATTTTTGGCACTATTAAACAATGAGTAAGAATGATAATATGACATAATTGGATCAATTTCACAACTTTTGATTTTTGACAGCTCTTGATGAATAGTCATGAAGTTGATATATTTTTGGAGATATTTAATAACTTGTAATATATGGGTCATCAAGTAATTTCAATATTAATTATTTGTCAAAACTTTACTTAATTAGTCATGACAATCTTTGTATGTCAAGATTCTACCATCTCATTAGCATATTTCTTCTGTATAATATATTCTTTGTGGTTGTGATATTATCATAGAACCATGATCATACTCATCTGTAACAATTAAACAACTACAAATTTTATATCATAATAACCAAGTATTCCATTCATGCTAAAATTTATTGTCACTTCATAATATCACAATTTAATCTTTACCAAAACTTTGTATGCTCAACTCAAAGACATGGCCTTTTTTTAAAGTCTTTTTTCTTTTGAGCAACACAAAGTTACAAAGCCAAAGCTATTTAGGCCAAAGCCATGAAAATTATTCAATACCATAAATTTTGTACATAGAATATTATAGAGGACATTACTTAAGCATGATCACTTCTCAAGGTCGTGATTCTTGCACTCAAGATAAGACAAAACCATAACTTTTATGTATGAGCTAATTGCATATAGTTATGACCATTACTAATGTTGTAGCTATGTTATAAATGAGAAAGGTTAAGGCAAAGTCACGACCATTTCAACACCATGGACATGTTATATATAAGAAAGAAAATTCTCACTACCACAACCATTCCTAATCACTATGGCCATTTCACATAGAAGAAAGATTAAGGCAATGTCATGGTCATTTTCTAGTCTAAGGGCATATGTTGCATAAGAGATACTATTCCTAGTTCCATGACTATTCTCAATGCCATAGCCAAGTTATATACAAGAATGACCATTCCCATCACCATGGTGATTTTCAGTGCTATGACCATTTAATGCAGAAGATAGACCAATGCCAAAGTCATGATCATTTTCACTGATGTGACTATGTTATAGAAACAAAAGGTACAAGTCATATATATTCCTAATACTATGACTCTGTGTTCACAAAAGATTAAAATATATTTCAAAATTATGATCACTTTATAGAGTAGCAGCCTCAAGCTAAAGAGACCAAGATCAAAGTCATGATATTTTTTGAAAACCCCAACTATCTACATAGAGAAATACCAAAATTCTTGAGTATAAATTAGAGGAAAATCGTAAGGTTTTTCTTCTTCTTCTTTTTCATGCTCCAAACCAAAACAAAATGCAACAAACAATCCTAGGGGCCTATTTTCACACTCTCTAGGGGATTCACGAGCAAGCAAGAAATATAAAATATAGGCCAAACCTTAAAATTGGGAGACATGATTTTCAAACCCCCTCTCTCTAGGGTAAATGAGGTAAAATCAACCAAAATAATATGAGATTATGATTTATATCATAGATTCTTATGAGGGATGTCATTGGAAATCCGAGTATTCCATGTCTTTTTTTTATTTGATGAATTTTTCTCTAATGTCGGGCTAAATTAAGGTCTAGGTTTGCATACTTGTGATTTATGTGTTGTATAAATAGTTTTGTGATTAATTAATATGTTTGATTTATATTGTGGAATAGAAATTAATGGATATGATGATTAAATAAAATTAAAATAAAGAATTTAATTATTGATGAGTTTGTGCATATTTTTGTGGTGGATGCTGATAGGTAAACAACAAGGCTTAATCTTGCATGTAATAGGAAGGTAATGATAGCTCTTTCAACCAATATGTATGAGATACATTAAAATGCAATATTAATGTATATTAATTATTTTGAGTATGATATTCACGAAATCAAAAGTATCAATGATTTTATATACCACTCTATTATATATGTCTTAGAAAAATTGGTTCTTGATTGATTTGGATGTTTGATAGAATATTCTTCTATAAATTTTACCTTTAGTGTTGGAGTTACATTGTCATTATGGAGGAAGGTGACATGTAATCTATAAGATATACATGAGTTTAGGATAACTCATAAGGTGATGATAACCCTCTGAGTTATTTTCTCTCATATAGTTCATGCTGGTGAGATTTAAGGAATGTATATATTAATTATGTGAGTATGATATTTATGAAACTGAAAGTATAAATACTTATAAACCATATCAATTCTTTGTCTTTATGATATTTTAGGCCAAAGAATAAGAATATATATATGAACTAGCTATTAAGGGCAGTTGACAAGTTGCCTAAAGGTATTGACTTGTAATAAACCTTGTATAATTTTCTAGGTGGTAAAATACTGAGTGGACAACTATGAGTTGACCATTTTTGGGAGGGGCTTAATGATGATAACTACTTTATATGGCATTAGGAAAAATAATCTTTCTACAATAATCCAACCTCCATTTTATAGCCTCACTCAATATTAATTGAACTATTTGAACATGTATCATATAAATCAAGTGGACAAACTCTATAATATAAGAATCATGCCTACATCCCTAAATATTTTTCCTACTATAATTGTGTTGTCTCATTGTTGGTTGATCAAACTATTGATACAATTTCTGTGAATCAATATCTAGATGAAAGTCATCTTTACTATTTATATAACTCGTATACTTGCAGATACTCTCATCAATAAGTTTTTGAGATACTATCTAACTAATAAATTTGGATAACATAATAAAGTTGCAATTAGTATAGGTGAGTAATCTCAAAAATTTCTTTCCCAAACATCCACAAGCTATGTCTACCTCACAGCCCATCAGGTATCTGATAGATCTTAAATTTTGGTTCTTCTTATCATATGTCTACATATTCTTCTTATTTTTCCACTTGTCTTTTTTATCTTTTATTCCTGTTCTGATTGTTGATGGTACTCTTATGCCTTCATTAGGTGTTGGCTGTGTTGTTACTCCAAACTTATCTCTTTTTAATGTTTATCAAATTTTAAAACTTAGATTGAACTTGGTTCAGGTGGTTAGTTGTGTAATTTTTATAAATTAGCTACATTTTGTTATTCTTCTCGTTATGTGCAAGATCTGTATTCTTAGAAGCTGATTGGGATATACCACAGATAGTGGAGATTATATGTTATGTATGAGTTAAAAGTACTTGCTACTAATACTGGTGCTAGTGTTAATTTGTTATCTTTTCATTCGAGTCACTTATCTTTTAGTTTTTATTTATGACATTCTCATCCTAGTCATGTTTCGTCATCTCTTTTAAAATTTTTAGCACCTTCATGAGCTTTAAGAAATTTAAAAGACTTATATAATTTTTAATTGTAGTGGATTAAAATTAGCAAAAAATTAAACTTTACTCTTTAATAGAAGTGTTTCTATTTCTTCTTAATTTGATTTAATTTATTTTAATGCCCAAGGGCTTTTTCCTATCCACACAAAAGGAGGATCTTGATACTATGTTATTTTTATTAATAATCATACTTACCATTATTAGGGTTATTTGATAAAATATCATTCTAGATGATTTGATATATACAATACTTTTCATGCTCTTGTAAAAACTCAACACTCTGCTATTATTAACTATTTCAGGTGTGATATGGGCGGAGAATATACTTCTAATAAATTTCTTGAGTTGTTTATCTCAGATGGAATAATTCATCAAACTTCACGTATAGATACTCCTGAGCAAAATAACATTGCTAAAAGAAAACATAGGCATATTATTGAAACTACTTGATCTCTTTCATGTTATATTCCTAGTGAGCTTTGGGGTGAAGTTGTTCTTGTTATTTTCACTTTGATTAATACAATTCCTTCCTTTCATATTTCAAGTATTTCTCATTTCAAATAATTATATGGACACACCCTATATTATTCTTTCTTTAGAGTTTTTGGTTGTACATTTTCATTCTTTGTCCTCATATAGAACATAATAAGTTGTTTCACCAAGCTACTATTTGTATTTCTTAGTTATGATGAAGGTCAAAAAAGGTATTAGTTTTTTGATTTAGTTGCTCAAATACTGTGTCTTGTCACATTGTTTTTCTTGAATATATATATTTCTTTTCTATTTTATCAACCACTCATGACTTGACTAGATATGATCTTATTTGTATTGATCATTTTTTAGGAGTTTTGATAGCCTTTTCTACTTGTCGTATTCATTCTAATAATATTACAATTATTGACACTTTAGTCTCTAGAACACATGAAGCTTCCCTTTCACTTGTGGCACCTCAAGTTTAATCTGAGATTGTTGATCCACCTCTACACAAATCCTTTGTTAATCCACAAAGTTATCATATTTGCATATTCTTGTTATTTTTCGTGTTTTACTTCTTAGCTTCTATTCATTGTTTGTCTTGATCTTCTTCTTATCAAGTGGTCATTCTTGAACTATATTGGAAACAAGTTATGAATGAGAAACTTTCTACTTTGCATAAGACAAGTGTTTTGAATTTGATTCCTCTATCTTATGGCATGAGTGCAGTTACTTGTCATTGGGTGTATAAGATTAAAATCAATTCTAATAGATATATTGAGCACTTCAAAGCTTGGTTGGTTACAAAATTTGAAAAATGATATTCATAACAATATGGTATGTATTATGATGAGACTTTTGCTTATGTTGTGAAAATGACTATTATTTATACTCTTATTACTATAGTTTTAGTTTGATAGCAGTGTATTTCACATAGAGGTGTCAACTGGGCTGGGCCGGCCCTGTCCAGCATGAGGCATGACACGATTCGGCCATGCATGGGCCGGCACGACATAGGAATTTCCTGTGCCCGTGCTTGTGCCGTGCTTGCCCATGACACCAACCGTGCTGTGTCGTGCCGAGGCCAACTACGCCTCGTGTTGTGCATGGTCAGGCACGGTACCATGGATTGTTGGCACGGTACCTTATCACGAGCCGAGAAACCCTAATTTTTTTTTAAAAAAATTAGGGGTTCGGCGGTGCGGCGGCACGACGATGCACACTAAAACCCTAATTTTTTTTAAATTAGAAGTTCGGCTACGTGGTTGTGCGACGGCGCACGCCAAAACTCTATTTTTTTTAAATTAGTGGTTCGGCCATGCGGCGGCGTTACAGTGCGCACCGATACCCTAACTTTTTTTTAAATTAGGGGTTCGGCCTTACCGGGCCGAACCCGGTGGATTCGTGCAGCTGGCCTGTGCCGGGCTGACCTCCACAGAACCATGCTGGGCCCGGCACGGCACTGTATAGTAACCCTGCCGTGCCTGGCCCGACCCGAAAGCACGGTCGGGCTGCTAAAAATGGGCCAGGCTAGCTCGGCACGTCCCGTTTGACACCTCTAATTTCACAACTCGATGTTAACAATACCTTATTAAATGAGGATCTCCAAGAAAAATTTAATATTGGAGAATCCTTTGGTGTTTTTATGCTTCTGCCTATGTTTGTTAGTTGGAAAAAGTATTATATGATCTCATAAGCACCTCATACTTGGTTTGAGAAATTTTTTATCGTGATCTCTCCTCTTGAATTTGTTGCTAGTGATCATGATCATGCTCTACTTTTTAATTATATTGATGCAGGCCATATCATATTTTCTTTATATATTAATGATATGATTATTAATGAATATGATATTTGATGGTATTTTAGTTTTCAAGATACAACTAGCTAAACAAATTAAAATAAATGATTTGGGTCCCCTATGATATTTCTTGAGTATAGAGGTAACCTACTCACCTACAGGTTATCTTCTTTCTTATCAAAATATGTTATAGATTTTTATTTGAATGAGCTAGATTTATTGATAATAAAATGTTTGATACCATTTGGTATGTGAAATAATAAATATTCTAGTGTATTTGGCTAGTTTTTATCAATTTATAAGTTCAAAAACATATGATAATTGGAATGATTTCATAAAGTTTGAGTTTTGATGGATTGTGACAAATAATAATAAAATCATTGTATTTTTGGAGGTAATTAATGCATTCATGATAGTTAGTTCTATTGAGTAGTTTCAATATCTATAATGGCCAACACTCTATATAATTAATTGTGATAGTCTTTGTACGCCAAGTCTACCACTTCATCAGCACAATCCTTACAGTGTGCATCATATTCTTTTTGGAAATAATATTATTTAGGAGTTACAGCCACACTTATCTCTTAATATTTAAATGATATAATATTAATTTCATGTCATAGTAACTAAGTATCCTACCAGTGCTAAAAATTGTACCTAATCTCTATTAACATGACTTTATCTTTATCAAAACTTTATATGGTTAAGTCCAGAGTTGTGGCCACTTTTCAATGTCATGGCTTTTGGCTATAAAAATTTACATAAAAAATTACCTAAGCCATGGTCATTTTCAAAGACATAACTTTATTCCCTCAAGCAAAGGCAAAACCCACAACTGTGTCCCAACCCCACAACTTTGATATACAAGCTATTTGCACAAGCCAAGACCATAACTAAATGACATGAATTGTTGTTACAAAGATGAAATACACAAACCATGGATAATTCCTAGTGAGCAACTCTATGATATATAATATAAAAGAAAAAGACCATGAGGACTTCCTAGCATAATGATTTTTGTGGTATGAAGAGTTTATGGATCTTTGCAAAGCCAAGACCACTCCTAGGGCTATGCCTTCTAGCTTTAGAGATAAAAGGCCAAAGTTACAACATCATTCTAACCTTACAACATCATTCTAACGTTACAACATCATTCTAAAGTAACAACATTTTAGTTGGAAAATATCTAGAATTGCAAAGTATAAAAGAAAAGAGAGAAAGAAAAATGAAAAAAAAATATACAATCATCCTCTCTAAGTGCCGCAACAACCCTAGGAGTTATTTTTGCACTTCCTATGAGATCTATGAGCAAGTAAGAGATATGAAAAAGCATAAATGTATAAAACTTAGAGTTAGGGGGATGACTTTCAAATCTCTTTCTCTAGGGTAGAGTTTAGGAATTCAATGAAAATGGCATGAGATTTAAGGTTTTGAATCCTAGATTCTTGTGAGGGTTGTTAATGGGAACCCAAAATTCATAATATTTCTCCTCTTATACCTTGTATGAATCTCTCTCCAATGTCAAACTAAATTTAAGGTCTAAGATTTATTTATTTTGATTTATGTGGTGTATGGATACTTTGATGTTTAATTATGATTTTGAATTTATTTATAAAATGGATATTGATGAAATTAGTAATTATATAGAAATGAAATTAATGTTTTAATATTAATGGGTTTGTATGTGTTTTCATGATGGATGCTGATAGGTAGACCATGAGGCTCACTCATGCATACAATTGGAAGGAAGTGATAACCCTTTCTAATTGAGATGTGTGAAACAAACCTATACATCAAAATTACAAATTAAGGTATGATAATCATAACAAGTATGATGCTAATGATACCAAATTCATAAATATTTTTATATTCTACTCTATTATATATGTCTTGTAAGAACCAACTCTCAATTAATATGATATTTTATAGAATATTCTACTAAAGGTTTAACCTTTAGAATGAGAGTTTCATTATTATAATTGAGGATAGTGATAGGCAATTCATAGAACATGTGCGAGTAGTTGTAACTCATGAGGTGATGATAGCTCTTTGAGTTGCTTTCAAACATATAATTTCTACTAGTGATATTTGAGAGAAGATATATGTTAATTGTGAAAGTATGCCACTTACAAAGCTAAAAATACAGACACATTAAAGACCACATCAATTCAACATCAATAAGATATCCGAGACTAGAGAATAAGAATATATATATAAAGAAACTATTAATGAAATTTGATGAGTTTCCTAAAATATATGAACTTTTGAAAGACCATCAAGCAGAGATAATTTATTATTTCGATGATAAAATATCACGGGAACAATAATGAGAAGATTCTCATTGGAACGAGCTCAATGATGATTTCATTATAAGTCTCTACTTCACCAAGTCTAATAATTTCAACATCAATTCAACATCACGACTCTTTGTTGCTTCTCTCTCCCCTATAAGCCTTTGCTCCACCAAATCTAATAATTTCCACTAAAATAAATATGATTTCATTTACATTCAACAAAATCTCTTAAAAATAATGTTAGTAAAATTTATTTGATACTAGCACAATTACATACAAACACACCAAGAAATACACTTCAAACAACTCAAAAAAAAAATCAATACATGAAGTGCCACACAGATACACTGGGGAAATGTATTCGACATCTATGTAGATCGAATTCGTATCCCTAGTGTTGAATAATCTTACCTCCTTGCCAATCAAACTACCATACTATTACTTGGAAAAATAATCTAGTTAAACCTTAATTAGTGATTAGAACATATAAACAAATGTACAAGTTAGATTAAAAATATATTTTTGTTTCAATTACCCAGATGCCCTCAATCAAAATGTGAGTAATGATGCTTAAATTACTAGTATTACTTATTTGTGTGGTTATATAAAAACATTATTTTAAGTACTAAGGTTGTGTGTGTGTGTGTGTGTGTGTGTGGTCATGTTTGTGTGTGTGTGCATGTGCATGAGTTTGGTTATATAAATTTTGCAAGGCTATACAAATTATAAATTAATAATTTATGAGATAAACAAATAAAAGTTCTCATTATAAAATAGAATGTGGAACGTAACACATAAATGTTAAGAAATAAAATAATATAAAATTAAGTTGTTCAATGGCTTTTCACTAACTTAGGCTTATTTACATATTGATGGACATACCTAATGTTTTCAAAATTGAACCAATCATTTAACGTAAAAATGTATTGATTCAAAATTCATTGAATAACATATGGCTAAACCATTGTTAAAACAATGATATCATATAATTACTAACATTAAAAATAAGTGGAACAAAATAAAATGATAAATTCTAATAATATTTCAATTATGTCTTCTTAATTTGTTGAACTTTTTCACAAAAGCTTATACATGTAAAAGTCATCATATATCACATTTCTAACACAATATAATATTTTAAGCTTTTATAAAATATTTCAACATAATATTTATCACCTTATTACTATCTTGCATCCCAATGTAAGTAATAAAAATCTAATTATAAAATCATTTTTATCTAGTTATTCATAATACAAATGACAACCACAAAACTAAAGTAGTTACTCATGATATAACTTGTTAATATATATTCGAGTATTCATGAAGATAATTTTAATATATATAATTTTTTTATTATTTTATCTTTGGGAAAGCATGGTTCAAAATTTACATAAAGAAAAAAATAGTTATCCAAATTATGAGCTTATAGAGGTAAACTACTTACATTCTCGTCATTTATAAAAATATTGAATATATAGCAACAAAAAATCATTTTAAAAAACAAAAGAGGTGAAAATTTGTAAATTTACATAATAATCAATATCAACAGTTGAACTTGAACATTCTATCTTCATTTAATGGAATTGGTTGTATTTATAAGGAAGATTTTTCATTTTTTTTAGGATTGTACTATTAAGACTCATCTTCGACAACTACTCAAATTTAATCTCATCAAAGCAAGCATAATTAATGGGATGGTAATTATTTTTTTATTGTAAGATCTAATAATAAAAATATATGATTGTTTAGATTTATCTAATCAAAAAAATTTATTCAAAGCAAATAAAAAAGTATTTCACTTATTTTTTTATGGCGTTATCATTTTCACACTTTAAAAATAAGAAAAAAAAACTTAATGAGTTCAAAAATATACTAATCAACATTCTAAAGTATACTAGTAAACATGATAAAAAATCATAAACATGCAAATGAATTATTTTTATCAAATTAATGTGCATCATGAGAAGAATAAGCAAAATCACTTATATTTATTTTTGGTCCGCTACATAACAACTTTATTTAATTCATGACCTCATTCTTGCCTTTCATAATTTCTGATTATTAACATCCATGCTGGCTCAAATACTTTTCTAGTTTGTTACATGAATACTTTTTTTATAGTCTAATAGTTTCTTGATGGTCATGCAAACTTCTTATGTGTCTCTGTTCACATATATAATTAAATATCTTTTTATTATAATCAACAACACAAGATAAATGCACAAAAGATAAGTGCACAAGTGGAGTCACGAGAATCACAACTACCATATAATCATTCCAAATTTTGTTATCCAAAATGATATAATTTACAACTCTACTTTTGTTATTCTCTGAATATCTAAAAGCTTCAATGAACTTGCTAATCACACAAGCTTCCAAATAATTCTTATGATCATAAAGACTTTTAATGGAATGAATGTTGTAGCAAAGTGAGTTACAACAAGTCATAGAATTTAAACCAACTTAACAAAGTAATATCTTTTTACACAAAAAGTATCACATTTAATGTTATCACTTCTTAGAATACTAAGTCAACTACCTTCTCAAATAACTACAACAAATTAGTTGCATCATTCACAATATGAAAAGTATCAATAGATTTCACAAATGATGCACCTTGAGACTGTAAATAATGATATTAATGAGTATTTTTCTATGATATCTATCAAACCATCACTCATTATTATACACTTAAATTATGTACAAATTATAAATAAGGGTTGACAAATAATCAAACAATTTTCTTGGCATCCTTTGAAATATTAATTCATAATTGATGGAAATTTAAACCCTTTTATTTAGTACCAATCATGACTATATCATCTAACATTGATTTGAATTAAAAGGAATATTATTCATATTATTAGTATACATGCATGTATCATAAACGAATCTTCTAGTAGTTATAATTTCATCCTAAAGAGTTTTTCCAAACTTATAATCTTAGTGAAAGGCTGGACTATAGAAATCATTCATATTCCAAAATACTTAAATTATTTATTTATTTTTTTTTCTACTATTAAAATATTTCATTTCACTAATCACTTACTCATATTTTTACATATCTCCTTCAAATTGTGATATATTAGCAACATATGGATATTTATATTCATAAGCTTCTGGAGTAATTTTTCTTGGCATCTGCCCAGGTTTGGGCCGGTTTGGGCCAGTTTGGGCTAGTATGGGTTAGTCAGTTCATGTTGGGTTGGCCTTTTTTTTAAAAAAATTAGGACTTCGGGTGCCGTGCCACCATCACTTGTTAGGTGTGCCAAATCGTCGCCCATCAGGCATCGCTCAGTGCGTGGTCATCCATGACATGCCCATGTGTTAGGCATCTATGCCGTGCCCGGCACATCACGCGGGCCGAATACCCTCAGCACGACACGAAATGATTCGTGCTGAGGGTCCACCCAGCACGGGCCTGGGCACAATACTGTAGCATGCCATGCCGGGCCAGGTACGCCTGAACCGTGCTGGGCTTCGGGCCGAGCCCGGGCCAACGACCCATTCGATACCTATAACTTGAGTTGACATAACTATCCTTGCAAAAGGATAGTTATGTTTTTATTTGTTTGGATATAATTATTTCTTTGAGTTTACATTTGTATTATATTTGTGTTTTTTGTTTTTTTAATTTTTATTTCTTTATTAGCCACTCAACTTACATGAGTAAATATTCAGAGACTAAGTTAGCACCTCTAGACCCATAAATTTAAAGAATAACAAGAGTAATTTTGAGGGAATGAGTTGAGAGAGTGTATCAAATGAATTAGCAATAAGAGAGACCACCAAGGCAATGAAGGACAAGTAGTATAATAACATAATTCTCATTGTACCTTGAGTAATTATTGGTAACCAATTATGATGAATAATTACTCTAGGACTTGAATGTAACATTTTTAACAAATTACTTTGAGTTGAAGGCTAGTTTGATAACTATGGTGCAATAATATCAATGCAATGAAAGATTTTAAAATATCTGAATAGCCATATCATAACTTTATTGGAGTTGTACAACATAGTAAAGATAAATAGAGTTAAGCTAGATACTATAAGTTTATGATTTTTTTTATCGAAAGATAAAGCTTTAAGCTAGTTTTAGTGATTATCTAGAGGCTCAATTTAGAATAGGGATGAACTTATGCAATCCTTCATCATCAAGTACTTTCCACATCAAATCATCTCTCAACCAATAAGAAAGATAAGCTAATTTTGATAATAAGAATAATAGCCTTTATATGATATTTGGGATTGATTCAAAGAAATTTTGAAGAGATGTCCTCAACATGAATTTGAATTATAGTTCCAAACTCAAACTTTTGATAATAAGTTGAAGTATATTATGAGATATATGATTGACGAGGCTTTGAGTGGTTCTTTCATGAACATGTTATCCAAGGAAGCATACTTCTTAATTGAAAAACTAGCAAAGAATAACTATTAAACTCAAAATAACTAAGCATATGTAAGGAAGTTGTTACTTTATTATACTGTCCAAATTTATTAATTAGATAATGTTCTAAAAGTTTGTTGGTGATAATATCTTATCAATAAAGATCCATAAGTATATGGGTCATATATAAGTAGTAAAAAGAACTTTTATCTAGATATTAATTTCATATGAATTGTATTAGTAATTTGGTCAACCAACATTGAAATAATAGTTATCTAGCATGGAAGCTATTTTGGAATGACTCTTAAATCCAAGAATTTGTCTAATTGATTCATATGATACATGTTCAAATAGTTTAATATAAGTTGGGTTTAGATACAAAATGAAAATTGGATTTTTATAGAATGCCATATGACCTAAAGGCATATACGATCATTTTCACCATTGAACCCATTTTAATGTTGGTCATCTCGTAGTTATCTACTCAATAATTTACCATCAAGATAACAAGTCATCTATATTGGAGGTTTATTCACAAGTTTATGCCTTTTAAGCAACTCATCAATTATCCTTGATAGTTTCTTCATATATACATTCTTATTCTCCGGTCTCATGTGTCACAAAGACCAATAACTTATATAGTTTATAAGCATTTTAACTTTTAGCTTTGTAAACACTATATTTTCAATATTAACATATATTTCTCTTTAATATTATTAGTGAGAACCATATAAGTAAAAGAAAGTTAAAGGGTTATTACCACCTTGTGAATAACAATATACTCATGCATTTTTTGTGGATACTTATCATCATCTAAAAATGAAAGATTAGTTAATTTGATACTCATGCATATGAATGAAAGATTTGACTCCCACTCTAAAAGTAAAATCATTAGGAGAATATTCTATAAAAGATATATCTCAATCAAGAATTTGTTCTTTAAAGATATGTATAAAAGAGTGATATGTAGAATCATTCATGCTTTTAATTTCATGAGCATCATACTCACAATGATTAACATACCATAATTTTGAGTTTTAACATATAAGTTTCTCTCATGCATCATTGCCAAAAGGATTGTCACTTCTTTACTACCATACGTGTGAGTGAGCCTCATGATTTACTATTCATCATCCACCATGATAATGTGTATAGACTAACCAATAAATAAATTCTTAATTTAAGTTCTATTTAATCATCATTTGTATCAATTTCTATTCGACAACATAATTCAAACATATAAATTATTCATAAACTATTTGTACATCTCATAAATAATAATTACATAAACCATAGACCTTAATTTAGCCTATCATTCATGATAGATTCAATGAGATACAATAGACAAAATCTCATGAATCTTGGGTTAATGATAGCCCTCATAAGAATCTTAGATACAAATCCTAATTCTACACTATTTAGTTGATTTTTCATGAATAAACCCTAGAAGGCGGGGGGAGTTGAGTGTCATGCCTCTTAACTCTAAGGTTTATCACATGTCTTGCATCCCTTGCTTAGATCTCCTAGGAAATACACAAATCCACTCCTAGGTTATTGTTGTGCTTTGCTTTGGTCTTTATGTGTGAACAAGAATATTTTTTTAATAATTTGTTTTCTTTCTTCTTTTATGCTCTTGAATTTTGGCATTTTAAGTAGAAATTTATGGCTTTTGAAAGATACCATGATTTTGGAATTCATCTCTTGAGCTCGAAATCATGACTCTAGAAAGTGTTCATCATATTTGAATACATCATAATCTATCTGTAATATAATGTCATAACACCTGTTAGTATCCAAAAATTTGTGTATTTTCTCTTTTTTAATAGAAAGTCATAGTGCTAGGAATGGTTATGACTTTGACATTGAAATTTCTTTTGCTTCAAATGGCCCTGACACAAGAAATGACCATGACACTGGCCTTGGTTTTATTTAATATCAAATTGATATGGTGTAGGGGATAACCATAGTTTTGGTCTTAGCCTTTCTCATGTATCAAATGACCATGGTGCTAGGAATGATCATGATTTAGCTTTAATCGTTCTCATATATCAAATGACCATGATATTAGAGGTATCAAATGGGCCATGTTGTGCTAACATAACTCATTTTTGTTTACCTCATCCAGGCTACCATGTAGGACTAGCACTAAATAATGTTTATCAATTGTTATGCCATGCTGGCACAGTTCAAAAAAGGGGCAGCCTGGCATGGCTCATGGGAAAAATTTTTGGATAAGTCATCTAGGTCATGTCGGTTCATGTCGGGTCATACCAAGTCAGGTCAAACCTGGCTAGGCTAGCCGGTTTCATCCAGGTTAGCCTGGGCCAGGCTAGGTTAGATTGGGTCAAGCTAGGCTAGCTGATTTGGTTAAACAAGCTAAAATTGGCTTGCATAGGCTATCATTCTAGGTCATGACATGCCATGCCTGAGCCTCTCATGCCAAAAAAATTGGTCTGACTTAGCCTGAGCCTTATCGTGTGCCAGCTCATGGCAATTCTAGGTACATTTCTAAACCATGACATGTCATGCCCAACATGGTTGAACAGTGCCTTAGGTCACCCGGTATGATTGACACCTCTATATGATTTTGGGATTGGTCATTGCTTTAGCCTAACATTCCTCTTGTGTCAAATAGCTTCAACACTAGAAATGGCCACTACATTAGCATTGGCCTTTCTTTTGTATCAAATAAATATGATACTAGATATGACTATGACTTGAATAATATCCTCTATAATATTATGTGTCCAAAAAATATGGTGTTGGATAATTATTATAATTTTGGCTTGAATAATTTTAGCTATATAACTTTTAATAGCTCAAAAGATATGGCTTTGGGAAAAGGTAGCAACTCTGACTTGAGAATACAAAACCTTAGTAAATATAAAGTATTGATACTAGGATGTGGCAATGAATTTTAGCACTAGTGGTGTACTTAGTTACAATAACATTAAATTAATGTAAGAGTTCTTTAATTGTTATGAGATAAATATAGTTATGCTCCATGATAATATTATATCTAAAAAGAATGTGTACATGGATGAATGATTATTCTAACGAGGTGGTAGAGTTAGATGTACAAAATTGTCATAAATAAATAAGAAGAGTTTTAACTAATAATAGATGTTTAAACTACTTGATGAACAACGCATCACCAAGTAACCAAATACCTCTAAAAACATATCAATTTTATGATTATTCATCAAAATTCATTAAAACACCATAATCATGGAATCAATCCAATTATGACCTATTTCCATGCTTACCCATCACCTAATAGCACTAAAAATATACAATAATATTCAATAGTTTACATGTCAAACAAACTATCATACTACAAATATTGCACATCTCCAAGTAATAACTTTTCACTCAGTAAAAATAATCTACTAGAGTACTACACCATCTTAAATACCATATTTTTTTTCTATGATTAGATTTAAGTGTTATAGTATCTCAAGATAGTAAAGCAACTTCTAGTAGACATATGATGGTTAAAATGAGGTTTGAGTTCTGAAACTATACCTATGAGAAAATTGGGTGCGTACAATAATTCATTTGATAGGCATATGATATTTTGTATATCAAACATGCAAAAAATATTTTTTGGGTTGTCTTCCAAGTAGTACTATATTTACATCCATAGCTAGACCATTAATTCCTTCTTTCTTCAAATGGTAATCTTTGCCATTCATTCTAGCTTTTAAGTATATAGTTTTATTTTTTATTATTTCTTCCATTTTTTTATATCAGCAACACTTCTTTCTTTGGATGCCACTACTTTGAGCCTTGCCATGACTTTTTATTTGGTTATAGCCTGATCCTTCTCTTTCTCTTTCCTCCAAGTCATAAAATTGAATATGACTACAACTTTGTCTTTAATATTCTCTTGGCCCTTTTTTTTTGCAACACTAAAGTCATGGCACTATGCATGCTTATGGCTTTGTATTTAAGCTTCTCTTGTCATAGTCCTTTTTATAACTCCAAAGTCATTACTATGCATGGATGTGACTTTGCCATTGAACTTCCAATGGACAATTTTTTTCTATAATACCAAAGTCATGGCATTGTGTTCCACCATAACTCTTTCATTGAAGTTATGATAGAAAATTTTTTTTGTAACATCAAAGTCATGGTGTTGTGCTTGACCAAGAATTTTTCATTGTTTGGATCCTTCAAAAATTTTATCTCAATCTTGTCTCTCATTTTTTTTCTTCAACTTTCTTGAAGTTATCAGTGTTAGATTCCTACAAAGTAGCATCTTCAAAGAACATCACGATCTCATAGTAGTCATATTCTTCATTTTCATCACTTTCACAAAAGTGGCTCTTCCACATCGACTTTCTAATCTTCATCACTTTCATAGTTCCAAAGTTATTCTTTTTTATGTCATCTCACTCATCTTCATTTGGAAAATACTCCTTCACAAAATTATTTCATTAAAAGCTAACATTTTTTTTTGCATTGCCATATGTAGGAGATTATATACTATCCAACAACCCATCTCATTATAATCTAGACTTTATAAGTTTTAGTAAAAAATAAACTTTACTTGCTTTTCATCAATAAGGAGAGTGAACTCTCCATTCTTGATATCAATAAGTACTTGTTCAGTAGCTAAAAATGGTCATCCTAAAATTAATGGTGCACAATGAACTTTCTCCTTATCAAATATAACAAAATCTAATAGGAAAATAAAGATATCAACCTAAACTTAAGCATCTTTAATAACACCATCCAAGTGCTTGATTGTCTAATAGGCCATTTAGAGTGAGAGAGAAGTTAGAGTAATTTTTTTGAGACTCAACCTTTACATAATTAACATGGGCATCAAATTGACACTTGATCCCCAGTCACAAAATGTCTTATGAAATGTGTGATCCTTTATTGTACAAGATATAGTAAAAATTTTGAAATCCTTTAATTTTCTCCAAAGTATTTAATTTGTTGAATAATCATACTATACTTCTTGGTCATTTTCATAATTCTGTATGTCTCTAACTTTATCCTACTACTCTTGATGTCTTTCATAAATTTTATGTAGTTCATTATTTGAGCTAGAGCTTTAGGAAATGGTATATTTACTTCTAGTTTCTAAAAAATTTGAAAAATTTACTTCTAGTTTCTCAAACTATTCATTCAATTTTCCCTTTCTAAAATATTACAGAAATAGAAGATTCATTGAAAATACATCTTTAACATCATGCTGATTCACCTCTCTCTCTCTATTCTTGGGTAATCTCTATTTGATCATCTATTTCTTTGCTTCCTCGTTAATAAACGGGGGTAAAAGCTAGCTTATACATTCACTAAAGTCATGGCTTTGTAAGATGTCACATCACTACAATCTTTATCTAGAAAAAATTCATAGTGGGTACCACAACCTTTGAGATGTTCTCAGTGGGTGTTATAACTTTTGAGAAAATCATGATGCTATTATTTCCAAAAATTTCTAAAATCATCTTAGCTCATTTGTTGTCCTTCTAGCTATTTTTTTACTTCAAAGTAATATCAATAAAATATTCTTTAGGTTTTCCTCAGTATTGCTTGGCAATTAATTAATTTTTTTTTCTTCATCGATAATATTGCCAATTATCTAATTTGATTTTTTTATACATCTCATTGCCAAAGTTGTATAATTCAATCTTGCTTCAAGCATCTCAATTTGAGAATATTGGTGATCATTTTTCTTTCTCAATTCTATTAATATATCATTAGTATTATTTTCCTTTGCCAACTTTTCTACTCTTCTTGAAGTTTGATAATTCAAGCTTTATCCTCCTTAATTATTAAAAGTAGTCATTCACAATAGCCATCATTCAATCAAATTATATATTCTCATATTTGGTCTATATATTTGGATGATTTCTCAAATTATATATTCACAATAACCAAATGACTGCTTTATCCTTCCTTTGCCAACTTATATATTCTCCATACAAAAAATTTTCTGATTTCTCATATTTGGATGATATTGCATTGGAACATTATTATTCAATCAAATTATGTACCCTTCTTTTCGCAATTTGTTTGTCATCTCTATTTGATTAACAAGATCAAAATTTACCATTTTGTACTGTTGCAAATCAATAACTTATCCCAATCACACTTTATTCTCTTCTTGAGTTTCAAGCTTCCTTAGAAAAGACTCCATTTTCAATCCAATTGTGGTGAACCAACTCAACTCTAATACTCTAGCTTATCTTCTCCCAAAGGAATGATCAATTAGAGTTTGATAGTTATTCTTTGCTATCTCTTCAAACAAGTAATATTTCTCATCTAGTGAATTGTAAATATTTAAATAGTCCATAACCACATATTTCATACACCACGTCATATAATTCAGCCCATTTTAGAAAGTTTGGGATTGGAACCACAACTCAAACCTTTATTGAGGCCACCTTTTTAATAACTCCTTAAAATAGTCATAAGAATTACATAAAGTATTATGCTAGCTCACCTCGCCAAAACTAGCTTATTTCACTCTACAATTGAGAAGTGATTTGAGGTGGAAAAAACTTAATGAGAAAGGCCTTCACAATTTCATCTCAACTCTCTATAGAGCTATGAGATAAGCACTAGAACCAACTTCATGTTTTATCCCTTAATGACAATGAGAATAGACATAACCTTATTATATCAAGGCTAATGCCAATCAACTTTACTATATTGTATAGCTCCAAAAATATCATGACATGTTCATTAGGATCCTCTAATATTCTTATGCTATACTAGCACTACTGAACCATTACTATTAAACTTGACTTTAACTCAAAATAATTTACTTTCACTAGTTACTTCTAATATCAGAATAACTATCCATTATCACTTGCTCTCGATAATCTCTCAATGTATAGTGGAGGATGGGAAATAGGTTATCTTGCTCATCACCACTTTGGGGCTCTATGTCGCTGTTAGTTCTCACTATGGGCTTTTTTTAGCTCTTTATTTCAAAATAACTCTTATGATTCTTTTTATTTTTAGGTCCAAATAGATTAGCTTAATCTCATAACTCATGCTCATAAAATATGCGATTAAAAAGAAAAAAAATAGACAAGAGAAATACAAAACACCATAAATCCATAATTCAAATATGATAATAAGACAAGCTATTAGATCCAAGAAAATTATCAAAATAGTATTATCCAAACTACTAAAAAAGAATTATTATTTCTCGAGGAAATCAATTCACATTAACCAATCAAACTAAATAATTTCTAATAATGATGCTAAAAACTTATTATATCTTTGTTATACTGCTCAATTTTATTGGTTAGATAATATCCTAAAAGCTCATTAGTGAGAATAACTCATTAACAAAGATTTGCAAGGAAACAAGTCATATTAGTAATAAAGATAACTTTTGTCCATATATCAATCACATAGAAATTATATCAATAGTTTAGTCAACCAATAATGATATAACACAATTATAATAGGAGATATATTTTAGAATTTTGGTATGAATTTTAAATCCTAGGGTTTATCCACTTGATTCAATTGATTCATATTCAAATAATTCAATTTATGTTGGGTTTGGATATATAACAAAGAGTTGATTATTATAAAATCTCTATCTTCCTCAATAGTATACAAGGTGCTTATTACAATTGAGCTCATCCCACTAAAGATTCCTCAAAGTTATCTCCTTGATACTTTAACACCAAGACAAAAAATCATCTCTACTTGAGGTTCATTTTAAGTCTACATCTTTTAGGCAACTCTTCAATTTCTATTGATGGTTATTTCATATGTATATTCTTATTTTTCAGCCTCAAGTATCAAAAAGACCAAGAAAAAATTTAATTTATAAGTATAAAATATTTATACTTTCAATTTCATAAGTACCATACTTGCATCATTAATATATGCACCCCTCAAATCTTATTAGTGAGACAATATAATTGTAAGTAACTCAAAGGGATATCTCCTCCTTGTGAATCATAATATACTTGTGCATTTTTTATGGATTTCCTATCACCATTCTCCATAATAAAAATGTAACTATCACACTATATGTGAAACTCTTAGGAGAATTTGTATAAATTATTTATTTCAATTGAGAAATAATACTTCTAGATATGTACAATAGAAAGATGTATAAAATCGCTCATATTTTTGGCTTCATGAGCATAAACTCATAATGATTAATATACCTTAATGTCATATTTTAACATAAAGGTTTTTCTTATGCATTATGGTCGAAAGGGCTATCACTTTCTCTCTACCATATGTATGAGTGAGCCTCATTGATTTACCTGTAATCATCCACAATGACAACATGTATAAACATAACAATAGTTAAGTTATCAATTCAAGTTCTATTTAATCACCATATCTATTAATTTTTATTCTATAATATAAATAAAACATATTAATTATTTATATATCATATTTAACATAAAGGTTTGTCTTATGTATTATGGTTGAAAATCCTATCACTTCCTTTCTACCATATGTACGAGTGTGTCTCATTAATTTACCCGTAATCATCCACCATGACAACACGTACAAACTTACCAATAGTTAAGTCATTAATTCAAGTTCTATTTAATCACCATATCCATTAATTTATATTCTATAATATAAATAAAACACATTAATTATTTAATCACCACATCACATAAATCAATGACCTCAAATTAGCCTAAAAATGGAATGAGATTCAACAAAGTACAAGAGGAGATATCTTATGAATCTTAAGTTCCAAATAATATCTCTCATGAGAATCTAGGATACAAACTTTAATCCCATGCTATTTTAGTTGATTTTCCCAAATACATTCTAGAAAAGATGGGGTTGGAGAGTCATGATCTCAACTCTAGGGCATAGCATATGTCTTACATCACTTGAATGCTCATGAATTCTTTAGAAAGTATGAAAATCCACCCCTAGCTTTGTTGATATGCTTTTCTTTGGCCTTGGTATAAGAAGAAAAACAAAGAATTTTTTGATAAATAGTATCCTCTCTTCTTTTATACTCTAAAATTTTATATTTTTCTAAATAGAAAGTTATTGTTTTAGGAAGATGCCATGACTTCATCCTTGGTCTGTTGAGCTTGAGATCATAACTTTAGAAAGTGACTATAACTTTTAAATGCATCATAATCTTTATATACTATAAAGTTTTGGCATTGTAAAGTTTCTATGACTTGTGCATTTTATCTATGTAACATAAAGTCATGGTATTAGGAATGAATGTTACTTTGTATTAGTCTTTCTTTTGTATCCAATAGTCGTATATACTAGTAAGAATGACCATAATATTGACCTTGGTCTTTCTTCTACATTAAATCACAATGGAATAAAGAATTATTGTGGCCTTAGTTTTAACCTTTCTCTTTTATCAAATACCCATGGCACTAGAAATGACTATGAATCTCACTTTGATCTTTCTCATGTATCAAATGGTATTGACACTGGGCGTGACCAAGAGTTTGGCTCTGGCCTTTCTTTTTTGTAAAATATCAATGACACCTGAACTGACCTTGGCATTGGTCTTGGCCTTTCTTTTGTATTAAATGGATACAACACACAAGATGACCATGACTTTGATAAACAACACATACAACCAAGTCATGACTTTGGCTTCTCTTTAGGAAAAAAGTTGTAGCCTTGAGAAGTAATTGTGATTTAGTAATGCTTTCTATAATAATATATATTTGAAAGTTATGTCATTGAATAATTTCCATGGTTTTAGCCTGAGAAATTTGATTTTGTAAATTTCTGTATCTAAAAAACTATGTTTGGGAAAATATAATTACTCTGACTTGAGAATACACAATCTTGGTAAAGATAAAATCATGACACTGAGAAGTTGTCATGACTTTTAGCATCAGCGAGGGACTTAATTAATGTGACATGAAATTAATATTTTGGCCATTTAATTGTTATGAGATCAATATGACAACAACTTAATGATAATATCACAACTCAAAAGAATGTGTATCACATATAAAGAATGATACCAATTAGGTGTTAAAGTCATGTTGTATAAAGATTTCTTTGACATAATAAATAGAGTTTTTGCCAAAAATATATGTCAAAACTATGAGATATTTTATAATCTACCTCTTAGCCAAATAACTCCAAAAACTTATTGATTTTACAACTAATCAAGTTGTCAAATATCTCAAAAAAAAAATACCAATTTTATGACTATTCATCAGAATCTATCAAAATTCTAAAGTCAAGAAATCAATCCAATTATAGTTCTTTTTTATGCTTACACATCATCGAATATTACATAAAATACATAAGAATATTTAGTAACTTACATATACAAAAACAATAGAAGTCAACACACACACACACAGAGGTGTCAAACGGGATGTGTCGGGCCAGCCCGGCCTGTTTTTAGCTGGCTCGACCATGCTTTTGTGTCTGGCCATGCATGACACCGTTACTGTACCATACCGTGCTTGGCCCAAGCACTGTTCTGTGGAGGTTAGCCCAGCATAGGCCCACGACACGAATCCACGGGGTTCGGTTCGGTCGAGCCGAACCCCTAATTTCAAAAAATTATAGGGTTTCAGCACACACCGTAATGCCACCGCACCTCATAACTACGTGCTATCACATCGCCGCACTGCAGAAACCCTAATTTTTTTTTAAAAATTAGGGTATCTCGGCACATGCCAAGGTACCGTGCCAACATGCCACGGTACCGTGCTGGGCCAGGCACGACATGAGGCCCGGTTGGCCTCAGCATGGCACGCCACGGGCACGGGCATGGGAAATTCCCGTGCCGTGCCAGCCCAAGCACGACCAAATCGTGTCGTGCCTCGTGCCGATTCGAGCCGGCATGGTTGACACATCCACACACACATCCACACACACACACACACACACACACACACACACACACACACACACACACACACAGTAGATAACAATAGAAGCCAAGATAGACATATTTTTTAATAGATTTGAAGCCCAAAATGATAAACACCCAAGTGTTAGAAAAATTGACTTTGCAACAACAAGAAAAAATAGATTTCAGTCTCCTATATTAAGTGGAAGAAGCCACAATTTTGCAAAACAATGGTTTGTCTTTTGACACAATAATAATCGTTCCACACATTACCATCTAAACATGAGAAATTAAGAGATCTTGTTATACAGAAACAATGTGAATGTGTAGTAAAACTTGGGATAATTCTATAAAAAAATTGGGAAAGGATTAATGAGATATCAAATGAAAGGAGTCTCGAGCTCTAATTATAAATTTTAAAATAGAGTAGAAAAGTTGTCACTAAAAAAATAATATTTTTGCCTTACTGTTGGAGACAATAAAAAAAATAATATATAAGCAAATTTAGATGGAGTAGATTAAAATGAGACAAGAACATAAAAATATAATAATAAAGATTAATGAGAATTAACTAAAATAATTACCACTATCAATGAAGGAGAAGAGTATAAATGAATTATCAAGCGATACCAAGACAAATCCAAAGAAGTGCTTGTCTATAACACTCATAAGCAAGAAAGAGATAGGGGGGAAACAAGTAGAGGTGAAGGTTAAAAGAGATGCTAAAATAAAGTAGAAGTTATGACTAATGAACACATGACTTTTTTCAAAGTCGTGGCACCCACCACCATGACATTTTTTGAAGCCATGACATTCCCCAAAGTTGTGGTATCAAAAGAACCCAAAACTCAACTCATGCCCTCAACCATGACACAAAATGAAGTAGAGAATAAGGAGGAGAAACAGATTACCAAAAGCAATGAATATAAGTATATGCTAAAAAATGATTATTCAAATGATAAACTAAATGTCTAAATCTCCAATGTAACTTTCCTTTTCCATAATATTTTAGAAAGGGAAATATTGATGAATAGTTTGAGTGGTTTATCTATATCTTAAATAAGTTGGAAGTCAATATCTCATTTGTGAAAGCTTTATCTCATATTCTAAATTATATGAAGTTCATGAAAGATATAATAAGTAGTAAGATAGGTTTGGAGATGTATGGAATAGTGAACATGACCAAGAAGTATAGTGCCACCATTCAACTTAAGCTCTTGAGGAATCTAATAGACATGACAAGTTTTAAGATTTTGTGTATTATTAGTG
Source organism: Sapria himalayana (assembly GCA_029783825.1). Taxonomy (NCBI): domain Eukaryota; kingdom Viridiplantae; phylum Streptophyta; class Magnoliopsida; order Malpighiales; family Rafflesiaceae; genus Sapria; species Sapria himalayana. Next base: position 6,264,927 of record JAREIK010000385.1, read on the forward strand.
AGAACACTAATTGAAAAGTAACATGTGACTTGAAAATAAGTGTTAATTTAATGCTATTGTCTATAACACAAAGGTTAAACCTCAGTAAAATTACATGAATATTTCTCTCACATCAAATGGTCAACTATTCAATAAAAATTCTAAGAGGTATTATTGAATATGTTTTAATGAAGGCTGGAAAATTTGCTTTTCATGTGCATTGTATTGTACTAGATATGGAGGAAGATAAATATACTTCACTGATCTTAGGATTACATTTTTTAGATATTGGACAAACATAAATGATGCTAAAAAGAAATAATTCTCATTATGTGTGGGTAAAATGTAAGTGAAGTTCAACCTATATAAGCGATTGCATATTTTTGACAATGATTAGAAAAATTAATGGGGAATAGATAGCCTTCTATGCATTTCCTAGAGACAAAATATTGACTTCAGATGGAAAGATATGTAATAGATCATTATCCTAAAGAAGATGAAGTAGTTGATAAACTAAAAGCACTTTGGAATGAAGAAAACATTATAAAATGATAATGAAGAAGAAGATAGCTATGAAGTCCTGGCATTCTTCAAAGTCATGATTTTTAGAGGATCCAAGTTAGACTAATCTAAAGATGTGAAGGAAGAGGCTGAATTAATGGAATTCTCAATTAAAAAATATGGAGAAATAAATGAGGGAATTTTGGAGATTGTAGAAGAAGCGAAAGTAAAGAAATGCCAATAACATATAGTTAATTTACTAGAAGAGAAAGATGAGGAAGTTGTGACTAGAAAAGTAATTGCCATAACAAGAAAAGTCAAGCTTTTTGAGGAAGTTGTGACTTTACTCAGTGAAGCAATGAAGAAATCCACGACATGAGACAAAGTCATGTCAATGGAAAAATTGAAGCTTAAAGAAAAAAGTCAAGCATTTTTCAAAAGTCATGAAAATTGGGATCCAGAGAGACATGGATGGAGTCATGGCTTCACAATAAGGCATGGTCTTATATATCAAAGGTGAGAAAGACTATATACATAAAAGTTATTGTGGACCACTAGACTTGCTTATAAAAATGGAGATCCAATGATAGTCTAGCTACAAATTTTTGTATTTCAAATAAACACATAGCACCAAATATTCATACAAAAAATAGAAAATTTCCATATTTAATATTGTATTTCCAAATAAAATAATCAACCACAACACTCAAATCTAATCATGGTAATCCTTTCATATGGGGTTGTATTCCTTCTATGTAGTGATATTTATGATGAGTTTCAAAGTTAGAGAGAGATTTATTACTCAAGGATGAGTAATACTTTTAGTATGAGAACTTGTTGAATACTCACCTATTAACTTTTTTTAGGTCAATTGGTATGTATTAACTATTGTATTTATATGTATTTGAGTATTTTTTAGAGAGATTTTATTAAATATTTATTTTGAGAGAATTTGATAAATATTAGTTAAATCAAAGTTAATTTGAATGTAATTAGTAGACTTGGTAGAGTGATGACTTGAAGGGGAGAAAAATAATAAAGAGTCATGTTGTTTCTCTTATCATGACTTAGTTATTCCTTTCATGATCTTATTGAGTAGATGTGACATCCTTTGTATTTTGTGATAATCTTTATATATCATGATTATACCACTAAGTGAACACAGTCTTTTCACTGTGGAATATAGTCTTTGTGGCCATTATATTTTCTTGAAGTCATGACTACACTATCTCTAAAATACTAAAATGATTAGGATCTTATTTTTATGTCATAATAACCAAGTACCATACTAGTATAAACATTAATTAAAATTTCCAGCACTACAGCTCAATAGATACATAGCCAAAATACTAAGAAAAATCAATCGCAAAAATATTTTGTACCATGGCTTTGTACTTTAGAAAGTATTACTCTAGTCATAATATTTTTAGCCACAATAAGTTTTTATTGCATAGAGCATTTGCTTTTAGTTGTAGAATTTCTAGTACCACAACTTTATACTTCAATGAGAAAATATTAAAATTGTAGTAATTCCTAACACAATGACTTTGTATTCTAAAGACAGATGCATAAGCCACAACTATTCCTAATATTACAACTTTATGTTAAAGCGAAAAATTATTTTAGTCATGCTATTTCCAATTCTACGATATTGTGCTATAAAGAGGAGTTACTTACTCATGACATTCATTGTCATGATGACTATAGTATTCTAGAGAAGATCCCAAGAAACAAAAAAGTCATGAACTCAAGGAAACACCATGACTTCCAACTTAATGAATCACATGGATCACTAAAATATAAAAGCAACACTTAGAAAAAAAGAAAAGAGAGAGAGAGAGAGATATTAAAAAATATTTTTTCAACTATAATAGATGTATATCCTAGTTGGATCAAGACTGTTTTGATTTTGATTTTTACATCGTCAAAGTTAGCTTCCTATAAATTCATTGTTATGCAAAAGAATAAACTTAACTTGTTTTTGCTATACTTCAATTTTTTCTAATATGGTATCAGATGGAGATTGTTTTTTTTTGAGGTGTTTTCGCTCTGTGATTAAGAGCAAACATGCTTTGTTGGTTAGAAACTTGCAGTCCCTCCTACCTCCATTCAGAAGTTTCCAAAGGATCCCTGAGACTGTATTTGGCGTGTATTAGGAACACACTGAAGGATGCCATGTGTCTGCAGAATTTTCCTTGTCAAGAAGTTGAAAGGCATAACAAACAAGAGATTGAACTCAAGACAAGCCTAGAACTCTTGCTAAATCCATATATTTGAAGTAGGAGATCACGAAGTACAAGAAACCAAAGCAGTTCTTACATCTACAGAAACAATCCATCTAGATCAGCAAGAGCCAGGATTCAAGCCTTCATGCTTCATTTCACATTTTTCATGTGAGAATTCATCACTACTATCTGGTGCAGTTGACGTGCTCATCCATTTGAAGGTGACAAAGTCGGGCGAAACGGGTGGCGCAAGGTTCTTCAACGCGAGATCAATTCATATAGAAACAATCCTCGAGATGAGCTTGCTGCGAATCCAACAATTTCTGCATGTCAGACAACATCTGCAGGTAATTGCCCATTGATATCGATGAAAGCTCATCTCGTCAGCTCTTCTCGCCTCGTCTCGCATCTGCAGAAAATTTTGAAAGCACCGTGAAGAAATTTCATGCCTCTGCTCACAAACGAGGAGGCCCTTGCAAAAATAAAAAAAAAACCCTAGAACGTGATCTGGTCGAACTTCAGTTTTAAAAAACAACAAATATCAATAACACCAATCTCCAACAAAGCTTCTTCAACTATGGATTCTTCCAATCCATTTTTCGTCAATCATTCAGACAAACTTGGTCACTTAGTCGTTCCAACGAAACTAAATGGCTCCAATTATCAATCATGTCGTAAATCAATGATTTATGCCCTTACAGCCAAAAACAAAATTGGCTTCATTGATGGGTCAATTAAACCACCTTTCGAAATAGAGCATCCAACAGAATATGCCCTTTGGAATCAATACAACAACATGATTTTATCATGGTTTACCCACTTAATAGAACCTGATCTAGCCAAAGGGGTTATTCATGCCAAAACAGTAGGTCAAGTATGAGAAGATTTCAAAGATCAATTTTCACAAAAAAATACACCAGCAATTTATCAAATTCAAAAATCACTAGCCTCTCTCTCTCACAAGGCACGATGAGAATTTTAGCCTATTTCATAAAACTCAAAAAATCTTTGGGATGAGTTAGATATATATCAACCTATTCCCGCCTGCAACCAAATGAAGGCACACATCGAACAAAGAGAAGAAGATCAGATGATGAAATTTCTCATGGGCCTTAATGACACTTATAATAGTGTTCGTGGAAACATTCTCATGATAACTCTATTGCCTAATGTTCGTCAAGCCTATTCCCTCATCATTCAAGAAGAAATGCAATGACAAGTGACATCAGAAACAGCTGAAAATTTTCTATTGCTGCTACAATTTAGAATAATTCAAACTACTCAAAATCAAAAAACAAGCATTAGAAACATTGTAAAGAGAAGATCACACCATTGAAAATTGTCGTACTCTAAAGTTTCATTGCAAATACTGTGATAAAAAAGGACATACTGAGGATAGATGCAAATACAAAAATGGCACATGGACACCCAATATCACAAGCAACCGACAAGGTCAATCCACTCAATTCCTTCCATGCTGTTAATTCAACAGAATCCACTCAATTCACACATAACAAAACAAGCCAAACTCCTGACCCAGTCAATATCTTGCAAGGATTCTCCATAGAGCAACTTCAACAATTTTCTAATGCCCTATCATTAACAAGCAAAAATTATAATTTAAACACCTATGCAAATGCAACAGGTCTGTCTCTTTTTTATGATACTTCAATTAACTTTGTATTCACTAAGCCTTGGATTTTGGATAGTGGTGTCACCGATCATATCACCTCTAATTCAACTATTTTTACTAGAACACAATCTTCATCAATACCTATCATTAATTTACCAACTGGATCTATAGCCTCAATCACTTGAACTAGCACTGTATCTCTCAATTCTGATATCACCTTAGATAATGTTTTATGTGTTCCTAGTTTTTGCTTAAATCTAATTTCTGTAAGTAAAATTACCACTACTTTAAATTGTTGTGCCATTTTTTCACACCTTTTGTGTCCTATAAGACTTGGCTACGGGGAAGATGATTAGTTCAAGTAAACAACGTGGTAGTCTCTATTACATGTCTCGATTGCAAAAAATATCAATTTGTCATCAAGTTTCACACCCTTCCAATCTATGGCATTTGCGTCTTGGACATCCATCATCATTTCGTCTTAAGTTAGCTTATTCGTTGTTATCTTCAAACAATATTTCTTATGACAATAAATGTACTATTTGTCCTACGGAAAACAAACAAGACTTCTTTTCCCACTAAGTTCCATATCAACTCATGCTCCATTTGATTTATTATATTGTGATATCTAGGGTCCTCACAAAGTCCCCACACACTTAGGAAAATGATTCTTTCTTACCATCATAGATGACTTTACAAGATGCACATGGATATTTCTTATGCAACACAAATCTGAGACTCAAAATATTTTAAAATCTTTCATTGATTTTGTTTATACTCAATTTCATGTCTATGTCAAAGCAGTCAGAGTAGATAAAAGTCTTGAATTCATGTCTATGAAAAATATTTTTAGATGTTATGGCATTGAATATCAACACACATGTGTTTACACTCCACAATAAAATGGAGTTGTCGAAAGGAAGCAACATCACATTCTCACTATAGCACGAGCACTACTTTTTTAATTCCATTTACCTTTGTAGTTTTAACTATTGTTTATCTCATTAACCGGTTACCATCTCCATTACTTCAAAACAAAATACCTTTTTAAATTATATATCATTATCCACCATCTTTTGATCACTTAAAAGTTTTTGGTTGTCTATGCTTTTCAACCATTGTACACCCAATTCATAAATTCGAATCAAGTGTCAAAAAATGCATCTTCATTGGATATCCAACTGGGCAAAAAGGATACAAACTATACAACATGGAAACTGAGAAATTTTTTGTCAGCCTTGATGTCAAGTTCCATGAAACCATTTTTCCTTTTTCATCCACCTCAAAAAATTCCAATTTTGTAATTCCCAATTTCCTTTTTGAAACAAAACCTCAGTCTATCATACACTCACCAATATGAGCAAACAGAAATAACAAATACACATGAACTAATATCTCCCACTCATATACAAACTACACCGGCACTTTCAGACATGTTAGACATTCCTTCTGAACCTATTCCTCCCCCAAGATAGTCAACACAACCCAAGCGACCTTCAACATGGCATAAAGATTTTCTGATGTCCTCTCAAGATAATCAATCTACCTCAATATCAAATTCTAAAACAAGTACTCAATATCCAATCTCACATTTCCATTCCTACTCATATTTATCTTCCTCTCATTTACATTTTTAGCTAACATCACAAAACATATCGAGCCCAAAACTTATTCTCAAGCTATCCTTGATCCACATTGGTGACAAACTATGCATATAGAATTAGAAGCATTACAACTCAACAACAAATGGAGCATAGTCCCTCTGCCTATCGGTCATAAACTGATCGGTTGTAAATGAGTTTACAAAATAAAATACTAATCTGATGGCACCATCGAGCGCCACAAGGCTCACCTCATTGCTAAGAGATACAATCAAATCGTAGACATTGACTATCATGAAACATTTTAACCAACAGCTAACTTACAACACTTCGATGTCTTCTTATTATTGTTTCTACATGTCATTGGTACACCCACCAATTAGATATTCAAAATGCCTTCCTCCATGGTGATTTACATGAAGTTGTATACATGGAAGCTCCACCTGGTCGTCACCAACACGGGGAGAACATTGTATGTCGGCTCAACAAGTCTCTTTATGGACTTAAACAAGCATCAAGAAACTGGTTTTCCACATTCTCGGATACTATTCAAAAGGCCGGTTATTAATAATCAAAGAATGATTATTCACTTTTCCTCAAGGCTCAAGGCAATTCTTTTACAACAATTCTCATATATATTGTTGACATACTCCTCACAGAAAATAATCTACATGTAATGGAACTCCTCAAAGAATTCCTTCTTAAATGCTTCCATATTAAAGATCTTGGAGACTTGAAGTACTTTCTGGTTATTGAATTTTCTCGTTCAAAAAAGGGAATTTTATGTCACAAAGAAAGTATGCGTTTGATATTTTACAAGATACATGACTCTTAGGAACACGTCCCCATAATTTACCAATGGAGCAAAATTTGAAGCTCACTTCTATTGAGGGAACATTACTAGATGATCCAACAAAGTACAGAAGATTAGTTGGAAGATTGATTTATCTGATAGAAACAAGGTCCGACATAGTCTACTTAGTTCGCACATTGAGCCAATTTATGCAAGAACTCAGAATACCACATTGGAGTTCTATCATTCAAATCCTAAAATATATCAAAGGTACCCTAGGTAAAGGATTATTAATTCCTTCTAATAATAGTTTAAATTTAAAAGCTTTTTGTGATTCGAATTGGGGAGGTTATCGCACCACAAGAAGATCAGTTACAGGATATTGCATCTTTCTTGGAAATTCTCTCATATCATGGAAGTCCAAGAAACAAGCCAATGTCTCTAGATCATCAGTTGAAGCCGAGTATCGAGGCATGGCTAATACATGTTTAGAACTAACATGGTTATGCTATATACTACATGATTTAAAGGTCTCTTGGACAATTCTAATACCATTATTTTGCAATAATCAAGTAGCTTTGCATATTGCGGCAAATCCTATCTTTCATGAATGTACGAAGCATATTGAAATAGATTGTCATATAGTATGAGAAAAAATGCAAACTAGAATAATTGATCCTTCCTTTGTTCCTTCAAACTCATAGTTGGTTGATGTATTTACAAAGGCCTTAGGAAAATATCACTTTAAGAGTTTACGCAGCAAGTTGGGACTTCATGACATTCACTCTCCAACTTGAGGGGAGTATTAAGTAATATTTTTCAATTATAATAGCTGTATATCCCAGCTGAATCAAGACTTTTTTGATTTTGATTTTTACATTGTCAAAGTTAGCTTCCTATAAATTCATTGTTATGCAAAGGAATAAACTTAACTTATTTTTGTTATGCTTCCATTTTTTCTAATAAGAGAGAGAGAGAGAAGAGTGGATTTAGATTTTGAGCAGTCATGCTTATCTAAGCAGTCATGCTTATCCAAGCATTCATGCTTATTTAGTGTCATTCGATACTAATTCTTTCTTAGACATGTATGATATGGTTGGAAAAATCCTTTCATAGAATTTTTCAGATTGTACCCCTTTCAATATTTTGTCTATATATGCACTCTAACATAAATGAATAAGTTTTTTACATCATCTTTATAATCTTTATGTCTAAAATATATGTAGCCTCACCTAATTTGTTGTAAGAAACAATCTCCTAGCTAAGATTAGACTTTCCAGAACGTAGAGAAATAATTTTTTATGAGTAAGATATCTTTAAAATAAAGCACTAAAAAATTATCTTGTTGTCATTGACTATCTTGTAAACATAAGGTTACTTTTATTTTTTAATGAAAATAAATACTTTAATTGTTTTATTAAATCGAATATTCTAACTTTAAGATGCCAAATTTCATCCATAAATAGATCTTTGAAGCTTAAGTATCTTTCTAGTATTCACAAAATTGACAAAAATTCTATAATTATGTCATGTAAGTATCTTTTAGCAAATTTTCATTTACAAATGCTATGTTGATATATATTTGTCATATCTCATAATCATAGTATATAGCTATGACAAGAAAGACTTTAAATATAGTCATACTTTTGGTAATAATGCTTATTATTTTGGTAATTAATCCTACTTTAAAGTTTTGCACATAACTATCCATGTCAATTTTCTTTTTAAAATTTATTCATTATGTCAAATACTGAATAAACTTATTATTTTGGTAATAATGCTTGATGTGTTTGCATAAAAAAAGACTTTAAATATAGTCATTTCATTAAACTATAATTCTGATGGATTATGACAAATAGTAGTAAAATTGAGTAGTTTTTGTGCGAAATATAAGATTTAATTGTATGTTGAGTAGAAGAGGTGTGAAAAGGCATATAAAGTCATAGCATTTTTTATGTTTTGACTTTGTTACATCTTATTAAGCTTATTGAGTAGTTTCATCAATTATTCTTAGCTAAAGCTCTACACAAATAGTCATGATAATTTTCATATGACAAGATTTTACCACCTCATTGACATAATAATTTTATTATGTAACATATTCTTTTTAGTTTCAAATTTTTCTTGGAGTCACTATCACTTAAGCTCATAATATTTTTTTTATGACTTTGACATTGATTTTACAATATAACGACCAAGTACCTCGCTTATGCCAAAAGCATCGACATTCTCGAGCACCATGAATTTTTTGTTACATAGACACAAGACTAAGGCAAAAGCCATTTCCATTTCCAAAGCCATGATCAATTTATCTTGAGAATTAACCAAAGTCATGACTCATTCCTAGCATAGTGACATTAGGTTATAGAGATAAAAAATACAATCTATTGTCATTCTTAGTACTATGACTTCGTGTTATCTAAATGAAATGCATAAGTGTTGTGACTTTGTTACTCCAACTAATTTAATTGGTTAGGTGATGTCTCAAAAACTCATTAGCAAGAGTATCTCATTAATTAAGATCTACAAGTATATGAGTTATACAAGTAGTATAATAGACTATTATCCATATATTTATCCCACATGGATTGTATCGATAGTTCAACTATTCAACAAGAGACAACCCATTTTTAGTATGATGAATTGTTGTTAATTCATTCGACATATATTGTGTTAGATAGATAACAAAGGTTGGATGTTGTGCAGTGACTTCTTGCCCTAAGGGTATACAAAGTAGTTGTCACTATTGAGTACTTTTCAATGGTGGTACCCTTTTAGTTATCCTCTTGGTACATCAACAATGAGACAATAATTTATTTCTATATAAGTATCATTCACAATCTCATACCTTTGAGGCAACTTTATAATCTACCCTTAATAGCTATATTATATGTATACTCTTATTCACTAATCTCCATTATCTTACAGACTAATGATTGGCAAGTTTTGTAACCATTTGCACTTTTTGGCATCATAAATCCCATACTCTCATAATTAACATATACTTCTTTTAAGTTTCATTAGTGGGAACCATTTGAGTAAAATAAACTCAAAAGGGTTATCACTACTATGTGAGTCACAACAATATCTGAAGGATTTCTAATTATCATCTGCTTTAGTAATGATGCAACTTACACACTAAAGTTAAACCCATTGGGAGAACACCCTAAATAATATCCATTCTAATCAAGAATCAATCACTCAAAGATAAGTATAATGTAATGGAATGTAAAAGTATTCACATTTTTGGTTTCATATGCACCATCTTTGCGATAATTAATGTACACAAATTTCATGATTCAACATATAGGTTTATCTCATGTATCACAATTGGAAAGACTAACACTACATTCCTATCATATGTATGAGTAAGCCTTATGATTTACCTATTATCATCCATCATGCCAACTTCACATAAACCAACTATCAGTCTAAATACTAATTCAAGTTCTATTTACTCATAATTTATTAATATCCATAACATAAAATAAAATCAAATCATTAAGATATCCGAAATACAAACTAATCATATCACATAATTCAAATTACAAGAATCATAGATCATACTAATTTCATACAAATAATTAAATCTATTTCTAGAGAAAAGGGGTTTAAGAAAAGGAATTAGCATAAATCATGCATCTCTTATTTCCTTGTGTAACTCCTAGGGAGTGAAATTCACTCTATAGGATTTGTAGTTTTCATGACTTTTACTTGTTGTCTGAGGGAGATGGAGAAGAAAAGGAGAAATCTTTTTGAAAATCCCCCTACTTCTTCTTTTATACTCATATGGCTTTGCATTCCTCTAAGTAGGAAGTTATGCCTTTCATAAGAAAGTCACCACTTTGGCCTTCGTCTCTTCATCTTGAGGCTATGAATCTAGAAAATGATCATGATTTTGTTCAATATCTTGATTTTTTTTTGTAATACAAAGTCACAATGCTAGCAATGATCATGACTCGAGCCTAATCTTTATACAACATAAAGTTACTACACTATGAAATACACAATTCTTCAAGCCTTCATTATTTATAGTCCATAGATGGTAGCGACACTATGAAGTAGTTATAGAATAGAGATGACTTCTCATATTATTATATAGCTGCGACACTAGGTGTGACCACCACATTGACATTTTCTTTTCTCATATAACATATTGTCATGAGACTTTTAGGATGTCATGGCATTTGCATTTATCTTGTGCATATAATTAATGAGTATGATTTTTTTTTGAGGATAAGAGTCATGATCTTAGAAATGATCATATCCAAATAATGTCTTCTATGATATTTAGTATCCCAAAAATTATAACTTTGAATAATTATCATAGCTTTGACACGAGTACTCGTGACTGTATGAAATCAATCCATAAAATCATGACTAATGAAATCGGTCAAGACTTTGTAAAATTGCCACAAATCTGGATTGAGACTGCCAAGCCATTTTAACATAAACATAAAGTCATGTCTGTATGAAATTGATCATGACCTTGAATACCTTTGGGATACTTGGTTGATGTGACAAATAATTAATGTCCCAACCATTAAAATTTTCCAAGCTAAATATGACTATGACTTAATAATATTATCATTATTATTAAGAATATACTGTATAGTAAAGAGATATTGCTAACGAGTAGATAGGGTCATGACGTACAAAAAATTACCACCAACCTTTTAAGTAGTGTTTCCACAAAGAATGGATACCAAAACTATGAAAGACATATGAATCTTCATTCTCTAATAAACACCTCCAAAATCTCATTGATTTCACTACTATTCAACAACACTTTTTTAATTACCAAAAATAATGAAATTAATCCATATGAACCTTATTTCCACTTCTACACATCATTTTCAACTACCAAAATATATAAAAATATTCAATAAATTAAACACCAAACAACAAGCCATGACTATTCCCAGCTTTGTGATTTTGTGTTACAAAGATAAAATACAAAAGCCATAATATTCCCCACATGATGGAAAATTAAAGAAAGAAATATTCTAAAGCTATGACTCATTTCTAGCACCATGATTTTGTATTACAAAGATAAAAAAAACAAATCTATGGTATTCTTCAGTGCTATGACTTTCCACGTAAAAATTATACCAATCCAATTGAGGAGTATAAAAGTGCAAAATGATAAATACAATATGAGTTTTTCAGGGCATGAAAAAAATGTTGAAAGCTAGGTTTTTGGGTGCACAAATTCATCAAAAACTAGGAGAAATTTATAAGAAAAGGGGTGATGTATGGCACAAGCATAAATTATAAGGGGGCGGGGCACAAATTGCGACTCCTACCTAGGGAAAATTTTGAGGCACATGAATAAGAATAATGATTTAGGGTTTGATTCTGATACACTCTTGAAGAATGTCATTGGGAACCCAAAATTATTTGAGATATATTTCTAATTATTTCATTTGAATTATCTGCAATATCAGTTTAAATTGAGGTTTACAGTTACTGTATTTTATTTTGTGTGATAGATGCTTAATAAATGGATTTCTATGTTTGGATTGTGTTGTAATTTGGTTACTAATAAATATGGTATTTATGTATGCCTAAAATTAAGATTTTACTATTAGTAAGTTTTTATATTCTATTTTGGTGGTAGTTATATGTTAGCCACAAAGTATACTAATGCATAATGGTAGAAAAGAAATGATAGCTCTTTCGGTCATGATGCACAAGATAAACCCATACATGAAAACTTGATATCAAGTAAGTTTAATCATACATATGTGATAATTATGAAGTCAAAATTATGAATGCCTAGATAAACTAATCTATTATGTATTTCTTAGATGAACTGGCCCTTAATTGATATAAGGATTTCATAGAATATTTTTCTAAGAGTTTCAACTTTAGTATGAGAGTTGTATATCATTATAATAGATGATGATAGGTAAGCCACATGACACATATGAGTGCAGATAACTTGAAAGGTGGTGACAGTCCTATGAGTTAATTTTATCATATGACTCCTACCAATGAGATTCGATAGAATCTATTAAATCTATGAGTATGATACATAAGAAGCCAAAATAAAAATACTTTTAATACAATATTGATTCACGCCTTTAAGATATATGAAGTCAAAAAATAAATAAATATATATGAAGTAACCATAAAAGGTAGTTGCCGAGTGCCTAAAATATATAATCTTCTAAATGATTCTTGAGCAGGGATAATTTATCATTTTAGTGATAAAATATCGAAGAGACATCTACAAAGTGACTATCATATTCAAGGGCCCAATAGACAACTACCTTATATGCCAGTAAGACATTAGGACATTTTTATAACAATCCAATACTTATTCTATAACTATTCACAATAACAACCAAGCACTTTAGACATTTCATCATATGTAATGAAAAGGATTATCCTTAGAATCTATGAGTCTTACCAAAAATTCAATTTTATTTTTTCGACTAGAATAACTATTAACTCATCATTGATTGATTGAACTACTTACATAATATTTGAGAGATTGATATCTAGATAATTGTGTTCTTTACTACTTATATGACTTATATACTTGCGAGACTAGTTGTATGAGAGATACTTGTGCAAATGGGCTTTTGAGATATTATTTAATCCTAAAAATTAAGAATCATTATAAAATCACAATATGTTTTTAATATTATTGCTAGAGATTATTTAGTTTAGTTAGTCAACTTCAGTTAATATAACTATCATTGAAAAAGAATAGTTCTGATTTTAATAGTTTGGATATTAATATTTTAATTTCGCAACTTAATTTTCATTACTTGCCATGTATTATATATTTGTATATTTCAATTTAGTAATTTTTTTTTTATTTTTTAGCCACAAATCAATAGAGTAAAATTCTAGGATAGTGTTAATACCTTGGTACCCAAAAATTGAGAAAATCAAAAGAGAAGAACTTCGGGAGTAGAAGATAATGTGTAAAGCCCAATATATCAATATGATGAGGCCTATATCCTACCAAGTAATAATTTCTATCACATATAATGGTGAGATGAATTGGTTCTATTATCAGAGTATGGCGTGTTCTAAAGATCTAAAAGATAGAGAACCATGAAGAGATGCCTTACTAGAATGATGTCCAATAGAAATCCCTTTTAGGAGGCCACATGAAGTAATGATATGAAAGATCATGATCACAAAATAAAAAAGGAGGACTTAGAAAAATTGATAATGAAGATGAGTGAGAAGAATTCAAAGGAAATTCATACAAGTCTCATTACATAATAATGAAAAATTGTATGGTGAAAAGATAAAAATTAAAAATCAATGGATTGAACTACAAAATGCCATGACTTTTCTTGATGTTTCAAAGAGTGTAGTGACTTTGGAGGTCTAGAAGGAAAATATTAATATTACAATGCTTGAAACAATCATGGAAATAAATAAAAAAATAATACTAATTCTATTATCATGGCTTGCATGAGGGAAAATGTGATTGACAGTGTCATGACTTTTAAAAAAACCATGGCTACCAAAGAAAAGTGCCAAGAAGCTTAGACAACTCAAAATGAAATAATCATGAAAGACTTACCAACTCATCTTCGTTTTGATTTTCTAGAGAAAGATAAACAAAATTATTTATTATTTCAGTTGGGTTAATAAATGAAATGAGAATCATTGTGGTGAATCTCATCAAAAAATATTCTGGCACTATTGCTTGGTCACTAAAAAATACCAAAATTCCACGTGAAAACTGAAAATTTTGTAACTCTTATATTCTAGGGTGATCCATTTTTTCATATATTGGCCTATCTAATGTACTTTGTTATTAATGTACTAGGTTATAGAAAAAATATTGGATTTTTGTGAAAATGACACAGTGTTATATTAACATACAAGGTAGTTATTACCTATTGGGTCATTGTCAATAATGATTCTCTCATTGCTATGCTCTTCGTGGTTACTTTGTATATGCAATCTTATTCTATGATCTCAACTATCTCCAAGATATAAACTAAAATGGTATTACAACCTTTTATACTTTTAATTTCATGTTGTGATTTTGTTATTATGCTTAATTTTTATGATTAGACAATATCCTAAAATCTCGTTGAGAGATGACCTCTCACCTAACTAGTCATATAAGTATATGAGCCATATAAGTAGTAAAGTATATATACTTTCATCTAGATATAGATCTCATAATAATTCCATAAGAAATTCAATCAATCAACAACTAATGCTGTAAAGTGGGTTGAGCAGCCCAAGCATAACACAAAGCACGACTTAAAATAGATGTGCCCACCATGGTATGACATGGCACAAAACCATGCCTAAACCAGGGTCATGCTAGCCCATGGCATGGCTCATGCCATGTTGGGTAGAGGCCATCTATGCTTTATGTCAGGCCAGGCATATGACCCACATGCTTGACCCATTAAAATGATCTATATGCACGATGATCCATGTATGAGCCCGGGTCATGGGGTATGGGTATAGTTTCCACCGATCACTTTCAATGTAATAAAAAAATAAAATAAAATAAATTATTTAATTTGCAGCCATCAGATTTCTTACGAATGGCTACAGACAGAAATCTAATGGCTATTATATTTTTGCCCATTAATATTTAAAAAAATTGAAAAAATTTAAATATTTTAGTTTAATATAAAAAAATTATAAATTTCGAATTGAAATATCTTGATTTTCATCAAATTTATTTTCTTTCATCTCCTCTCCTTTCCTCTCTCTCTCTCTCTCTCTATCTTATCTTTCTCTCTCTATCTATCTCTCTATCTTTTCTCTCTCTATCTATCTCTCTATCTCTCTCTCTCTCTCTCCTTTATTATGCTGTATGGTCTATTTTATTGTATATCCATGGGTATGGGCTAGATAGTTTAGAAAAAGAGGTGGACTTTGACTATGGACTACTACTAAAATATATTTATGTGGTTAAAGTACACATTTGTTATTTATTTATTATTTAATGAGATATAACTTTGTGTTTCTTGTTATACCTTATAAGTAAACTTTTTTAAAAAATTGAAATTATTAATTCTTTTTAAATTAGAAATATAATTTAAATAAAATAATATAAACTAGCAACTTTATTGATAATGAGTTTGACATAGATACAAATAATAACAATAACACAATTGAGAGATTTGAGGCCAAAACTAGGTTCTCTCCAATGGTCTTGACCGATTTGCCTAAAACTCCTAAAACTAGGTGAATATTAGTAGTATGAACTCATTTTAAAATAATAAAAAATAAAAAATATAGGAGTATCAAAGAAGAATCAACATATTGTATAAATTATAACACACACACACACACACACACACACACACACACACAAAAGTGACACTACCCACCTTCAGAGATGAATTGATTAATGCACCAAAAAATATGATACATAAGATATCAGATAAGCCCAACTAAGTAGCAATACCTTTGAAGTTGGATAAATTTCAACTCATTGACTACCTTCATTGGCCATAATGAATTTGGGAGGGAAGGCAAGATCAAATTGATTATGATCACGAGTCTTCTAATTAGATTTTCAAAAGATCCTAGAGTAATCAATATTATTGACTAGTAGGAATGATATAATAAAATATTATAAATTAGGAAATTAATTAATAATTAATTATTTTAGAAAATATAGTGGAATAGTATTCATGACATTTGATATATTGACTAGACATGATGATGTATCATTCTCATGTCTTACCGCTCACTATATAAATTCAAAATGTCTCACTACTCACTAGGAGAAAACTACTCATTATATGTAAACTTAATAGAAAGATTTAGGATTTCCTAGTATTCTTTATCCTCATGATCACCCTGCATTATATGAGCGCATGACGAGGATCTTTAAGAAATATAATATTTCGAATAACATTTTTAGTATTACATTTGATAATGCTTCAAAAAATGGAGTTGCCATTAATATGTTTGTTAGAACTTTTAGAGATGAGTCATTAGGAGAAAATTTTCATATTATATGTAATGTCACATAATTAACCTAATAGTAAAAGTGAGAATAAAAGTTATTTCTCTAGTATTACAAGAAATAAAAAATTCACTAAAATACTTTAGGATACATAATAGACATTAAGACCTTATTGGTCTAAGTTTGTTAGTGAGTCTAAAAAAGAAAAAAATCTAAATGGATATAAGAGACCATTAGAATTATTTTTATCTGATATTAAAATCATGTATTGACTACTAACATTTAATATCTAACTATGTCAATAATAAAAGTGATGAACTTATTATTGGTAATTTAGACTAATATATAAGATTTTTTTGATGAATTTCCTAAAAACTTTTTATGATATAGTAAGCATGTATTTGTCTGTGTATACTCCCATTACTTGCATTGTACTAGGGCACAAATGTAACATTACTAGCACATTTATCAAATATTGAGGATATCCTAAATTTAGTGTTACTATTGAGATGGAAACTAAGTATTTAAAATACTAGTCATCAATTCTAATCGTGTATTGTTTGACTACCATTATGGATCTAGTTTCTAGGGTTAAGAAGGAAGTAATAGAAAATATATTAAGATACATATCCACTTGCATGAACTAAGCAAATGAACATGAAGATTTTATTCATGAAAAATTAACTACCATGTTTACTTATTAAGATACTATGTATAATAGTTATAATGAGTCTTTGATTATGGCATATTCAAAATTAATAACTTTTCCATTCAGTTAACTAGAAGAAAATATTGAGATGGTTTATCAAATAGGAGCAAACTATCTTGGTATTTAAGATATTAATTACAGTTCCATCTTATCATTTGATGATAATAAGAATATGGATATTTTAAATTAATAGAAATCATATGAATTCACTTGTCTTGTGTTAACTAAGATGATATATGATCTAATAACCTATATGATATATAACATAACATCGAAGTCTACTTTTTTTGTGGCAGCCAATGTTGTTTTATGTGATTTAAACTGTGATTAGATATTGTAGAGATACTTGCATGCTTGAAGGACTAGGAAGATTCAATGTTAGACATTTTGGATAAAATGAAAGAGTTGCTGATAGATGATAACTCATGAGATGTCGATGAAATTGAGACTACTACTAGTGCCACCTTTAGAATCATATAAGATGATAATGATCTATATCCGAACTACTATACTACACATACATATTAATGATAATGATTTAGACTCATGCAATAGCATATGGCAATCCATATTTTATTTATTTGTACTTAATCTTATATTATGCATCATATTTTAATTTTTAGATTGTATTTTTTTCATCTGATATTTTGATTTTTGAGTTGAACTGAATGTAAAATATCTTTTTAATTATTAATATGTGTTTAATTCATTTAAATTTCTAATGCAATGCACTTTATCTAATTATTTTATTGTTTATTTAAATGTAAAATATTTAAATAAACAATTTTAATTTTAATTCATTAAATTTTTTTAATTATATTATTAAAAATTAAAATTTCTAATAAAACATAACGCTATGACCTAGCATGGCCAGGCATGACGTAGCAGAAAAGTGCCTAGCATCGGGCCAAATGGGCCATGTCGGGTTAAGTTTTTGGAATCTCATGTCGTGTATGACATGATATGATAGCCTAATTGGGCTACATAAAATTTGTTATTTGACACTTCTATCAATAATGAGTCAATAGTTGCTCTAGTTTATAATATAAAACTGAGTTTTTTGTAAGATTTTAAATTCTATGGTTGGTCAACTTCATTATATATGATACATATAGATATATGTTTATATATTAAGTACACACACACATATGTAATCACTTTTTGAATTAAAAACCCATATTTTTAAAACATAAAACCTAGTATTTCGATTTTTGGTATCGAAACATAAATATTTTATGTTTTAAGATATTTAAACAAAATTTAAAAAGAATAAAACATAAATATTTTCATTTTGAATACCAATACTTAATTTTTTGAAAATAATGTAATCAAATCTTATTATGTTATAGTTTAATCATTGTTAATTCCACTATTTTACACAAATCCATCAAAATTCGAACATGTTTATTTGAATTCAATTTTGAGTACCGAAATATTTTATGTTTTGAGACATTTTAAAAGAAAATTTAAAAAAAGCATAAATATTTTTATTTTGGATTCCAAAACATAATTTTTCCAGAAAATAATGTTTTTTTTAATTAGTTAATTAAGGTTGAATTTTTGTACGACCTACTAGAATTTGTGAACATGTTTTACACAAATCGATGATAATTTATTTGATTCTCAAAAAAATCAAAAAACAATTTAATAAGAAGAATGGCAATGAACATTATCAATATTTGGCACTACATGACTATCCATATTAAACATCTTAGTTATTTGCAATTTTACGAAAATATAAAATATTATTAGCATGATAAGATAACATAATTTTTATCAATCCAAATAAAATCCAAGTGAGAGAGTGGGAATTGAATGTGTCACTGTATTGAAATTCAAATTCAACGTGGTTATTAGTCCGATCGTCTTGATTCTCTCTTGTTATTAAATTTATGCATAAATTTCGAGTCCTGATCGCACGCTTAAGGGTAAGCTTCAATGATAGATTGGAAGGCACGAACAGGCTTAACGGTATATCGAATAAACCCAGCTTTCTTAAGGATATAATCCCATTCCTCTAAGGTCCTTTCTCTGCCTCTGGTAGTATGAGCCATCATAGTCATGTCAAGCATCAAACTCGTGACTTTAAGAGGGCTGTCATCTTTGTTTTCGTTTTCTTCTATCACGGCTTCTGCGATTATCACCTTCCCTTTGTTCTCAGGAATGGCTTGTCTGCATTTTTCTAAAATTTGGATGCATTCCTCGTCTCCCCAGTCGTGCAGAACCCACTACAATCCACAAAAAACGAGGTATTCTCATTAAAAAAATGACTCCAGCTTCCAAAATGTATGAAAATGGTAAATAATTTACTAGTATCAAATATGACGTTTAAAAAGGCTTCAACTTGATATATTTAGAATAAACCACTTGTGACTTGCCAAACCAAACATTCTAGATAGAATATCCAACTTTATCAATATGGTTCCACCATTACTAACCTTGATGAAAACAGCGTCGGCCTTTGGAAGAGTGTTGAACATATCTCCGCCGACGTATTCAACGCCGTCACATTTAGGGGCGGTGGAAACAACGTGAGGAAGATCAAAGTTGATACCTCTGATCGATGGAAGGGCCTCTATCAACGCCCTCAGGGTAGAACCATTGCCCCCACCGACATCAACTAGGGTCCTGATCCCATCAAACACTTCCGGGCAGCCATTGAGAATGGCCGAAACCGCCGCTTTAGCATCACATGCCATCGCATCATTCAAGAGCTTGTTGTAAGCAGGATGCGAAGCTACATAGCTCCAGATGTCATCCCCGTGGGCATCCTCGAACGTCGAATTTCCTTTCCCTCGAAGCCAGTCGCTCAGACCATGCCACGAAGCCATCATTACTGGGCTGCTTAGCAGCAACAGTAAGGAAGCCATGCTATTTTCCCCGCGAATCATCAGGCGCCGCGAGAGGGGGGTCTGTTGATATCCGGTGTCTCCTTGGCTCGTCGGCGCCTCCTTGAATATTCTGCGATTCACCAGGAACCTCATGATCCGGTACAAACCAGAAGACGAGCATCCAAGTGTAGATGACAATGATGAAAGAGCAATGGGCCCTCCTCCACTGCTTTCCAGTACATCAGCTATGCCAAGCTCTATGGCACACTTGACTGCACCTATATCCGCAAGCCCAAATATGTACTTCCACATCTCTACCTCAACTTCCACCTCTTCTTTCTCCACGGCTTTTGCCATACTATGCAAGAAAATAGAGAATTAAATCAGGCGGCAAGAGTTCACAACTATGCAATGCTTTGACACGGCCTCCCGGTTATGAACATTACATCTATATAGGGGATAGGTTACATTTTGTAGACCTAAAATATTTAATTTTTGTAGTACTACAATAAAATTTTGTAGTACTACAAAAAATACTTAATATAAAATTTTGTTTTTAGTACTACAAACCTAAAATATTTAATTTTTGTTATACCAAACATAAAATACTTGATTTTTTGTAGACCTAAATTTTCATAATTAAAAAATATTTTTACTAAATTCTAAAATAATTAAGTGTTGGAGCAATAAAATGCATACTTGAATTTTATTAATTAAAAACCTGATCTTTAAATCAATAAACCATGTATTTTCAAAGAAATAAACAATAGTGATATTCAAATCCATATTCTCCAAGTATAAAATCCACAACAAACCAATTAGTCACATTTTTTTTGTACCAAATTGTAATATTTATATACTAAAATAAAATAAATGATACACATATATAAAAACACATAAATATATATAGATATATAAACATATATATAAACACATAGATATATAAATATATATAATAAACATATATACACAACAAACCTACACACACACACACATACACAATTATATAAATATATTTATAGATAATTATAATTACACACACACACACACGTGCACGCACGCACATATGCGCACGCGCGCACACACACACATGCGCAGGCGTGCGCGCGCTCACACACACACACACACACACATATATATGTATGTATGTATGTATAAAATT
Source organism: Sapria himalayana (assembly GCA_029783825.1). Classification (NCBI taxonomy): domain Eukaryota; kingdom Viridiplantae; phylum Streptophyta; class Magnoliopsida; order Malpighiales; family Rafflesiaceae; genus Sapria; species Sapria himalayana. Next base: position 6,286,280 of record JAREIK010000385.1, read on the forward strand.
ATAGATAACTATAAAAATATATTTATATATAATTATATATTTATATATAATTATGTGTGTGTGTGTGTGTGTCAGGGTGTGTGCGCGTGTGTGTGCATGTATGTTTGTGTGTGTGTGTGTGTGTGTGTGTGTGTGTTACTGCAAAAAAAATACTAAATTAGAAATGGAAATTAGAAATGTCTAATTTTGTTTTTAAAATTAGGAACATAATTGAAACGTATTAGAAACTTAAATTACATATTATAAAAAAATTAGAAATGGAAAAAAAGTTATCGTTAATTAGTGATAGAATGTTAATTTGTTATATGTTTTTTTAATTCCGCCACTAATTGTGACATGCTGTGGTGGGTGGATACACTTGTGTGTCATTTAGTGATGAAAATTTATGTATCTATATTTTTTAGAAATGAAATACTTATCTATTTCTATATTTAGCGACGGTAATAATTTCTATTGCTAAAGATGAAACGTTACTCATACATCACTGTTTCATTTTTAAAAATTTAGTGATGAATATTATTCCATAGCTAATTTTGAAATGGAAATAAATTTCATCGCTAAATCATGATAAATAATTTATCGAAAAATGTTTCGAAACTTTCAAAAAAAGTTAGGGTTTGGATATTTTTAATTTCTATTCCAAATCCATCCAATTTGTTTTTGGAATTTCTTTCCTCCATTTATTGATTGTCATGCTAAAAATTCATAATTGAGGTTTCAATTTTGTTTTTCAATTTAACTCATATGTATTGTATTCGAGAATTACATTTTTTTTGTGCGTTTTGTTCTTATCTATAATTTCTTTTTTCATTTTTAACATTCTTATTGGGTTATTTCTTCTTGGTTTGTTGAATTAATATCATTCTAATTGATATATAATACATTTTGCATTTTTTTTCACATACTAGAAATTGTTAAATTTTTGTATTACCTAATTGAGGTATAAAATTTTTGTGTTTTTTTCTATTTACCAATATTTTTAATCATACTAATTAATGTGGGTTTAGTTTGCTTATTAAGATTAGTTGAAAAATAATAATTTATAAAAAAACAACTTATACTAATGGTACAACTTTAACAATGAGCAATTTATAAATATTTAAAAAAATACTAAAAGTTTAAATGTAATAACAATGAATAACATACAAAAAAATTGAGGGTATGCAATTGAAAGGTTAAAATGTAACAAATACTTGAATAACTAAAAAATTTAGAAGCTCATTTCAAAATTTATAGAATTGTTTGATCCACACTTCATTAAAGGTGCAATAGGATAAATAACACCTCACATTATTTAATATTTAAAAAATATATATTACATGTCATAGGTGGTAGATGACTATTTAAGCTACATACTTCATATGGATTAGTAAATATCTCTATTAATTTATTAATATTCTCTTTCAATATATTGACTTTTTTTTATCATTTTTTTCAATGACCTATTTAAATTCATTACCATTGTGACTTTTTTTAGGATTTTTAGTATATAAAATGTCTTATCTTATTATTTAGTATAATTTATAAATTTAGAAATCAAAAATTTTGACATTGCAAATTTTTTTTTGCTTAATTAATATAATTTTATCCAATATTAATAAACATCAAATATTTAGTTTTATATATATGAAAAAATTATAACTTTTGACTTTTGATAAATATCTATGAGATTGAAGCAAATTGCATTATCTCATATTAATCCAAAAGTTCTAATAATGATGTTACTACCACTTTTTTTATTAGATTTATATAATGTCAAAAATATGTTACTACAATTTTATAATAAATAAATCTCTATTTATATTATTATAATTTAAAATATGTTTGTGTTATGTGTTACATGAATGAAAAATATTATATGACCTGATTGTCAAAGGAAAAATGTAAGACTAAAAGATGAGTTTTATTCACTAATAAATTTGTAGAGGGGATTTATGACTTCATTGGCTTTGCTATAAAATAGTCCAATTTTATGGATGAAACAAAAATAAGATGCTCATATAATGACCATAAATGTCAAAATTAGAGTTTCCAAGATGTGAACACTACGATATCATCTTGCAAAAAAATAGATTTATTAGAGACTAATATGTTTGGTATAAACATGAAGAAATAATTGTGCCACAAACAACTAAGTATTATGTACATGGAAGTGTTGATTCAAATGCTACAATATAATATGTCAATCCAATGATGCATGTGAATCAATGTTGAAGAATATTATTGGTTATTCATTAAATCTAGATATTCCTAAATGATATCCCAATATCATCAGTAATATAATTATATAAAATGCTGAAAGCTTTAGAAGAAGAGGTTTGGTCAGGTAATCTGAATGGCCACTCAAAGTTATTTGCGGTGGCTAGACTATTGAATTTAAAGATAAAACATCATTTTTTAAAAAAGATGTTTTGATATAATATGTCAGTTGTTATCTGAATTGTTACCAAAGAATAGCATCATGGTAGATAGCTTTAACAACACAAAGAAGTTAAGGCGATATTTGAGTTTCCTATAGAAAAAAAACATTGCTTCACTAATTGTTGCATGATATATTGAGACATAGATAGTGAAACAATTGTATATAATTTCCTGTAACTATCATCGGTACAAAAAAAATATTACATGTAAAAAGTAAAAAATAAATATTTTTCTTAAGAAGATATATTATTTTTCATTGACTCCTCGTTTGTAAAGATTATTTGCATCTAAAGTCACTATTAATGATATATGTTGGTACAAAGAGTATATTATTAAAGATGACATGATGTGACATTGTTCAAATTATCCAACTTGAAAATATTTTAAAGATTATCATCTATCATTTGTAGATAAAAGGCAAAATGTTAGATTAGGCTGTATACAAATGGATTTCAATCATTTAGACAAATAGGGCAACAATACTCTTCATGGAAAGTTATTGCTATATCTTATAATTTACCAACATGGATGTGCATGAAAGATGAGTACATGTTTTTGTGTGTCATCATGCCCAGTCCGAGAAACCAAAAAGATAAGTTTCATATTATGAAAAAATGGTATCAAAACATATGATATATTTAGAAAGTAGAACTTCAAAATACAAGCAGCAATTAAGTGGACTATAATTGACTTTCTTGTATATTTAATATTGTCAAGATAGAGTACTACAAAGAAATTAGTTTGTCCTTATTGCATGAAGGACTCAGATGCATTATATTTGAGCAAATGAGGAAATAATTCTTGGTTTGATAACCACCATAAGTTCTTCCATGTGGAACATCCATTTTGGAAGAATATTGATGCATTTAGGAAAGACCATAAAGTTGTATAAGGTGTACCAACTATGAGTTTAGGTGCCATATTAGATATAATTGAAAGATATGAGTTCAAAAATATTACAGATGTTGATACATATTCCATTAATCCATTAATATATAAATTTCAAAGAATTATCACTGTGGTTAGAAAAAAAAAGTAATTTTTAGGATTCGTCTTATTGGAAAACAAACCTAATTAGGCACAACTTAGATGTGATGCACATTGAGAACTTTTTTTATAATATCTTTAGTACTATCAACAATGTAAAAGGAAAAACAAAAGACAATGTCATATCAAGAAAAGATTTATAAGAGTATTGTTCATGTTCAGAGTCAGATAGGGATGAATCAACGAATAAATTTCCTAAGGTTTATTTAGTCTTGACAAGGATGCAAATGAATTTTTATGCAAATGGCTAATAGAGCTCAAGTTCCTTGATGGATATGCATGTCTTCATGCAGAGGCTAATGCCCATAACATTCTGTTAATTATTTCCATAAAATATTTAGGAAGCATTGACTATAATAAGTATTTTTTTAAGAATCTCACTTCAAATATCATAATAAAGGAAGAAATAGATCAATTATAAAATGACATTCCCATAATAATATGTAAACTTGAGTGTATTTTTTTTCCTAGCTTCTTCGACTTCATGGAACATATTCTGGTCTACTTGCCATATGAATCCATGATAGCAGGCCTTGTGCAATATAGATGGATATATCTATTTGAGAGATTATAAAATTTTCATTTGATAATTTAAAAATTTAAATGTATTCGACAAATATTTTTTTTTCTAATAAATATGTATTTCATATATCTTAGAAAATTGAAAAATAATGTTCAAAATAAAGCCAAAGTGGAAGGATTGATATGTAATATCTACTTAGTTAAAGAGGCTTTGTTATTTTGTATGTACTACTTTCGGTTACAATTGTATAATCCATATAATAAATTGTCACATCAAATAATGTTTATGTTATGAAGGATTGATCAAAATAAAATTATATGCTTTCTATTTTTACAAATGCGGGTTGATCGTATGGTAGAGTAATATCAAGATATTTTTTAGATGTCTAGGAGTAATGCTGCGCACACATACATTTTGTTGAACTATGAGAAAGTTATACCTTATATTGAGTAATATTTATAATAATTTTATATTCTCATTTCTTTGTCATGGTATGTGATATACCTTTTTAATAATTTGAAATATCTTTAAGGTTGTTTTTGAAGAATTTATGCTAAGGACTTAAGACAGAGAGAATCACATATTGATGATGCTTCAATTGATGCAAAACTTTAAAAAAATTTGCATTTTGGTTTGAAAAATTTGTCAGTATATAACTTATCATTCTTGGTTCTACAAAGTTATGTGCAATATTATATAAGAATGATTTTATTTTTTATCATTTTTAGGTACAATTTCTATCATCAAATGTATAATGTAATAGAAAAATGAAGGTTCTTGCACAAGGACCATTATAATGTCTAAAGACATATCTCATGCATTATGTAAATATATACAGATTTCATACTTTGAAACATAGTTCAAATAGAACTCAATGAATAGTTGTACAAGCATCAAGGGGTCTAATATTATTGCATATACTATCGATTTTCACGGTCGACTAATTAAAATTCTATACATGGAGTATCTTGCTTTACCAATTAAGGGGACAATTCTATTTACGTGTGAATGGTTTGATTTTATTTTAAATTAATGTACTAGAATTCATCATTAATACAACCTTGTTTATGTGCAATTTTTCATAAGTATGAGTCATTTATTATTACAGTAAAAGCAGAACAAGTGTGTTGCACCATTAATCCAACCATTAGGAAAAATCATTGTGACTGGTGATGGTGGGCAATATGTAAAATAAAATTTAAATTAGCCGTGGAAGTTATTGAAAAGGATATTATTGGCACTCCATCACATGTACCGATATTTCAAGAGAATAATATGAAACTTCATCTGATCATTCATGGAGTAGATGATTGGCTTCAAAAATTGCTTGATGAAGGTGAAATCTATTTGGATATTTATGATGATCATGTTGAAAAAGATAATGAGGAGGAATTAATTGCAAAATCAAATGAATATATAGATTAAGATGATTTGTTAGAAATTTTTCATGTTGACTAGAAATTTATTGATTATTATATTATGTTGTCAATCTTATTTTGTAATTGTTATAATTTGAATATTAATGAAAATTTTTTATTTACTTTTTTGAATATCAATGTGTTTATCATTATGTTTTGTTATTATGATATTTTCATAACATATTTTTTTACCTTTGTATATTTTAATATTTATATAACTTGATTTAGGAATGAGAGATAACCATTCAAGTGATTGAGGATCTCAATATTTGGGTAGGGGTAGAGGAAGTCAACTAACATTTCGTGGAGGAGCAAATCTACATGTATTCAATGACGAAAACACTACAAAGATCTTTTTTCATTCTCCTACATGTATGAAGGATACATTGACATCATATCATAATGACCGACATAGATTGACTGCTACTAATATTCTATATTTATCTCATTTTGCACCAAAAGGTATTGATAATTCTGTCACACAAATGATAATATATAGTATATAGATTTCATAAATTTATTACATACATGCATTATCATTTTTCATTATTTTTGTTTGAAAAAAAATAAAATATAAAACGTGATTGAAATTATAAGTAAATTATAATGTTTGAATAATGGTAATTTAAATTAATAATAAAGTATGATATTGCTGCTTATTGAACATTATCATTTAGAATTAAAATAATATTTGCATTACAAAGTTTTGGATAATAAATATAAATGAATTAAATATTGACTTAGTAGCAGAAAAATTAGTATATTTTGATTATATGTATATGTACGTGCTGATGTAACATTATTTACAGATTTATTCCTTATGCTTATTGTATAATCGATAAGATATTTAAAGACAAACTAGTTGTGTAGGATATAAAGTAGAGCAAAATACCCCTAACTATGAATGAATTTTATTCGGAAGAATTTGAGGTATAATTTTAATGTATTTACTTGTTTTTCAATTCAGTCTAATATGATTTACTCTTAAAATAAATCTATTACAATATATTATTATTTTATTTGATTTTTGTAGAAAAAATACAAATAGTATAACACTTAGGTACTTTCATAGTTACAATGATACAATGATACAATGATATATGGAAATATATCATTGTATTTCCATATATGGAAATACAATGATAAGCTGGGAAAAAAAAGAGAAAAACATATAGTAAAGATGTAAAGCTTAATAGTGTCCCACTTTATGTTTGGATTAAATGGTGAGAATACTAGAATAGTGAGGAGTTCAATAGCTTTATCCTAGATGACCTCACATAATCATCGATAATTGAAAATAGGTGAAGGATCAGAACCTTTAAAATATATTGGAGGTTCAAAGGTGACCTACCAATATTTAGTAGATTTAGTATAATTGTTTTTCATATGTTGTTATTATTTAATTTTTTTGAATGCAAATGATAATATATGTGTGATAATATATGATGTACCTTAATAGTAACTATTATTTATTTTCATGAGGTTGAGTTGAGATGTTCACCAACATCATTTTAGATGTTTAAGCAAATGCACAAGAAGCAGAATGAATCATTTGTGGACAAGAGATCAAATGATATTAATGTGAGTTTCTCAATATGTACTTTTAGTGTCATATGTTAAGTGCAATTAATAAAAGAAAACAATATAAAAAAATTAATTTTTTGGCATTCACTATAAATAATATACAAGCTCAAGTATATTTTTTTTACTGTAACCAATGAGTTATTATATATGGACTCATTAAATAATATGAATAACTTTGTTTTTATGTTATTTTTAGTTGAGTGATGTAATTTCTTTTGTTGGTATATATTTTATCTAAATATACTAATGATTAGTTATATTGTATTTTAATTATTGTAGGAAGTTGTGGAAAATATAATTGTAATTATTTCACAATAGATAGATCCTTTTATAGAGGTGGCAAATATTGATGTTGCACATATTAACCTTCAGGTGGTCATAGTGGAGCCAAAAAAAAATGGTGAGTGTTTGGTCTTGGTACCCATGCATCTACATTGTATCCAGATTATGTAGGAGTTCATCATCATCATCATCTTCCAATTATAATAACATGTTTGATGAGAGGTTGCACAAGAAGATGTAGGAAATATCAGATATATTGCAAAGGAAAAATGATGAGATGCAATAAAAGAATGAAATTATGCAACAAAAGAATGAAGAGATGAAAAATAAAATTGAAGAAATAAAAAAATAGACTAAAAGAATGAAAAGAGAGGAGGAAAGAATGAAAAGAGAGGAGAAAATGCAACAGAATATTTTTAAGATAGAGAAAATAATATGCAAGTTGACAGAGACATTATCTATTTTTATCATTCTGAAGATAATCCATCCAGATCTTCCAAGGAAAATGCTCATCATGACAAGGACTCATAGATATTTGTGATGTTGTGTTATTAATTTTTTGCAACGTAAGTTTTTGTTGTGAAATTATGATTTTTGTGTTATTATTTTTTTAATTAAGTTATGAATGTTTATTATAATTGGTGGACTTTTATGTTTGTTATCTGGCATGTTATTATGTAGTGGATATGTTATGTGAATGTCATTTGATGAATAATATGTGGATGTGCTTATTTGATTGCAAGTTATATGATTTTTGTATGTATTTATATATTATATAGTATATAGAAACTAAATAAAAGGGACAATTTCATGTTGAAGACATTAGAAATGGAAAATGATATTTCTAATTTAAAAATGGATTGTGTATTCCTATTTTTTTCAGTTGCTAAATTAGTGATGGAATCCAAGATTCCATTTTTGTCGCTAATTTTAGCGATGAAAAATATCCATTCCTCATTTTAGAAATGCTCTAGCATTATTCATTTCTAAAATTTAGAAAGAAACACTTTAGAAACATATTATTCTCTTTTCTAATTGCACATCTATTTGAACAGTGCGATTGAATTATAAACTAAATAAGACATTTTTTTTTCTATCTTTTCTTGTAGTATACACACACATATAAACACACAAACACACACATATATAATTATATATAAATATATATATATATATATATATATGTATGTATGTATGTATGTATGTATAGATATTTATATTTATGTTTATATAGGTGTGTATATATATATATATAGTTATGTATAATTATGTGTGTGTGTGTGTGTGTGTGTTTAATAGGTATATGTATATGTATGTGTTTATATGTGTGTATGTGTGTGTGAGTGTGCATGTGTGTGCGTGCATATATTTATGTATATTTATATGTGTAGCATTTATTTTATGTTTGTATATAAACATTTTGATTTGGTATATGTAGGATAAATATCATGTGATTGATTGCTTTGTTTTGGTTTTTATACCTAGAGGGCATGGATTTGAATCCCACCAATATCCATTTCTTTGGAATTGTGTGATTTCTTGCTTTAAAGATCAGGTTTCCAATTAATAAAATTTTATTTTATTTTTAAAATTTTGAATAGTAAAATTGAGTTGATGAATTTTAGTGCATCAAAACTTAGTTATTTTTGAATCTAGTATACTTTTTTTAAGGGGGGATTATGTTTTGGTGCACTCACCACAGATATTAAAAAAAAAAGAACCTAACTTTTTATATTTGAAAAGTTTACCAAACTTTTAACAAATGAAAATTTGGCACACACAAATAGAGTAATCCTAAATTACTTTTAATAAATTAAAACAAAACCCAACTAAAACGCTTCTCTTACCCTTGCCTGATGCCTCTTGCCCAATGCTCCTCACCGCCTCGCCTCTTGCCCTCTCCATCGAGCTCTAGGAACTCATTGTTGAGCTCAATGAGCAGTTGTCACGGACTTAGTCTTTTCGCTAAGTTCTCGTGAGAGTGAGGGTGTGACATAGTGGTCGAATTCTAGGAGCTCCCAGAGCTCAAAGATGAGCTCCTAGTGCTTGACGACAAGCTCCTGGTGCTCGACAATGGGCTCGTGGAGCTCGACGAAGAGCTTCTTGAACTGTTAAAGCTCATCTTCGAGCTCCAAGAGCTACTGGAGTTTGACCACGAGCTCCACGAGCTCATCATTGAGTTTCACTAGCTCGTTGAGCTCAATGGAGAGGGCGATGAGAGAGGGCAATGTACGAGGGACGTCGGCCAAGGAGCGTCGGCTGAGGAGCATCGGCCGAGGAGCGTCGGCCGAGGGGCATCGGGCGAGGTGTAGGCAAGAGTTATGTGGGGTTCTATTTTAATTTTTAAAGATGATTTGGGACCACCCCATTTGAGTGTACCAAATATTAATTTATTATAAGTTTGTTGTATTTTTTTGCAAATATAAAAAGTTAGGTTATATTTTTTAAAATAATTTGTGAGGAGTGTACCAAAACACAATTCCCTTTTTTTTTTAATGAAAAGTTATTTACCTACATTATTCATATGCATTGTTCACCAATAGTTTGTCCAATTTACCCAATTATTAGATCACAACTCTCTAATAAACTTTGTCCAATTTATTAGGGTTTTTTACTTCTAAGAGTTTGACTTTTTTTTTTTAGTTTGAGCTCAATCCAATGTTTTAAATTGTGTAATTTTTATAAATATTATTTGTTATTAGTTCTCCTCCCATTTGATTGGGAAAAATTAAGTTTACACAAATATTTTATATTACTTAAATTGATTTTTTTGTTTCAAACTTCTAGTTAACACAAATACTAGGAATAATTTGGGGTATCATTATTTTGTCTTCTCTTTTTCTTTTTTTAGGACAAATTATAATTCATATTGCTTTACTCAACAACATGTAGAGGCCGATCGAAGAACCACAGATCTCAAAAATTATGAATGTTTTCAAATCTACTTCTTGGTCCAATAAATAGGATTGTTAAATTTTTTATTGCATTTAAATATTTGAAGTAACATCTTTTAAATTTTTTTTGTACAAAAAAAAACACAATATAATTTTTGTTTTTAATAAACATACATTTTGTTCATTTTAAATTAAAATTCTGTTTTAATTTTAATTTAAAACTATGTTATTTTTTCAAATTAATCAATTAATACCAAATTAAATCCATAAATATGTTTTAAAATTTTACGAGAAGGAAAGAAATATTGGTTAAAAATGTCTACCTTAAAATTGAATTCCATAAAAAAAAGGGCCGTGCTCTTAAATCACGAAGAATGATGATTAAAAATAAAATTGAAAAGAGATTGAACCCACATCAGAAAAATATTTTGATCTATTGATCTTTTATAGTATAAATGATTTACATACTCTTTAAATAAGGAGAAAATACCTCTAGGCTTGCATTACGAAATTTATAGAGTTTTCTATGGAAATAATATGTTCTAAATAAAAAATCCAAAATATAATACTAGTTTGAAAAATATTACCAAACTAGTACGTCTAGAAACAGTGTGACAATGACCATAGTTGTAAACGACGGTTATTACAATGCTGTTAAATTTTAAAAATCAAAAGCCAGCATTGTGAATGACTGCTTTTAAATTTTAACAATTTTAAAATACCGGCATTGGGAATGATGGCTATTGCAATAAACCAAATGCCGGCATCCTCACAAAAATCCTCTGGGTTTGTTCTGTGCCAAGGCTAAGTTACTATTATTTTGAAAGATAGCTTCACACATGCATAGTCAAGACCGAGATAAGCTCATTCATTCCTATTGAAAATGTCCTTGTTATGATGTAAGCACAGTGTGGAGAAGATGCTACGCAGGAAAGGCATGCATTCGAGTTGATGCCATCTAGAGATGCAGCTTCTTGAGACATTCTGAGTGCTGCTCTTTCTCGGTTTAGTGATGTCGAAGGAGCAAGATCTTGTTTCCAGAGCATGCCCGAGCCGAATGATGTTGTGTACAACACCATGACGGGCATGTATGTTCAACACGGACTGTAGGAATATTATGTCAAGTTATATAGAGAGATGCAGATGAACTCCATCAAGCCTGATAATCTCACTTTTCTCGCTCTAATTTATGCGTGTGAAGGATTGACAATGCTAGAACTTGGAATCCAATTTGTAGCTAAAAAATCTAGATTTAGCAAAGACGCTCCACTTGCAAGTAGTACTATTTTGATGTACTCAAGATATGGCAAGGTAGAAGAAGTGAGTAAAGTGTTCGACTCCATGTTCGTTAAAGACATGGTTTCATGGAACATGGTGGTAGCCGGATACGGTTGCAACCGGCAGGGAGGAAAGATGATTGAAGTTTACGAAAATATGCTGAAAATGAAACAAGCGCATGACCGCACTTCCTTCTTGTGTTTTTTTCAGGATGTGCTCATTCTGGGCTCATAGCAGAAGGCATCCGCCAGTTCCAATCTATGGCCGATTATCATGGCGTCTCTCCGGCACCTAAACATTTTGCATGTCTGGTAAGACTTCTAGGCTGAATTGGTTTCCTGGTGCAGGCCAAGAATGTGATAGGTGGCATGACTTGTAAGCCTAATGCCGATGCGCTAAGAGTACTTCTTGGAGCCCATCACGACCCAACGATGGCTGAATTCGCAGTGGAGAACTTGACTAAGCTGGATGCTGAAAAATTGAATACTCATAGTGCCTTGGCAAGTATATATTCACAATGTGGCGCATTAGAGAAGGTTGTAGAGGCGAGAAACATGATCAAGTTGAACATGGTCCGAAAAGATCCAGGTTTTAGCTGGGTTGGAGTTGCTGGCAGAGTGCACATGTTCACCATCGACAAGATTAATCACGTAGAAAGCGAGGATATCACTGTGATGTTGATGCATATTGTAGTCGGGATAGAAGATGCAGTTCCAGTGCGTGGTCTCGATGCCGATGCCGCTGCTTTCTCATTATTTCACTCTGCCCTCTGACACAGTCCAACACGACAATAAGCACTTCACTGCCTATGGTAAATAGAAATTAAATATACATAAATGGATGAAGAAAAGCGAGAAGTTAAGTAAAAACATAGAAGAGAAAAACAACTGCATTCCCATTCAGAATGCCAGCATTTGGTTTATTGCAATAGCAATCATTCCCAAAGTTGGCATTTTAAAATTTTTAAAATTTAAAAGCCAGAATTTACATAGCCAGCCTTTGATTTTTAAAATTCAACATTTTGGTAATGACCGTCGTTCACAACAACGGCCATTACCACATTATTTTCAGACGTACTAGTTTGTTAATATTTTTCATACTAGCATTATATTTTGAATTATTTTTTTTAAACGTATTATTTCCGTACAAAACTCAAATTTATAACTCTTTCATTTATTTTTAGTAATTCATAAAACAAGATATATAGTTTAGTAATTCATAACTCTTAAATTTAATAGGACAATATATGTTCCTATTAACACACCCTTCGAAAATTGTAACTCTTAGATTTATTTATCGTACTTCATATAATACATACATGTGATGCATTTTAGATTTGATAACTTTTAAATTAAATAGGAAAATTTATGTTTTGGTTCATTATTAGAAAATTCTTATGAAAAATGATACTTTTTTAAAAATCTAAAAAATATAATAAAATTTAAAATATTTATGTTTTGTACTCTAAAAATCAAAAACTTGATTTGCCACTCATATAATGCATCATCACTTAAAAAAATTTGAATTCAAATGGCATTTTTCAAAAATAAATCTGATTTTTGTTTATTAAATCAAAAAATTACTATATATACATATACATGTGCGTGCGTGCGTGTGTGTGTGTGTGGGTGTGTATATATATAAACACACACGCGCGCGCGCAAACACACACACACACAAACACACACTCACACGCGCATGCGCGCGCGTGCAAGCGAGCGCACATGTGAGCGTGTGTGTGTGTTTGTGCGTGCGTGTATCAATAAACAATACATTCTTAATTTATAAATAATGGAAACCACTTTTATTTTTGAAATGTGGGTTTCTAATTCAAATTTTTAAAAAGTGATGAATTGACACTCAGAGTCAAGAGTATTGTACGAAACTAATTAATTTAAAATAAAAAATTTAAAATTTAAGTTGCGTTTCAAAAATATGCTCAAACTAGTGCATCTGTATACAACGAACGTGACATAGCCGTCTTTGTGAACGGAGGTTATTGCCACGCTGTTAATTTTTTAAAATCATAGGCCAGCATTGTGTATGCCAACTATTGAAAATATGGTATGAATCCCATTATGCTTCTCACCCCATGCATCTCGCTCCTTCGTGGAGCTCATTGGAGCTCTGTCGAGCTCTAGAGAGCTCTAAGTGGAGCTTGCTCAAGCTCATTCGTGAAGCTCAAGGAGCTCCGTCGAGCTCCACTTCGAGCTCCCTGGAGCTCCATCGTGGAGCTCAAGGAGCTCTAGTGAGCTCCTTCGTGGAGCTCCAACAAATTTCTTGTGGAGCTCAAGGAGCTCCGTCGAGCTCCACGTCGAGCTCCACGAAGGAGCGAGGGCTGAGGGGTGAGGGGAGAATGTCGTGGGGCGAGGGATGTAATGAGATCCCTATAATATTTTTAAAAGCCAGCATTCGCAACGCCAACCTATGATTTTAAAAAATTAACAGCGTAACAATGTCTACCATTTACAACGAAGGCTTTGCCACGTTTTCAGACGCATTCGTTTGGGTATATTTTTGAAATCCGACTTAAATTTTAGATTTTTTATTTTAAATGAATTAGTTCCATACAAAACTTCTAAAATGGAATTCCTATAATATTTTCAATAGCCAACATTCTCAACGCTGGCTTATGATTTTTAAAAATTAACAGCGTGATAATGTCTACCATTTACAACGAAGGCTTTGCCACGTTGTTTTCAGACGTATTCGTTTGGGCATATTTTTGAAATCCGACTTAAATTTTAGATTTTTTATTTTAAATGAATTAGTTCCATATGAAACTCCTAAAAATGGATCCATATAATATTTTCAATAGTCGACATTCACAACGCCGGTCTATGATTTTAAAAAATTAACAGCGTGGCAATGTCCGTCGTTCACAATGAAGGCTTTGCCACTTTGTTTCCAGACGCATTTGTTTGGGCATATTTTTGAAATCCGACTTAAAATTTTAAATTTTTTATTTTAAATAAATTAGTTCCGTAAAACTCATAAAAAGGGGTAATTATGTTTTGAGGTGCTCCCTTAGAAATTTTTAAAAATATGAAACTTATCTTTTAATATTAAAAAAAACACACCAAACTATAAAAAAATTAAAAATAAGTGCACTCTTATTACTAAGTCATAAACTACATTCGCCCCTCTCACCCGCACCTTGCTCTCGCCCTTGCCCTCTTCCTCGCCCTTGCCGCTAGCCCTCGACTTGTCCTTGTCCATTGCCCCTCTCAACAAGCTCCATCGTTAAGCTCACTAGAGCTTGTTGATGAAGCTTCTCGAACTCCATGACGAAGCTCCACGACGGAGCTCACTAGAGCTCTTTCGAGCTCCTTGTTAGAGTTTGTGAAGAGGGGCAAGGAGAGACGGGCGAGGGCAAGGGCAAGGGCAAGGGCGAGGGCAAGGGCGAGAGCAAGGGCGAGGGCAAGGGCGAGGGCAAGGGCGAGGGCAAGGGCGAGGGGCAAGGGGCAATGGAAATGGGAGTTTAGGACTTTAGAATTCGAGTGACATTATTTTTAATTTTTTTTTTACTTTGGTGTGTTTTTTTTCAAATATTAAAATATAAGTTTCATATTTTTAAAAATTTCTGGGGGAACACCCAAAAACATAATTCCTCCAACTAAAAATTCATAAAATATAAAATATCTAAAAATTATACTGTGAACAAAGATTTATTTTCTAGCTTATAAAATCCTATAAATCATTAAATCTAAAACAAAGACAAAAAATTGAATTTTTGGGAAAAAGCTTCTGATATAATTTCACATTATTATTTAGATTTATTTTATTCATAAAATTTCTTTGCAATCTTTAGTAGATACAATAAACTCAATCTTAGTACTAGATAATATTATGTACTTTTTAAAAATTGATTAGCAGGATACTAATTCACTCATCAAAGGTTATTACATAACTTATGGTGTATCTATGTTAATCCAAATTATTATTTTTATCAGAACTAATGTATTTGAGATGCATGAGCTTTTTCTCATATAGGAACAAAGATAACTGAATTGTCTCCATTGATATCTCAAGATAGATTTCACTACAATCCAAAGATATATACTCAAAATTGAATAAAAATGATGGACAATACCAACATGGTGTGTTATAATAGATCTAGTACATATCGTAATATATATAAGACATCCAATACATGGGACATGAGGAAAACAACTCATATTTATACTTTCCTCATTAGTCTTAAGATAAACCTAGGTAATCAACTTAAATTGTTTAGGTATGAGGGTTGAGATTTATTTTGCAATTTGCATAACAAATATCTCAATGATTTTACCAATTTAACATTCTTGAGATAATTAGATAGACCTAAAATGCTTGTTTTGGATGAAGCTTATCCTTAGAATCTACCTGATTAGCCCTAAGTCTTTCATAACAATTACTTTTCCCAATTCTTCTTAAGTCTGTGAATTTTGCTTTATTGTGGTCAATAATTAACATGTCATCATTGTAAAATATAAGTACAAGTCAATTGTCATTATATAAATAACTTAAAAATATAGTGGTCACAAAAAGTATGTTGAAAATAGTGAGTCTCTGAATGAAAAAATTTAATTACTATGGCCTAGGAGCTTGCTTACGTTCTTTGTAAGTTAGTATATGACACGTTCTTTTTCTTCTACAGTGAATCTCTCATGTTGATTCATACATAGAGTCCAGAAGGTCACCATTAAAAATGTTATCTTCATATCAAGTTGATCAAATTCTAAATTCAAACTAGTAATCAAACACAAAACTATATGAACTAATAATATCTTCACCATGAGAAAAACCTCATCAAAATCAAATTTTCTTTTTTGGCTAAACCCCTTAAGTATTAATTGAGTCTTAATTTTAATTGATAATCATCATCTTTGAGTTTTAGTCTAAAAAATTATTTGTTTTTTTAGAGCTCACTTTTCTTGATGCAAGGGTACTTGATCATATGTCTTGTTTATATGAAAAATACTATACCTCTCTTACATAATCTAAAGTAATTCCTTTTTATTCTGAAAGGAGATAACTTTTTAAAAAGAATCAGGCTCACTAGCAACCATGAGTCAAACATAATCATGAAATCTAGAGGATACCTAATAGATAATTGATGATCATTTTTGCAGAGACTGAGATTTATCATCAAGAACAACTAGACCTTACCTAATTTTAGCTAGAATATCATCCCTCACATCCTCAACTAGCATATCATGGGGTTTAGCGTCATCATATGAATTCTATGGCTCATAATCATCATGTAGCTACTCATTTTATCATCCTTTATTTGTTTGATCATTAGAAGGAACTAACACTAGATTTATGAAAATAAGAATATCTAAAGAATTATTTTTGTTAATCACTCAACATATTGATGTTTTTAGGTCATTTGGCATATCATTATTGATGTATACGAGCTTTAATTGAAGATATTTCATAAATATTTATTTTGATAAAATTTTATAAATGTTAGTGAAATTAGATGTATTTTGGATTAAATTAGAGCACTTGGTGAAATGATGGCTTGGAAGGGTGAAAAATAAATGAGAGTCATGATATTCCCATCTCATAAATTGGTTACACATCTTAGATGCTTATAAAGTAATTGCAATATTCTTTCTTTTCTATAATTCTATAAAACCAAATGTGATAATATTTGAATATCACGACTCTACCATCAAGTTTTCATAATTATTTCATTGTGCAATATTATCTTTGTGATAAAAATATTTTTTTAAAGTCACGAGCAAACTATCTGTAAAACCCAATGATAATCATGATATTATTTTGATGTCGTAGCATCCAAGTAATTCATTAATAAAAGAGGTCGCAAAGTTTTCTGGCAACACTATGTATTTGATATAGAGCCTAAATACCAAATAAAATCAGGCATGACAATATTTTATGCAACAACTTTATGCTCGAGTGAGAAAGCACCATAGCCAAGGCCATTCTTAGTGCCATAACTTTGTATTCCATAGATAAATGTATAAGCCATAACCATTCTCAATTCAATGAATTTACATTCTAGAGAAAAATTATCTTGATCATGGTCATTCTTAATGTTGTGACTTTTACTCTTGAGGGGAGTTACTTGAGTTGTGATAATTTTTGTCACCAAGACTTTTATACTATATAAAATATTCAACGAGGTAATAAAGTCATAATCTTAAGCTACCACCATGACTTGAAACATAAAGAATCACATGAATTCTCAAAATATAAAAGTAATACTTAGAATAAATCTAAAAAAAAAAAAGAAATTAGATTTCATGCCAAGATCATGCAAACCCTAGGTGGTGTGACTTCCAACCCTCAATTAAGGTAAAATAATTGTGACTTTGTTAGCTACCTAATATGATCGATTAGCTAATGTCCCAAAATTTTATTGGTGAGAATCTCTTTAAATAAATATGCACACATACAAAGTCATGTAATTAGTAAAGAGGAGTTTCATCCCAATATCGATCTCATAAAGATTTTATTAGCATTTCAACCAACTAACTAAAAGACAATACTAGTTTAATCAAGAAGATAATTTGGGATTTTAGTAAGATTCTTAGATCATAGGGGTTTTCCATTTTAATTCATATGATGTATGTTTAAATAATGTGGTTTTTGTTGAGTTTAGATTCAAAACAAATGTTTGATTATTGTCAACATTCTTATCTTCTCTAATTGCATATAAAGTAATTATCTTAAATGAGCTCATCCCAATGATAATCTCCTCATAATTTTTCCATCAATGCTTTACCACTAAAATATCAAATCATCTCTATTTGATGGTTATTCACAAGTCTATACCTTTTAGGTAACTCAATTACCCTTGATGGTTACTTTCAAATATACATTTTTATTCTCCGGCCTCAAGCATCTTAATGACTTTGAACTAAGATGTTCTTAAAAAGTATGTATACTTTTAGTTTTGTAAGCACCATATATACTCATATTATTAACATATAACTTCTCTTAAATCTTAATAGTGAGAACCATATGAGTGAAAGTAACTCAAAGGCTCTCAATACCTCATGTCATAAACACTCAAGCATGTCTTATGGCTATGGATTATATATCACTTTCTTCCATAGTGATGATGTGACACTCATACTAAAAGTAAAACTCTTAGAAGAATATTTTATAAAATACTCGAATTAATTAAGAGTTAATTCTTCTAATACATGTAAAATGGAATGATATGTAAAAAGTACTCATGTTTTTTTTTCATGAGTACCATACTCAAAATGATTAACATACTTCAATTATGAGTTTTGATGTATAGGGTTATCTCATATATCATAGTCTGATTAGTTGTCACTTCTTTCTCACCATTTATATAAATAAACCTCTTGGTTTTTATTTCACTATCCTCCATGTCAATTAGTACAAATATACTACTAGCAAAACCCTAATTTCAATTCAATATAATCACCGATTCAAATCAATATCTTTTCAACAATATAAATCGAACAACAATTAAATATTAAAGTATCCATACATCACATAAATCAAAATAAATAAAACGTAGACCTTAATTTCTTTTAATATTGAGGAGAGATTCATACGAGATATAAGAGAATAAATCTCCTAAATCTTGGGTTCCCAATGATAATTCTCACGAGAATCTTAAATTCAAAATCCTAAATCTCATGAAATTTTCATTGAATTCCCAAACTCTACCCTAGAAAGAGGGGTTTTAAGATCATGCCCCCAGCTCTATAGTTTAGGATTTTTATTACATCATTTACTTGCTTGTGGATTCCCTATAAAGTACAAAAATCACTTCCGAGTTGTTATAGTTCTTTTAGAGTAGAATCATCAATGATGTCTTTACATTTTTCTTCTTTTTTTAATACTTTACTAATTCAACGCATTTTATAAGTTGTTATTCATGGCTTTAGAATGATACCACAACTTTGGCCTTTGGACTCTGAAGCTTGAAATTGTGCCTCTGAAAAGTGGCATCAAAATGTGAATGTTCCCAAAACTTTCAATAACCCAAATGTCATAGTATTGTCAAGTGGTCGCGGATCTTGGTTTTGGAAGTTACCATGGCTTGTATAATTAACTTGTATATCAAATTAATGGCATTGTGATATGGTCATAGCTTTGTGTTCTTTTGAGGATAAAAAGTCATGGCTTTGGAAATGCATGTGGCTCGAGTATTGCCTAATAACTCTTTGTAGCTAAGAGTCATGATGTTGGAAAGTAGTCATAGTTCAAGATTAAGAATATTAAGCTTTAGTAAAGATAAATCTACATTGCTAGAAAATAGTCATGACTTTTGGTACTAGTGGAGTATATGGTAACTATGATATGAAATTAATATCGCAATCATTTTAACATTATGAGATAAACATGTATACAACTACAAGATAATATTATAGCCAAAAAGAAAGTGTTACACTATGAAAGGATTATGCTAACTAGGTGATAAAGTCATGACATACAAAAATTATTAAGATTAATTATGTAAAGGTTCAAATAAGAATGGATGCCAAAACTACTTGGTAGAACTTAACTATCAACAAGCTACCAATTATCTCTAAAAATATAATGATTTCATTTCTATTTATCACAAATCATCAAAATTCTAATTTCGTAAAATTATTTCAATTTTCATATGTTTGTGTACTTGTATATCATCAAAAATTACCCAAACATACTAGAATATTTAGTATTACACATATAAACTCCTACACTAAAATTGTTACATGTCACCAAGTAATATTTCTCCCTCAATAAAAAAAATTTATCTCACACTATCACTAATAACATATTTTATTTTATAACTAGGTTTGAGTATCATAGTATCTCAAGATAGTGGAGTAACATCTCATTGTGGATATAAAGAATCATGGCAAATATTGAGTTTCATGATTATATCTATGGGTCAATTAAGTATGTACAATGATTCATGTGATGGGCACATTGTATTTATTACATCATACCATGCGAAAAAAAAATCCATGGGTTGACTCCCAAGAAGCATTAAGTTAACATCCATAGCTAGGCCATGAATAATTTCTCAACTCCATTGGCAATCTTTGGAGTCCATGCTAGCTTTTGAGTATGTGTTTTTACTTTCTTTTTTCTTATATCTTCTTTTAGCTTCATACTATTTGATTTTCCTTCTTTTGGTCTTTCTTCTTTGGATGTTATGGCTTTGAGGAATATCATATCTTTTCCTTCAGTTTCATCCTAGTCATTTTGCTTCTGTAACACCAAAATCAAGGTGTCAAACGGGCCAGTAGGCCGCCCGACCATGCTTCCGTGCCGGGCCAGGCACGACACAGTTATGGTACTATACTGTGCTTGGCCTGGCACGATTGTGTGAGGTTAGGCCCGACATGAGCCCTCAGCCTGAAATCTGCCATGTTTGGCCCGGTTCAGCCCAATTCAGGTCGGGCCAAAAACCTATTTTTTTAAAAAAAATTAGGGGTTCAGAGTGTGCCGCCGCACCTCCGTGCCGCCATCACCCTTTCAGGGTTCAGCTAGCTTCGCCCATCAGGCATAGGCTCCCTGTGACCACGGCACATGGAGAATTCACTATGCCCAGCATGACACCCAAGTTGAATTCACTCTGCCCAGCACGACACGCAGGCAGAATTCACTCTGCCCAGCACGGCACGACCAAGGCTGAGGGTGCGCCAGGCACGGGCATGAGCACGACACTATAGCATGTTGTGCCAAGCCAGCCACGGTCGAATCATGCCGTGCCTCGTGCCAGGCTGGGCTGACCTGACCCATTTGACATCTCTACACCAAAGTCCTCTCATTGGGCATGACAAATGGCTTCGTCATTGAGCATCTTTTAGGATATTTCTTTCTTTAACACTAAAGTCACGGTGATGGGCATGACCACAACTTTATGATTGAGCTTCTCTAGTGGTTTTTCTTTCTGCAATACCAAAGTCATAGTACTAGGAACGACCACTACTTTGTCATTAGGCTTTTATATCCACAAAGTCATGACTCTATTAAAAAGCATGACATTTGACTTTGCTACAATTTCAACTTGACCTTCATATCCTTTAAAATTTCTATCTTAGCTATGTCTTCCTCATTTGTTTTCTCAGCCACCATTTGCTATTCTACCATTATTTTTACCACATATTTAGTTATAAAACTCTCTACATCATTTTCTCCATATAATTGTATAGAGAGATTAGGAATTTTGCTTCTTGTCTTAGCTTCCTTGAATTTGTCTTCATTAGAGCCTTTTGAAGTCATAGTTTTGAAGAATGTCATGACCTCATAATAATTTTTTATTTCATCATTTTCACAACACCAAAGTTACTCTTCTATATGAGCACTAAAATTTCACATGTTGTGCTTTCCATTTGTATACTCAAGAATGTGTATTCAATTTATTTTTTATAGTTTCATCCTTAAATACCTCCATATTAGCCACTAAAACATTTGCTTTTGCTATAGTACTTTTTCATGCATTTCAACTTCTTTTTCTCGATTCCCTTCCTCAGCTACCTCTATATCACCCACTAAAACTTTTGATGCAATGCTTTCTTTCTTTAAACTCAAATTATTGTATTAGTCTCGCTTATAAAGTTGTCTTAACCATTCTTCTATTTTTTTCATTTGATCTTCATGTTGTGATTAGTAATTCTGTAAGTATTTCTTCAAATGCTAGACTAAATTTTGGATAAAAACTTTTTTGTGAAATCTTTCTATGTCTTTCGTAACTCAGATCTTCATGACTCGCCACTGGCTAATAATATAATTGACTCAAGTTAGCATGAAATATGAGATAAAAGTCACTGCTTGGTAAATTATAGGCTTAATCATACTGATAATTTGGGTTGTATATGATTTTTTAAATTTCTTTTGAAAGAGTGATGGATAAAATAACACAAGTGCACAACTATCCACAATCCAAACAAGATAAAGACAAGTTATGTGGATTTAGAAAAATAATCTAAATATCATTTTTCAAGAATAATTACATCAAGTCATGTTGATTAACCAAACTAAATAATCTAAATAAATAATGCGAAAAAATTATTGTGACTTTGTTATAATATCTGATTTCATTGATTTAAAAGTGTCTCAAAAGTAAATATGACTTTTTTCCAAATATCGATTCAACATGGATTGTATCAGTAGTTTAGTTAACCAATAGTGAGATAATACTATTCTAATCAATAAAAAAAATTAGGATTGTGATAAAATTGTTAGATCCTAGTATTTGTCAATTTTAATTGATATTTGCATGTTTGAATAGTTCAATTTATCTTGAGTTTAGATATAGATTAAATGTTTGATTATTTTCAGAATACCCCTTTGTTCTAAAGCCATATAAGATAGTTATAATCATTGAGTTCATCACAATGATGGTCTCTCCATAGCTATCCTCTTGATACTTTACTAACAAAATAATAAATCATCTCTACTCGAGAGTCATTTATAAGTTTATACCTTTTAGGTGACTCATCAACTTTCCTTAATGGTTCCTTTGTATGTACATTCTTATTCTCTAGTTTTTGGTATCTTAATGACTTTGAACTGATATGATCTTAAAAGTTTTTTTTACTTTGATTTCATAAGAACTATACGAGTGAAAGTATAACCTTAATTTCAATTCTCTATAATCACTAATTCCATCAATATCTATTCTAAAATATAAATCAAATATCATAATCAAATATCAAAGTATTCATACACCATAGATTAAAATAAATAAAACATTGACCTTAATTTAGTTTGACTTTGAAGAGAGATTCATTCTAGGTATAAGAGATGAAATCATATGAATCATGGGTTCCTAATGATAGTCTTCATGAAAATTTAATATTCAAAATCCTAACTCACTTGATATTTTCATGAAATTCCTTGAATAGACCCTAAAAGAGGGGGTTGAAGGTCATCTCCCCCAACTCTATAGTTTAGCCTTTCATTTTTGTTCATTTCTTGCTCGTGGATTTTCTATGAAGTGTAAAAATTACATGATATTTCTCCCCTTTTTTCTTTTAAACAAAGAATTTTGGGTGTTTTCCATGCTGAAATTGTGCCTTTAGAACAATTTTCATGACTTTGTCCTTTGGTTTCAAGGGGTAAAAGTTCCATCACTAGAAAGTATTCATGGCTTTGGAATGCTTTATATACACTTCATACCCCAAAAGTAATAGTTTTGGAAAGTGGTCATGGCTTTTGCATTTATCTACCGTATCATAGATTCATGGTATTGGGAAGTGGCAAGGGCTTGTATAATTAGCTTATATATCAAAGTCACCATATTGGGACATGGATATGGTTTTGGCTTCTCTTAAGGGCAAAAATTCATAGCTTTATAAATGGTTTTAGCTCAAGCATTACCCTTTATAGTCAACAACATGACTCTGTAGCCAAGAGTCATTGTACAAAAAAGTGGTAGTGACTCTAGACTTTAGAATATTAAGCTTTGGTAAAGATAAATGCACAATACTTGTTAGGAAATTCTGCTTCCACATTTATGATTTCACAGATTTAGACGAAGAAGAAATTAGAAAAACAATAAACAATATATATTTACAACCATGACTATATACAAAACCACAACACAAATACAAACTACAACAGAAAATACAAAATAATGTGGTTCACTAGTCATTTAACACGATTAGCTACATTCATCAGAAAAATATTTGTGTTTATAGATTATAACCAAATCAGAAAGTTATTACGGTATGTGCATCAATCGAGAAGAAAATCACAGAGAGAGAGAGAGAGAGGAAACAGTCTGATGGAAGAGAATTCACAGAGCAGAAAAATAGTAAACAAGAAAACATATTTATATATAATAGTTTCTCAGTTTAATTAACCGGAGCGGGTCTGATCACTCTGTAGTATACAAGAATTTACAGCGGGACCACCGTTATTGTGCTATTGCTGCATTCCTAACCTTTTAATATTTTTTTTCTTGCACTTACATGAAAATATTAAAATAGAAACATATTCAGTTATATAGAATATATAATCATAACAAATTATATACAGTAATACTAGAAAATAATTATGCCTTTTAGCAACAGTTAAGTACTTGATTACAATGACATGAAATTGATGTCATAGTTATTTTAATATTATGAGATAATTATGGTTGTGAGTCCAAGAAAATATCATATCTAAAAAATATGTTGTCGAGTGAAATGATTATGTTAACTAGGTAGTAAATCATATTGTACAAAGATTAATATGACTATTTATGTAGATTTTTGACCAAGAATTAGAGGTGTTGAGTGGATCGGGCAGCTTGGGCATAGCACGAGGCATGGCTTGACTGCGTTAAATCTAGCCCAACACAACATAATCTAGAACCATGCCTAGACTTAGGTCATGCCAGTTCAAGGCATAGCTCATGCCATGCTGAATCAGAGACTGTCATGCCTCATGTCAGGCCAGACATGACTAACATGCCTAACCCATCGGCATGGCCACCCTACATATTGAGCATGACTTGGGACCATGTCTTGGGAATGGGTCATGGGTCACAATTCATCATGACATTGGACTATGCTTTGACCCATTAAAAAAAAAATTGGGTCTATTTTTTAAGTATTGTACCTGCCAAATCAATATGGTGGGTTTTTAAAATTTTATTTAAACTAAATCCAGCAAGACCCGAGATGACCCAAATGATAGGCATGAGTCTACCCAGAATCATGTCGATTGTGGTGAGCTAGGCTGCCTAGACTAATAGTCATGCTATTCTAGGCACGACATGACTCCCTTGTCGAGCCGTGCCAGCCATGGCACGGTGGCCCTATTGGGCCACCAAAAAATAGGCCATGATGGCATGACAATACTTATTTGATACCTCTACCAAGAATAGATAATGAAACAACTTAAAAGAATTAACTATCATCATGTCTCCTATTACTTATAAAAATATAATAATTTTACAAATACTCATCATAATCTATAAAAATTCCAAATTCATTAAATCTATCTAATTAATATAAATGTTAAATAAAAAAACAATCCAAATACTTTAGAAAAGTTGGTATTTCACATATCAAATAAAAATCTAAGGCTAATGAAAGAAATAATTATTTATGATTTAGTTTTGATACATAGATTCTCACAAGTATTATCACTCGAAACCTTTGATTCCATGAGATGTCACTCAAAACATCTCACTTGGATTCTTCTCCAATGTTATGCTACATTAGGATCTAGGGTTGGTTTTATATACTGATATTTTGGTGATATGATATTATAATATTTATATTTAACATAATATTATGATTTGAATGTTGATAGATATGAATGTAATTTTAGAACTAAACCTTGGAGTTTTTACATTATCATAGGCCTATGCATATTGGTAATGGAGAACAATGATTGATAAGTCATGGAATATACTCACATGATATGATATTAAGAAAGTACTAGTCCTTCTAATCTAAATGAATTAGAAAAACCTATGTGTGAAAACTTGAGATTGAGGTAGGTTTAATTATTATGAGTATTGTGCTTACGGAATAGAAAAAAAATATATATTTAAGACAACTTTATTATGCATATTCTAGAAAAATTGACATTCGAGTGATGTGGGAGTTAATAAGAATACCTAACCTAAAGGTTTTAGCTTAATATGAGAGTCATGTGTTGGTCATATTGGATAATGATAGAAATATCATGAGAAACGTATAAGTGGAGGTATCTCATATAGTGGTGATTGCCATATAAGTTATTTGCTCTTGTATGATTTCTATAACTAAGATTTATAGTAAGATGTATGTTAATTATTATGAGAATAATACTTATGAAGTCGAGCTCACAAATATATTTAGTACCATATCTATTGCATCTTTAATATATTAGAGGTCAAAGAATATAAATATATACCTGAAGTAATTGTCAATGATAGTTGATATATTGCATAAAAGGAGTAGACATGTCAATTACATGTGACTGACATGTGAATGAAAAGAAGTATGGTTTTGATGGTGAAATACTGAGGGCACAACTATGAAGATATCATCCTTTGTAGTGACAATCCAAATATAATAGACACCTTATATGTCAAAAAGATACTCGGGTATTTCCACACTAATCTACCATTCATCCAACAAATAAACACAATATTATCCAAATACTAAAGAAATATCATCATGCATAAGGAAGTGAGTCAATCTTAGAGTCTAAGTATCTTTCCAAAATTTCAAGTCTATTTACTCAACTCGAGTAATAGTTAGTTCACTATTAATTAGCTAAACTACTTATACAACTTTATGGTATTTATATCTAGACTATGTCCACTTTACTAATTTGTACAAACCATATACTTGTAGAACTTCATTGGTCAAGAGACAATTACCTAACGAGATTTTAAGACTATGTTAAAAATAATAAGTTTTGACACAATAACAAATTTATAATAAGTTTTTAGTATTATTGCATGGAATTATTTAATTTGATTAGTAAACTTGAGTTGAAATAACTATTTTTGAAAACAGATAGTTCCATTTTTAATTGGTTGGATAACAATTATTACTTTATATTTGTGTTGTACTATTGATACAGAGTTAAAACCAAGAAACTTGAGTTGGCATACTACATTATTTAAGCTTAAACTATGGGAGTAAGGTAATACATTTAAACTAAGAAATTGAGAGAATAATGAAAGTACTATTGATACTAAGAGTTGATTAAGATTAGATAATATGTAAACACAAAAATATGATATAATTAGATCGATTTCATGATTTTGGAGTAATGGTGAATTTTAATGAATAGTCATAAAATCAATAAGTTTTTTGAATATTTTTAGCTACTTGGTAGATTATTGATCATCAAGCAATTTTGACATCCATTATTGGCCTAAACTCTTCTTAATTAACTACTTTAATAGAATAATCTTTTAACTATGTGATATATTCTTTGTGACTATGATATTATTATTGAATCATAGTCATACTTATCTTGTAATAATTAAATGACTATAACATTAATTTCATATTATAGTAACCAAGTACCCATCTAGTGCTAAAAGTCACAATTACTTTCTAGCACCATAACTTTATATTTAAAAAAACTTTGTAGTCTCAAGTCATAGTCATAGTCGTTTCACAAAGTTATGACTTTTAAGCTATAGAAAAATATAAAATTAAAACTACATAGACCAAAGTCATAATAATCATCTAGTACCATGACTTTTTGACACAAAATGTTATAAAAAGAATTTATTCGATAATGACCATTCCCAAAGGCAAAGAGTGACTCTTGCTCTCATGAGAATGTAAAACTATGTCTTTTTTGTTTTGGTTCATTTCTAGTATCATTGCTTTTTTACAGTGTCAAGACTATGTGATATTTGAGAAAGGTCAAGGAAAGCATCTTGGCCAATTCTAGTGGCATGGTTATTTGATGCATACGAGAGAGCATTCTTTGTTTCATGCTCATTCTTAGCACTGTGACCATATGATGCACATGAGAGGTCATTCTCAATGCCTTAGCAGTTCCTCGTGTCATTACTATAAGATAAATGAGAAAGACCAATACCAAAGTCATGGTCATTCCGAGTGCTATAACTCTGTGTTACAAAGATAATAGGCACAAGTCATGGATATTTTTAATGGCATGACTTTATATTATACAAATATTAGGAAATATTCCAAAGTAGCAGCTAGTTTCTAGAGTCACGACCTAGAGCTCAACATATGATCACCAAAGTCATAGTATCATCTAAAACTAATGACTTTTTACTTAAGGAAATATAGAAATTTAAAAGATGAAAAAGAAAACAATGAGAAAAAGATTTTCTTTTCATTAACCAAATAAATGTCGAAGAATATCAACCAATTATAAGGGCTATATTTACGCTCTAAGCGATCTGCAAGAAAGCAAAGGATGCAAAATTTAAGCTAAATCATAGAGTTGTGATGAATAACTCTCAAACCCCCCTCTATAGGATAGATTAGGGAAATCAATTAAAATAGTGTGAGACCTAGGGTTTATGTAATTTTATTTTAATGATGTATTCACAATTTTGACATTAAAAAATATGTTTGATTTATATTGTGGAATATAAATTGATAAAAATTGAAATTAAATAGAACTTAAATTAGAGATTTAACTATTGGT
This sequence comes from Sapria himalayana, assembly GCA_029783825.1. NCBI lineage: Eukaryota > Viridiplantae > Streptophyta > Magnoliopsida > Malpighiales > Rafflesiaceae > Sapria > Sapria himalayana. Next base: position 6,314,797 of record JAREIK010000385.1, read on the forward strand.
GGGTTTGAGTGAATTATCAAAGTGGATGATGACAAGTAAACCATGAGCTTCGCTCACACATATGATTGGAAGGACGTGACATCACTTTCGACCATAATGCACAAGATAGATGAATATGTCAAAACTTAAAATTTTAGTATGTTAATCATTAAGAGTATTGTACTCATGAAGTTGAATAGACGAATGATTCAACATGCTAATCTATTATACATGTTGATAAAGAACTAGTTCTCTATTGAGGTTGATATTTTATAGAATATTCTTCTAAGAGTTTTATCTTTAGTATGATATCACATCATAACTGAGAAAGATAGTGACATGTATGAGATATGTATGAGTGTATTGTAACTCACAAGTTGGTGACAATCCTATGAGTTTTATACTCATATGATTTCTTATGATAAAACTTGAAAAAAACATATATTAATTAATCAGTGTGACACAAAGCTAAAAGTACAAATTCTTATAATATATGTCAATTCATCTTTATGACACAAAGTTGGAGAATAAAAAAAATGTAAAGTAACTATCAAGAGTGGATGATGAATTTCCTAAAAAGTATTAGCTTGTGAATAATTCTCAAGAAAAGATAATTTATTGTCTCAATGATAAAGTACTAAGAAGATGCTATGAAGGTATCATTATTAGGATGAGCTTAATAGTGATAACTACTATGTATGCCATTTAGGCAAAGAGTAATACCTCAACAACTTAATATTTGTTTTGTATCCAAACCTATATAATTTTAACTATTTGAATATACATTGTATAAATTAAATGGACTAAACCTCAAATCAAAGATTCATACCAAAATCTATACATATTTTTTTATTAGAATTATATTATCTCACTATTGATTGATCGAACTATTGAAATAATTTATATTAGATTGATATATGTATAAAAGTCCTCTTTACTACTTATATAATCTATATATTTGTTGATCTTTGTTGATGAGATATCCTCTCTAATGAGCTTTTGAGATACTATTTAAGTAATAAAATTAAGTATGGGATTAAGATAAATTATTTATAGATTATATGTATAACAAAGTCACAATAGCTTGATGGAAAATAACTATGGGATTAAGATATAATCTATATAAGCAACCTATTTTGAGTTGAAGATTAGTTTGATAGTCATGGTTCAAAAACCTCAATATGGTGAATGATTTTTAGAAGAGCCGAATAATTATATGATAATTTTTCTGGAGTTGTGTTGAAGTGGTGAAGAAGAATAGAGTTAACCCTAATAGTATATGATTGAAACTTTTCTTATTTTCTTCGAGAGATAAGACTTAGAGTTGGTTCTAGTATTTAACTAGAGGCTCGATTGAAAAGTAAGATGTGTGCAATCTTTTCTTACCAAGATTTTCCACATCAATTTATCTATCAGCTAATAGTGGAAATAAGAAAATTCCAACAAGAAGAGTAGAAGACTTTATATAGTACTTGGGATCAATTTAAGAAACTTTTGAGGAAATACATACAACATGGATTTGAAATGTAATTGAAAGTTTAATCCTTCTACAATGGATTGAATTATATGATGAGTTGCATGATTGATGCATCCTCTGGTGATTTCATCATGAACAAGTCACTCTAGAAAGTGCATTTCATATTTGGAGAGCAAAGGGTATATTTTTAACTCAACAACACCCCTACTTACTACCAATTGAATATGAGAAATCATGAAATCTTATCATATAGAAATCACATCGATGTATTGAACAACTTGAGGCAATTCCAGAAATTTTTGAGAATAGCTCAATAGGATGCCAAATACAATGAAATTCGAGCTCCAATTACAACTACCCAAATAATGTAGAAAAGTTATCACTAGGAGATAACATTTTTTCCTACTCATAGAGACAAAAAGAAGAAAGATCTTTAGAAGAACAAGATGAAATGGGTTGAAATAAAGCTAGAAAACATAAATATTATTGAGCAATAGTGATAAGGATTATAAAGAATCAATGTTGCCAACTAGTACTATTGTTGAAAAAAAATAATAAATTTATTATTGAGTGATACTGAGGAAAATTCGAAGAGGTTCTTGTCCATCACACTCAAAAGCAACAAAAAGTTAGAGGGAAAACAAGTATAAGTGAAGACCAAAATGGGTGCTAAAATAGAGAAGAAAGTTGAGACTGATGAAATAGAAACTTTTTCTAAAGTTGTGATACCTACTATCATAACATTTTATGAAACCATGATAATTTTCAAGTCAAAATATCCACAAAACTAATTGTCCAACTTGTATCCCCACCCATGATACATGAAAAAGTGGAGAAAGAGGTGGACATATAGATTTCTAGAAATAATGAATAGAAGGATGTGCTGTAAGATAATTATACAAATAATAAATAATATCTCTCACCTAACATTCTTTTTCAATAAAATTTTAGAAATGAGAAGTTGAATAACTAATTTAAGAGATTTCTTAATATCATTTAGGAAGTTGAAATTTATTATATCATTCATTTGCAGCTTTATCTCCTAAGTATGTTTGGTACTCTATGTATAGAGATTTTGAATAATTTTCCATACATTTATTGATGTGTTTATATATATTTGAGTTTTAATTGGGGATATTTCACAATAATAATTTTGAGAAAATTAGATGAATATTAGTGAAATCAATATTATTTTTGGGTGAAATTAGTTGATTTGATGAAGTGATGACACGGAGGGGAGAAAAATGATTGAGAATCTTGATGTTTTCTATGTCATAATTTAAGTTTACCTTTCATGTTGCTATTGAGGGTTGTGGCATCATTTCTTGACTATAACTATAAAAAACTACTCATGATAATATTTGTGCATCATAACTTTATCATCGAGCTGACATAATTTTTAACTATGCAACATAGTTATGAGGTCACGACATATTCTTGAAGTCACATATATAGTACATCTAAAATATCATAACATCCATAACCTTATTTTTACATTATGGTAGTTAAGTACCCTACTAGCACAAGAATTCATGGTATTTACCAATTTCGTGACTTAAATGATACAAATCTAAAACATCAAGTAAAATTAGGCATTGCCATATTTTTTTTTGTGGGAGAATTATGTTTTGGGGTGTTTCTCCAGAAATTTTTAAGATTTAGAAACTAAAATTTTGATATTTTTTAAAAAGTAACAAAACTAAAAATAAATTAAAAATAAGTGCACCAATTTCGGAAGTTCTAAACTACACTCACCCATGCTTTCGCCCCTCTTCCCTCGCCCTCACCACTCGCCCTCGCCCCTCGCCCTCGCACCTCGCCATCGCCCCTCGCTCACACTCTCGCCTCTCGCCCACAACCTTGCCCCTCGCCCCCGCTCTTGCCCCTCGCCCTCGCTCATCTTCCCTAGCCTGTCACCCTCACCTCTCGCACCTCTCTCTCCACCTTTCTACCCCCGCCCGTCTCCACGAGATCCTTCGTGGAGTCATCGTCGAGCTTTCAATCGAGATACTGGAGCTCGACCAAGAGCTCCATCAAGCTTGTCGTCGAGCTCCAATGGCTTGACGTTGATCTCGGTCGAGCTCCTAGAGCTCGAAAAAGCTCGACTGAGAGCTCCATTAGCTCGTCGTCGAGCTCTAGAAGGTCAACGGAGCTCTCGATCAAGCTCTTATAGCTCAAATGAGTTCGACACTGAGCTCCAAAAGCTCGACATTGATCTTGGTCTAGCTCCTTGAGCTCGAAGGAGCTCGACATTGAGCTCCTAGAGCTTGACCAAGAGCTCCATCGAGCTCGTCATCGAGCTCCAGAAGATCGACGTTGCTCTCTGTCGAGCTCATGGAGCTCGAAGAAGCTCGACGCCGAGCTCTTGGAGCTCGAACGAGAGCTCCATCAAGCTCATCTTCAATCTTCAGAAGCTCGACGGAGCTCTCGGTCGAGCTTCTGGAGCTAAAAGGAGCTTGACCCTAAGCTCCTGGAGCTGGACCAAGAGCTCCATCAAGCTTGTTGTCAAGCTCCAAGAGCTCCTTCGAGCTCGTCTTCTAGCTCGATAGAGCTCTCGATCGAGCTCCTAAAGCTTCAAGGAGCTCGACCCCGAACTCCTAGAGCTCGAGTGAGAACTCCTGGAGCTCGACGAAACTCTCGGTCGAGCTCCAGGAGCTCGTAGGAGCTATTCCGAAAGCTTCATCGAGCTTGTCGTTCTAGCTCCAGTGGCTCGATGGAGCTCTCGATTGAGCTCCAGAAGCTCGATAGAGAATACTACCAAGTTCTTGGAGTTCGATAGAGCTTTTGGTCAAGCTCTAGGAGCACGACTACGAGCTCTAGGAGATCAATGGAGCTGGTGGTCGAGCTCCATCGAGCTCAATGAGAGAGGGCGAGGGTGAATGGGATAGGGCAAGAGTAGTTTAGTATAAATGTAATAGAGTGCACTAAATTTAAATATTTTAAGATTTTGGTGACTATTTGTCTGTCTATCTATTTATCTGTCTATCTATCTATCTTTCTATCTGTTTGTTTGTATATGTTTCTGACTAATTATCTATCATCTATTTATCTATATATCAATCTTTTTTTCTATCCATCTCTCTGTCTGTTTATCAGTCTATCTATTTTTCTATCTATTTATCTATCTGTCTGTCTATCGATCTATGTAATTATTTGTCTGTCTAAATGTTCATATATTTGTATATTTATCTGTCTATCTGTCAATCTATTTGTTTGTCTATTTGTCTACATATCTTCCTATCTGTATGTCTATCTGTCTGTCTATCTATTTGTCTATATGTTTGTTTATCTATTAGTCTATATGTCTATTTTTCTATCTATTTATCTGTTTATCTATCTAATTGTCAATCTGTATGTCTAGCTCTCTGTCCATATGTCTGTTTATTTGTATATCTTTGTATATCTCTATCTGTCTATCTATTTGTCTATCTATCTATCTATCTGTCTCTCTATCTATCTTTATATCTATAAGTTTCAAATTCTTAAATTTTTTTAGGGGAGCACCCCAAAACATAATTCCCCCTTTTTTTGCCATGACTTTATGCTCTAGAGATTATTTACTCCAATTGAGATATATTCAACCACAATGACTTTTGTTCTCGATAGCATTTACCCTAGTCATGACATTTCTAGTGTTGTGACTTTGTGCTCTAACAAGATATTAGCAAAGCCATTACAATTTCCACAACCATGATTTTGAGTTCTAGAGGCAAATGTACAAGTCATAATCATTCACAATATCATGACTTTGCATTCCAGAGATAAATGTCTCAGTTGCAGCTATTCCATGTTCTACAATATTATGTTCCAGAGAAAAATTACTTGAGTCACAACATTTATTTTCACCATGATTTTTGTACTCTAAAGAAGTTTCATTGAGATAATAAAGTAATGACCTAAAGTCAACACATTGACTTCTAGTTTAAAGAATCAAATGGATTCACAAAGTATAAAAACAACAATTCAGAGATTTAAAAAAGAGAGAAGAGAGGAATTGAATTTCTATCCAAGAGTAGCAAACATTAGGTGGAGTAGCTTCTAACCAAGGTGTTTAAGTTTTGACACTTAGATCCTTACAAGGGATGCCATTGGAAACCCTCGATTCCAAGAGATACAACTCAAAACATCTTGATGACGTGATGTTGTATCGATGATGTGTTGTTATAATGTAATGTTTGTGATAATATTCTTATTTAAATTTACTATTTTTATAAGTTAATCGGTTTATGAATGTTGGTCATAATAGTAGATGAAAAGTAAGTCATGAGACATACTCATATGGTATGATAAGAAAGAAATAACAAGTCTTCTAATCTTAATATATGAGATAAACTTATTTAAGAAAATTCAAGATTGAGGTAAGTTTAATTATTACAGGTATGATTCTTATGAAATCAAAATTAATAAGATATTTAAGATCAATCTATTGTGGATATTCTAAAAGAACAACTTTCAAATGATATGAGTATTAAGTAGAATATCTAATCTAGAGGTTTTACGATAGTATGGGACTTGTACATCTACCATAGTGGATGATGATAGGTATATCATGAGATACATGCAAGTGGAAGAGTCTTGTATGGTAGAGATAACCATGTGAGTTATTTATTCTTATATGACCTCCATATATGAGAATCATGAGATTACATATGTTAATCATCATGAGTATGATGCTTATAAAGGCAAAAGAACAAATGTATTTAGTATCACATTATTTTGTCTTTAAGATATTAAAGGTCAAAGAATAGAAATGTACACTCAAATTATTCATCAAGGGTAGTTGATGTATTATGTAATATGACTAGAGATGTGAATGATTCATGATTGAAATGATGTGTGGTTTGAGTGGAAAAATACCAAGGGCACAACTTTGAGAAGATTTTCAATGTTAGTAATAGTCCAAGGATGATAGTCATCATATATGCCAAGAGGGTACATAGTTATTTCTACATTAAACTACTATTTGTTTGACAAACAAATGCTATATTACCGAAATACTAAAAAAATATCATACACAAGGAAGTGAAGTAATCCTAGATCCTAAGTATCCTTCCAAAAACTTAAGTCTATTCATATTCACAATTTCATACAACTCTAAAAGGGTACATATCCACCTCAAATCACATAATTAATGTGAGGGATAAGCCTATTCATACAAGTGAAGTTGGAGACTTTATATGATGTTTGGAATCAATTCAATGAATTTTTGAGGAGGTTCCCGCAACATAAATTTGAATTGTGGTTCAAAAATCAAATCTTTTATAATAGCCTAAATTATATGATGAGGTGTATGATTAATATAGTCTCAGATGGATTCATCATCAACAAGTTACTCGAGGAAGCACATTTTTAATTTGAATAGCTAGCAAAGATTAACTATTAAATTCTAAATGATCGAGCATTTGGAAGGAAGCAAGTTAGATTATTTAGTTTGATAGAAATTATGGCCAAAATAGACATATTTTTCAAAATATTTGGAGCCCAAATGACAATTAAATAAGTGTGGTAAAAATTTATATTTTGTAACTAAAGAATAAGTTAGATTTCAACCATGTTTATCAAGTGGAGGAACTCAAAGTTTTATAGAACAATGGGTATATTTTTGTCTCAATAATATTACTCTCATACATTATTATCTGAACATTAGAAATCATGAAAGCATATCATATCACATATTAAAATCGTGTGAATGTGCATGAGAACTTGGGGTAATTTTAGAAAAAAATATGGTGAAACTCAATGAGATAGCAAATACAATGAGCCTCAAACTATAATTATAACTATCCAAAGAGAGTATAGAAGATGACACTAGAAGACAATATACTTACCTTGCTCTTGGAGACAAAAATATGAATGATATATAGAAGAACCAAATTGAATGGATTGAAATGAGGCTAGAAGATACAAATGTGGTAATGAATATTATGGAAAATCGATGAAAAAGAACATAAATAAATTTTTGAGTGATACTATATATGGAAAATCAAAAGAAGTATCTGGCTATCAAATCTAGATCAAAATGAATATCATTGAGTTTTTTAAAAGTTGAAATAGATGAGGAAACAAGAAGTCATGATTATGGAAATAAATTTTTTAGTGAGGAAACAAGAAGTGAAGATCAAAATGAATGTTGAAATAGATGAGGAAGCTTTGATAGAAGTCATGACTTTTTAAAAAGTTGCACCACCCACCACCATGACTTGTTTAAAAGTAATGGCACATGAAGATGTAGAGGAGGAGATGGATATTACTAGAAGTAATGAATATAAGGATGTGTTATAGAATGATTATGTAAATGGTAAACTAAATATGGCAACTAACTTTTTTTATCTTTTGCACTTTAGAAAGGGGGAGTTTGACAAGCAATTTGAGAGGTTTCTTAATATCTTCTGAAATTTTGATATCAATATCCTATTTTTTGAAGCTTTATCTTAGAAGCCCAATTACATGAAATTCATAAAAGATATTATAAGTAACAAGAAAAATTTGGAAACATATGAAATAATAAATATGAGCAAAAAGTATAGTGACATCATTCAATATAAGATCCTAAGAAAACTAAAAGATCTAGGAAGTTTTGTGATTCAATACATAATTAGAGAGCACACATTCTAGAAGGCACAATGCGACATGGGATCAAGTATTAATTTGATTCTATTATTCATAGTATTGAGGTTGAACCTTGGTGAAAATATTTTGACCTTTCTCTTACATCAAATAATTAATCGATCAATAAAATTATCAAGAGATATTTTTGAAGATGCGTTGGTGATGGTTAACAAATTTATTTTTATTGCAGATTTTATTAATCTTAAAATGGAGGATGATCAATATGCATTATTGTTCTTGGGATTGAAATTTTTAGCCACTGTTAGGCATTGATATATGTCAAGAAGAGAGAATTCACACTTTGTGTATGAAAAAAGAAAGCAAAGTTCAACATCTATAAGAGGCTACATATTTTAAATAATGATGAGAAAGATTATTAAAAAATATATTACCACCTATGCTTTGTCATAAGGCAGAATATAAACTTTAGATGGAAGGACTTCATGGAAGTTTTTTGTCTGCAATAAGATAGAGAAGATGATGAATTACAAGCACTCTGGATTGAAGAAAATATTATAAGTGACAATGAAGAAAAAGACTGCTATATTTTCATGACATACTACAAAGTCACAACTTCTAAAAGAATAAATCCAAAGATGTTATTGAAGAGATTAGGGTGATAAAATTCTCAATTTAGAAGCATCGAAAAAATATGAAGAATTAGTAGCTATAACAATTAAAATCATGACTTTGATTTTACTTGATGAAGTAAAGATGAAAACTATGACAAGAGACAAAGATATGACCATAAATAAATAAAAGATTAAAGAAGAAGTACTCCTTTTTTCAAAGCTATGACAAATAAAATTCAGAGTTAAATTCATGAAGCCACAACTTTACAATAAGTCATGGTCTTATCAAATGTGATCATATGCAATGACGTTGAAATATTTTACAATGTCATGGAATATATCAAAGAACATCTCAAAGAAGAGACTATTAAAGATGACTTAATGATGAATGAGAATTTGGCAAGATAAGCAGAAGAAAAAAATTATTCTGAAAAGCTTGCCTATACCACAAAAATTACTGACTAAATTATAGATTTATTGATACTCTTGCTAAGGATATTAAATGTAGCATTGAGAGATATCCAAAGTAGATAGTTTTAGTTAGGTGAATAAACTTGTTGTACCATTGATTCATACAAAATAATATATTCCTAGATTCAAGATTTCATTTCCAAAATAAAACAGTCCAACTTGACACTGAAACCTAGTCATTGTAATCATTTGATGTGAGATTGTATTCCTTCCTTATTGTAATATTGATGATGACTTTCAAAGATAAAGGGAGATTCATTGCTCATAGTGTGTATTTGGTATGCCAAATACTAAATAATGCTAGTTATTTTGGTGATTATGCATAATGTATTTGAATAAAAAAGTTTTTAAAATATAATTATGATGAATTTGCATAATCCATCATAATCTTGATGGATTATGATAAATTATAGACAAATTGGATTAATTTTATGTGAAATTTAAGACTTGGTAGATTTGTTGAGCAGGAGGAGAGCAAAAAATAATACAAAGTCATAGTTTTCCTTTTGTTATGATTTTATTATGCCTCCAAGAGCTTATTGGATAAGTTTTGTATCCATTCTTGGCCAAAACTCTACACAAATAATTATGATAATCTTCGTATGTCATAACTTTCTACTTCATTGACATAATTATTTTATTGTACAATATATTCTTTTCAGTTATGAGACTTTCTTGGAGTCAGAATTGTACTAGCTCATAACATATTTTATGGTAATGAAATTAATTTTACGTTACAACAACCAAATACCACTAGTGCTAAAATTCATGATATTTTCCAGCACCATGACTTTATTATTACATAATTATAAATACTAATGCAAAAGTTATGACTTTTCTCTAGCAATGTGAGTTTTAGTTACAAAGAGTTTCCAAGAGTATTTATTTGAACAATGACCATTTCTAGGAAGATGATGTTTTTTTCTTGAGATATGGCTAAAGCTATGTCTATTCTAACAGCCATGACTTTGAGTTACATAGACTAAATACATGAGCAGTGTGTTATGATACCACTCAAACTAAGTCCATGATATGCAACCATTTCTATCATATTGATTTCATGTTATAGAGATTAACTACATGAGTTGTGTCTATTCCAAGTGTCATGATAATCTAATGCAAGAAGAATTCAAAGTTGTGATTTATTCCTAATAGCATAACTTTATATTATAGAGACAACGCATAAGTTGTGACAATTCATAGTACCACAACAATCTAAAGTAAGAAAGACAAAAAGTCATGGCTTATTCTTTGTACCTCGACTTTGTGTTATAGAGGGGCAAAACCAAAGTTGCAGCATTTCCCAATATCATGAATTTCCACTTAAAATTTTCACTCAGTCATTCGAGTTACTAAGTATGAAACTAGGATTTGGGGAATACAAATTCACCCAAACCTAGAGGAGATCTACCAGCAAAAAGGCAACATAAGGCACTAGCATAAACCCAAGGGGGGCATGAATTCCGACTCACCTATGAGCATATCTGAGGCACCCGAATGAGAATCATGAGATTATGGTTTTATTTCTAGATACTCTTGAGTACTATTATTGGGAACATGAAATTCAATAAGATGTCTTTTGAATTATCTTGTATGAATTTCTGTCAAATATTAGGCTAAATTAATGATTTACTATTTGTAAGTTTGTGCGTGTTGTCATAATGGATGGTGAGAGATTAGCCATGAAGTGCATAAATATAAAAAGGAAGTGATAGCTCGTCTAATATCGACATCCAAGACAAACTTATATGTCAAAATCTTATATTGAGGAAACTTTAATTAAGCGAGTATAATACTTATAAAAGTGAGATAATGTTTGGAAAGTGGTAATTGTTTACTCTATACTAGTACAACATGATACCAAGTTTATGAGCTATGCATTTGCATGCAATATTTACAAGAGATGGGGAGCGAATACAATATGTCCATTAACTTCTATAACTTAAAAGATAAATATAAATATTGAAAATAAATATTTACAAAAATAACATCATCTTCAAATCATTCTCAATAATCTCTACAACATACAATATTTATATGTCATGAAGGCATGCTTAGCATCTGAAAATAGTAAGAGGCATGCTTCCTTGTGCAAGAAGGACAAGGGGCACCTTGGTAGATGTTGTGTACTTGGTGCAATTTAATGATTATCCAATGAATTTGAGGATGTCAACAACTTATTTAGTTCGTATGCATGATATGCTTCTATGCATGAAAAGAAAAACAAATATGAGTGATATTTTTATCAAAAATATATCATAAGAATTGAAATTTTTAATATAGTGTGGTGTCATGTGCTTTTATCGGTATCCTTGTTGGTTTCATATAATCTTGGTGATTATTACAATCTATATATATATGTGTGTGTGTGTGCGCGCGCACGTGTGTATGTGGATGTATGTTTCTATATATATAAGTCATTGTGTATGGTAATCCTATATGAGCACTACTAGAACATTTTAATTAATATTAGTACTTTTTTAGGGAAATCTTATATAACTCATTCTGTAAGTGTGTGTGTGTGTGTGTGTGCATGTGTGTGTGTGCGTGTGTGTGACACATTATGTATATCTATAATTAATTGAAACATTAGTAAAAATATTTTATCAAAAAAAATATTAGTAATATTATAATTAAAAGAATAAAATATTTCAAATTATCATATCTAATAGTCCCACAATAACATTAGATATTTCAATGAATCATATAAAAATAGATCCTTACTAGCAATCTCTTGATGTGTCAAATAGGAATCTCTCAAGTATTTTTATAACTAACACATCTTCTAGTCAATTAAAGCTATCCCTTTGTGTTTGATTTTATATTGTTCACCTTTTCAATGTTGGATGCTTAAGCTAAGAGTGTATAACTAGTGGGTTAATGTCATTCAAGCATCTAGAAAAGTTTTTCTTTTTCAGGTTGTAGAAAACTATGTATAATCAATCTCACTCAATTCTCATGGAAGTTATAATAAAAAATGTGAAAATATAAAGTTATAGTTTAATTATTTAGTAAAACAATTAACTAAAAATAAAATTTGATGAAACTCATATTCAAAAGAAACATGTGTGAAAAAAATTACCCCAACATTAACATTGTCTAACACCCTAGCCGTTACAATTATGATATTGGCCATAATAATATCAAATGCTATAGACTCAACAAAAATTAAAAATATGGCATGCTCATTTGTCACATGAGTATTGGCCCATAAATCTATAACCCAAATTCTGGATGGAATGAAACAAAGAGATGAAAAAGTAGTGGAGGTAGAAGTAACTCTATTGAAGATGGTTTCTCATGAGGAAATAAGATTGGAATACAAATTTTTGAATAAGTGGAGATTGGCAGGCATATACATAGAAGATCGAGCCTGGTACACTTAACATTCTATCTGGCAATCAATAAACCATAAAATATTTAGAATAACTACAGATTCAAAGTCCAATATGTCTCATGAGTTTGGGTCATTCTTCCATAAAAGAGCTTATTACTATCACCTTCTTCTCTCTAAAGGACCCCTCCTAACTTTCCTATTACCACCATTCATAGCACATATAATAGTAGTATAAATTATCATCCTTACTCTATTAGATCTTAGTATAGTTGTAGATGCCTTAATCATTATCTAATAAATATCTCCAAGAACACTAGGAGCCATCTGTCATAAAGGATCCATATCCTCAAAATACTACAAATTTGATTACCCAATTAACTAAGCACAATCAATTTCATCAATAAAGCTATCACTTCATCAATCCTATTACATAGATGTTTCCAAACTACTTAGTGAGTTACTTTATCATGATTACTCAACTAGGTGAAAATAAATAAATAATACCATCATATAAGTAAAATGTACTTGAAAAATACATTGTGTGCTAATTTCCAACCTTCATCTAATACCATATTGATATTTGATACCTCATGAGAAGAGAGAGAGAAAGAGAGAGAGAGAGACAGGTTGAGAGTAAATTTTGATTAATCTAATGATAATTGTTATTAGATTGAAACTAAAGAAAAATATTTTTAAAAAAGTAAATATACATGAGATATAGGTTTTGTTAGACATTTTTATGATTTTTATATCCTTAAAAACAATTTATCAAATTTTCTAATATTTTATTTTCCTCACACTAATAATTTTAGGAAATAATCAAATAATATGTTTAGGTATTTCAAATCAAAAATAAAATTATATTTTGGGTTATACTTTTTTTTTTATGATTTGATGCACCAAATTTTAAAAAATATATTTATAATTTAATGCACTAAAATACATCAACCCAAATTTACCTCTTTCTCTTCCACATTAGCATTAAAAGAGCATGTCAACATTAGAAAAATTGGGTTGATATATTTCAGTGTACCATAATAAAAATATTTTTCAATTTGTTACATCAAACAATAAAAATAATTTGGTCCAACAATAAAAATATTTTAGGTTTGGGGTATCTAGGCATAATATTCTCAATATTTTAGGAGCAATTATGTTTTAGTATTTGACAAAAATAAATTACCTAGAGGGGAATAAATTTTACAAAATTAGTATCTAGGGAACCAATATTTCATTATAAAATAATCCTTGATCCGTAAACATTTGTAAAAATTTTTGCACATGATGAACTATTTACAAAATCATATAAACAATAGAAACACAAACATGCAAAACCATTTACAAGAAACTTTGTGACATATACATTTTAAAATGCATAAACACTCCTTATGCAAAACATTATTTACTCATAAACTTGTATTTAAAATTGAAAAATAATGTTTTTTGTGTGAAAAACATTTTTACGTGTAAATATCTTATGAATAAACACATAATCATATCAGCTATTACATGAGATTGTGAGAGGCAATGAGAGAACAAATATAAAGAGAGGCAATGAATAAAATATTTTTACATGTATTTAAAATATCATTGTGTGTGCCTGTCAGATAAAAGAACAAATATATACCTTATTGAAAATAATAATAATATTTCTTAAAAAAATATTGGTAAAATTATAAATGAAAGAACAAAATATCTTAAATGATTATGTGTAGTTGTCATACAAGAATAATTGACATATCAATGGATCCTTTTTAACACCCTATAGATGTGTCATAGAAGAATTTCTCATATATTTTTCTAAGTAACACATCTCACAATCGTTGAAAGTCATCCTCTTCGTGCTTCATTCTATAATGTTCAGCTAATATAATGATGGATGCTTAAATTGAGAGCGTATAATAAGTAGGTTAACAACAGCCAAGAATCTAGATGAGCTTTTGAGAGTGGAAGAAAATATATAAAATTAATCTAGCTCAATTCCCAAGAAAAAGTCATCGGAATGGCTTATTCATAATGCAATAAAATATGTAAATGAGAAAACATAATATTAAAATTTAGTTGTTTAGTAAAATAATTGACTAAAAATTAATCATGATAAATTCAGGTACAAAAAGAATACATGTCGAAGAACTAAATTAACATTGGCACTGTCATGCCCTCTAACCCATTCAATGTTGTGACACGAGTATTGGCCCATGAGTGTATGACCTAAGAGTCCAAAGTGAAGTAAATAAAAGAAAGAATCATCTCTGCTTGAACTAGTTGTTCTCAATGTAAGAAGTCTAGGATACTTATCTTTGGTAAGTATAACTAGACAACTAGGTATATTAGTAGAAGAGCCAACATAAGTAGATTTGGTAGATTATTGTACAACCATGACATCCTTAAATGTCATTTATAACTCTGGATGCAATATCTAATGCATATCCTAAGTGTATATCATTCTCTCATAAAAAAAAAACATGTCACAATCATCTTCATCCCTCTTTAGGTACTCTTGGCTCTTTTACTACCACCATGTATAGTAGACAATATAGTAGTTTAATTAATTATCCAAACTCAACCAAGTCTGAATGTTGTTGCAAACACTTGAATCACCCTTTGATAAATCTATGAGAACACTAAGATCACTTATTTACTCAATATCTATGTCTGCAAAATAATATATCATTATCCCAAGAAATGCAAGCATTGAATATTGTGAATATGATTACCCAATTTCCCTAACTCAATTAAATATATTAATACATGTATTACCTCATCAATCACCCAACACAATTATATCGATATTGCATACTGAGTGATCTTAGCATGATCAATTTTTCTAGGTGTAAATAGTTGAGTAATATTATCATATAATTAAAATATTTTGGAAGAATATAATGAAGCTAAATCCCAACCTCCCTTTTATACCATGTTGATATTTGGGACCTCATACGAGAGAGAGAGAGAGAGAGAGAGAGAGAGAGAGAGAGAGAGAAAAAGGTAGAGAGCAAGTTTTGATTATTTTATGATAATTATTGTTAGATTGAGATTAAAGAAATAATAATTTTTTAAAAAGGAAATATCGCATCATATAAATGTTATCTTGAACATTCTTGTGATCATATATATGTAAATACTATTTTAAATATTTCTAATATTTTAATTAAGTTTATATATTTTATTTTTATTATTTTAGGAAACTAATTTTGGGTATCACAAATCAAAATATTTATATTTTGAGATGTAATTTTTTTATAAATTAATGTACCAAACATAAAAATATTTATGTTTTGGTACACTAAAATACAATAACTCATATTTTATCTCTCATTCATGTCAACTTTACAAACACACGTCAACATGCCACCATGTGAAAAAATGTAAAGAAACAACATAATAAAATCTTCAAAAATGTACAGCTTTACACGCACTATATTATGTATGTATATACTATATATATATATATATATATATATAACATAATATAGATAATATATATTCAAAAAATGTACAACTTTACCCGCACTATATTCAAAAAATGTTTCCAAATATATATATATATATATATATATATATATATATATAATACTCACACAAACACACACACACATGTATATAATATTCATTTCAAAATCATTTTCAATATATATATATATATATATATATATATATATATATTGTGTATATATATATATATTGTGTATATATAGATACATTAGTATATAAATAGAGTTTTTGAATTTTTTTTTTCATTTTTTCACATGTGGCATGTTGACATGTGTGTTTTTTTAATGTTGTCAATGTTTTTTAATGCTAAATGTGGATTACTGAGGGAAAATATGAGTTGGTCTATTTTAGTGCATCAAAGTAGGAATATTTATGAATTTGGTGCTTGAAAATTTCAAAAATTTAGGTCGTAAAATATAAATATTTTTTGGTTTGGGGTTTTAAAACTTAATTTTCTCATTAGTTTAGGAACAATTATATTTTTGGGTTTGGAAAAAAAATACTAACCAAAAAATAAATAAATTTTACAAAATCAATATTTAGGGAACCAAAATTTTGTTACAAGAGTGCTCTTGATTTGTACATATGCATAAAAACTTTTCAAGTGAAGCATTGTTTACGAAAATTATAAAAAGTAGAAACATAAACATGTAACACTATTTATACGAAATTTATCATCATGAATAGTATAAAATTCATAAACACCAATTATGCAAAATAGTATAAATGTGCTAACGGATGGAAAGTAGAAGGGGCATGTAAACATTTTATGCATAATCGCTTTAGAATTTTAGCTAGTACATGAGAGTGATGGAGGCAAAGTAGAAATGACACACACACTCACTATCACACACACACACACACACACTTATAGTTCATCCAAAATTATAGAATATATACATTAAAGAATATTAATATATTCTACCCAAACTGACATAATTTAAAACCACACAAATAATAACAACCAATGTTTATATACCTCCAAATTCAAGCATTTGTGTAAAATGTAATAAATATATCTTAATATTCTATTTGTGTTTCCAGTATAATATTGAACACTCAAGCATTGTAGGTACTCTAGCACATCCTCCACATGAACACCATGGGAACACCACACCTCCACCACATGAACACCATATGTGCTTAGAACAATCTCAGCATGCCCTCATATATAAAAAAAATTATTAGAAGAAAAGAAATTCACACATAAGAGATGTTCAATCCCAAAATAGGGTTGTTTCCTTATCCAAACCTTACATAAGGTTTTTATGAAAAATCTACTGTAAGGTTTTTTAAGAAAAACCTTACATAATAGGGGTAAGAAGTATAGCTCACACATTTCGTGTGACCAAAACCAAATATCTCATAAATTGGTTGTCTTTTAATTTTTATGCTCTACCCCTCTATGTCATGGAAGCCACGCCATGATGTGAGGTTTTTAAAACTAGCCATGATCATAGAGGTTGTTGTGGCCTCAGCTGCATGGTAGGTTTGTCATGGCAGCCATGATAGCCAAGCCATAGTTGCATTCCAGTCATGGCCATATCCTAGCCTTAGCCATGGCTATGGCCTTTGTGGAAGGTTGCATCCTTAGCCACACCCTCGACTCTGATCCCAACCATGACTTTTATGCCAAGCCATGGAAGCCATGTCTATCATGGAAGACATGCCAAGCCATGATAGTCATGCCTGTCATGACATACATGCTAGCCGATGATGCTGGCCTCAAAAATGAGGTTGTAATTTGCACAAAATGAACATCCCATATTAGAAAAATGAGCTTTATTTTTCAGAAAAGGAATGGTGTTATCCCCCTTCTTTACAAAATCACACAAATCCCTATTTTTTTCAAAAAAAAAAAAAACAAGTTTTTATATTTTTAAAACTTATCATTTTAATTTTATTATTAATTACACTCCAATTAAATGAGAATATCCATTATTCATTTAAATTAAATTAACAATAAAATCAAAACAAACTAAAATAATTAAATTTAAATCAAAGCTAAATCAAAGATGGTCTACCTATTTTGAGTATACTCAACAATCTCTCCCTCAAACCAATTTGGCCACACCAAGATATGTCACTAGTTTAAATTTTTAAAAATAACATAGAGTTTAATTTCACAAACCACAAAAACAATTTTCATTCTTTACACAAAAAATATTTTTTGAAATTTTGATTTTTCATTAAAATTTAATTTTTCTAAAAATTATATTTTTTCTGAAAATTAATTTTTTTCCATTAAATCCCTATGACATTTCTTTCCTTATGAGCCATTTGCTGCCCATTGATCTGATAGATCCCCGTGAGTGGCTTAAGTAAAAGTATAACTTTTACTTCCAATAGATAAGTTACCCCTCAATATGTTTGAACCCCAAGGACAACTAGAATAAAAGAGTTGACCTTTACTTCAAATTTATCAACTTCTTCTTGATCTACTCGATCCCTGTTATAACTTTGTTATGATCCCTAATTTTTAAGGGTAGGAAAAGTCACAAAATATCAGTAGGTGAGAGACTCTTTTCTCACTAGTCTCATATGTATATGGGTCATACACATAGTAGCATGGACTTTAGTCTAGATATCAATTTTATAGGGATTGTATAATTTGTTTGATTAACCATATCAGTCAACTATTACTTGAGTTGATATGATAAAATTGAATTTGTGATAAGATTTTTAAATTCTAGGGTAAGTGTATTTTATTAAGCATGATGACTTATCTAAATAGTTTGAATATTATTATACTTGGATATAGAAGAAATATAAGATTATTATCAAAATACCATAGTATCATACATGCATATAAGATATTTATCAAGTATTAGATCCTACCCTAGTTTTCTTTTAGTTGTCTTTTTGATACTTTTTCACTAAAATAACAAATGATTCCTACTTTAAAGTTATTGATCATAAGTTCATATCTTTTTGACAACTTATCAACTACAATTAATGGTTACTTCGTATGTAAATTCTTATTTTCTGACCTCATGTTTCATATAGACATAAATTGATGTGGTAGTAAAAGTAGTTGTATTTTCATCTTCGTTAGCATCATGCTCGCTCAATTAACATAAGTTTTTATTCAAATCTCATAAGTGATAGTCATACAATAGAAAGTAACTCTTAGGACTATTACCACCTTACTATTCACCTCCAATCATGTATGTCTCATGACTTACATATTATCATCTACCATGATTAAACAAGACTCTCATACTAAATAAGAACCCCTTAGGAAAATATTCTATAAAATAGCTACATCAATTAAGGTTTAATTATTTTAAGACATGCACAATGGATTGGCTTCTAAAAATAATTTTACTTTTAGTTTCATAAGCATCTTACTCACATGATATATATACCTCAATATCAGGTTTTGATTTATAAGTTTGTCTCAAGTATCACGATTAGAAGGGTTATCACATCCTTTAAATTATTATATGTGAGCATACTTCATGACTTACCTATCATCATCCACCATGATAATATTTATAAACTTATTAATAGTAAAATCCTAATTTTATATCTGCATAAATATCACATCCATTAATTTGCAAACCATAATAAAAATCCAAACACTAAAATCATTCATGAAGAATTAATCACATATAAACAAATACAAAAATCCTAGACTTCAATTCAGTTTGATAATATGATGAAATTCATATGAGATAATTAGAGATCTCATGAAATTTTGGGTTCCCAGTGATAGCCCTCAAGGATATCTAGGAATCAAACCTTAAATCCATAATACTCGATCATGTGCCTTGAATTTTCCCTTAGGGAAAGTCAAATTTCATGCTCCCCCCCTTAGGAATCAATGCTTGTATCTTGCATTGCCCTTTTTTCTCATGGATCTCCCCTAGGGTTGGGTGAAATTTTGCTCCCAAAACCATGTTTCTTATAATCTTTTTCAAAATTGTTTTAACCTTTTATACTCAAAAAGTTGAGTGTGAAATTTAATTTAAAAATTAGGATATTCTGAATGAGTCATGACTTTAGTATTTTTATAGCTTTATAATTTTATGACATATAAAATAACCACAACTATTTATTTTATCTCTGGAACACAAAATTGTGACACTTAAGAATAGGTCATGACTTTGATATATCACTTGCATCAAATAATAGTGGTATTTGAAGTGGATGTGGCTAAATATTTTATATTTGTAATACTAAGTCGCAACACTTGGATTGGGTGTGTCTTGTATAATTTACTTATATAACTCAAAGTCTCAAACTAGAAATAGGAAAAGGCTTTGATTATTTCTTTAAATAGAGAGTCACGACCCTAAAAATAGTTATGACTCAAATATTCTTCTTTGGAACTTTCTAAAGTTAAATGGCACGATGCTGGGAATAGACTTGTAGTTTGTGAGCCTATTCAGCTCCCGACTTAGGATGAACATGGACCACTTAGACTTGTACTACCAAGGTATTAGTCTCTTTGCTAGGAGACTTGACTTGTAGCCTATTTAGAATGGAAGATTCTTTTGAGAAACCAAATGATCTCATAACTAGAGGTGTCAAGTAGGTAAGGAAGCCCGAGTCTTGGACGACATGAAAATAACATGCTAGGCTGACATGATATTGTCCAAAATCATGCCTAGACCATGATCATGCTAGCCCATAACATGGTTTGTGTCATGCCATACCAAGGCTGCACTAGCTCGTGGCCCATGACATGTTGCATTTTAAATTTGTAGCTATTTTACAATTATTGCTTGCACCTTATAATCAACATGATAGTAGCATGTCGTTGTCCTCTTAGCAATGTCAATCGCACAAAAAAATAAAGTAAAATACTTATCTATACAAGTCATTAGATGAAGTTCAACTATAATTTGGCAAAAATCTGATGACTATCTCATCTTTGCGCTATATATATAATATGTGTGTGTGTGTGTGTGTGTGTGTCTATAGATATAGATATTTACATTTGTGTGTGTGTGCTTATATATTCACATATATTTATATATAATTATGTATATTTATATATATGCATGTGTGTGTGTGTGTGTGTGTGTTTATATATGTATATATGGAGATATATAAATATGAATAATTATATATAAATAAATAAATATATATGTGTGTGTGTGTGTGTGTTTATAAAGTTATATATATGTTTAAAATCTACATATATTTAAATTTATATAAATTTCTATGAATATATATATATATATATATATATATATATATATATATATATATATATATATATATATATATATATTTACATTTATATTGGTATATAAATGGTAAGCAAAATAGATTTCTATTCATGTGTGTGTGTGTGTGTTGCTTAACATTTGATATGTTGGTTGTTATCCGATGGTGGTGTGATGTTTTATTTTTTTGGAGGGTCATGGAATTGAATACAAGTTTCTCCACTTAAATCATTAATAAAAATTTTAAAACTATTGGTAAATTCGAAACAGTACATTTTCAATTAAGATTATGTGATTTTTTTTTAAAATTTTGGATTTGGAGTGTAAAATTGGGTTACTGAATTTTAATACATTAAAATTTGATTATTTTTGAGTTTGATGAACTTTTTTTGAATATGAAAAGTTAATATTCTTTTTTTTTTTCAAATAGTTTATTTTTTGTACTCTAAAACACAAATCTCCCTAAAATAAACAACAATACTATTTTTTAGGAAAAGTTGTGAAGTAAGTAAAAAAAAATTATTTATGTTTAGGACTCCCTAATAAAATATTTTAGCCAAATAGTCTCTAAGGATTTTTTTTTTCATTTTTTCTGATTTTATTTACTGACATAATTAAAAAAAAGAAAATATTTTAAATATAATATCTAAAATATCAAATACTATTAAATAGTGTTTTGAACGTGAACAATATTTTTTGATAACATTGTTCATGAAAACTATATATATATATATAGGTTATAAATATTGTTAAAAACTATATATTTATACATCATAAGCTATATAGGGTAAATTATACATGTTAAAACAATATAGTTATATATAAATGTGTGTGTGTGTGTGTGTGTGTGTGTGTGTGTATAAAATATATAGTTATTTTAAAATATAACACATATTATATACATTAACCAATATATATAGATATGTGTGTGTGTGTGTGTGTGCACTACAAGAAATCCTTAAATTAGAAATGTCCAGATCCATTTCTGATTTTGTCAAAATGGGAGAATAGTGACATATTTAGAAATGGAGTTGTTCCACTTCTATAATCCTCCATGCTAAATTTTTAGAAATGGATCACACAATGAAATATTATATCACATACAATAACAAAAAATGAGAATATGAAACTATTATAAAGCTTACTATGTATAAGGTATAACTTCCTCATAGTTCAAAAAAATGTATGTGTACACAACATAATACTTTAAGTCATCCAAAAAATATCTCGATGTTTCCTTTACCATTTGATCTACCCCCTTGTCTGAAAATAGAAAGCATATCATTTTCGTCTGATCCATCTCCCATACCATATACATTCTTTGGTGATAATATTTTATGTCGATTATACAATTGTCATCAAAAGTAGTGCGCACAAAATATTAAAGCCTCTTCAATCAAGTAGACATTGCATATCAATTCTTCGATTTGGCTTTATTTCGAACATTATATTTCAATTTTCTAAGATATCTGATATTGATAAATAATATAAAAAAATAATCTGTAGATAAATTAAAATTTTTATATTAACAAAGGAAAATATATTACCTCTCAAATTGATACATCAATCTGTTTTGAACATGATCTACTTTCATGGATTCATAAGATAAGTGGACTGAGAAATGTTTCATGGAATCAAAGAAGCTAGGAGGATAAATATGCTCAAGTTTACATAAAATTATGGGGATGACATTTTTGTAATTATTCAATTTCTTCATTTATATAACATTGTAAGTGATATTCTTAAAGAAAATACTTTTTCAGTCAATGCTACCCAAACATTTTGTGGAAGTAATTTATGGAATACTATGGGTATTAGTCTCTGCATGAACACATGAAAGTCATAATTTTTTTTCCAAATAATATATAATTTTTCATATCAACACTTATCTTCTCATGTTAGAATGCATATCTATCAGGGAACCTGAGCTCCATCAGCCATTTGCACAAAGCTTCCTTTGCATCCTTTTCAAGACTATAACAAGCCTTAGAAATTTTATTCATTGATTCATCTCTATGTAACTCTGGACTTGAAGATAATTTTTTCAAATACTTTCTTGATTTAGCATTATTTTTTGTTTTTCCCTCCACATTCATTATAGTATTAAAAATATTATCAAAAAATTTCTTTTCAATATGCATCACATCTAAGTTGTGTCTAATAAAATTTGCTTTCCAATATGGCAAACCCTAAAAGATACGTTCTTTCTTCCAACCATAGTGATAAATCTTTGAAATATGCATATTGAGGCAATATGCATCATTCATAATATTTTTGAACCTGTATCTTTCAATTATTTCTAATATTTCATCACATGACCTCAAAAGTGATGCACTTTTATTGACCTAATGGCCTTTCTTAAATGCATCAATATTCATCCGAAATGGATGTTCTATATGTAAGAATTTAGGATGATAATCGAACCAAGAAGTTTCTCCTACTTAGCTAAGATAAAATACATCCGAGTCCTCCATGTAATAAGGATAAGCTAATTTCTCTGTAGTACACCAACCGGACAACATTGAATATGCAAGAAAGTCACTTATAGTCCACATAAGCACTGCTCACATTTTAAAGTTATACTTTCTAGATATATCATATATTTCAATATCATCCTTCCATAATATTCTGAGCTCTACTATAAGAGTCAGTAAAAATATATCTAATTTGTCTTTTAGATTTCTTGGACTAGACACGATAACACACAAAAACAAATATTCATCTTTTATGCATATCCATGGTGATAAATTATAAGGTGTAACAATAACCGGCCATGAAGAGTATTGTTACCCTATTTTCCAAATGGCTAAAATCTATCATTGCACAGCCCTAATCTAACATTTTGACTTTTATCTTAAAATGATAGATGATAATCATCAAAATATTTCCAAGGAGGATAATCTGAGTAATGCTGCATCATGTCATCTTTAATAACATGATCTTTGTGATAACTCATATCATTAGCACTAGCATCATATGCAAATAATCTTTGCAGATGAGAAGTCAATGAGAAATAATATATCTTTTTATGAGGAATATTTATTTTTTTCCTTTTACACGCTGTATTTTTGACTACCAAGGTCTTAGAGTCTATACTAGGAGACTTGACCTACAGTCTATTTAGAAAGGAAGAGTCTCTTGAGAAGTGACATTATCTTACAATTAGAGGTGTCAAGTTGGTCAAGGTAGCCTGAGGTCTACACGACATGAAAATAACATGTCGGGTTGGCACGATATTGTCTAGAATCGTGCTTGGGCCATGATCATGCTAGCACAATACATGGCTTGTGTTCTAACATGACAACGTCACACTAGCTTGTGGACCTTATTGTGATGCATTTTGAAGTTGTAGCTATTTTACAATGGATATTTGTACCGTATGATTGATAGGATATTGATATGTTGGAGTTGTTGTTCTGTTAGGCAATGTCAATGAAAAAAATAAAATAAAATACTTATCTAATCTAAGTCATTTGATAAAGTTCAAATATAAATTGACGAAAATTTAATGGCTATCAAATTTTTTGTCTAATATATATATATATATATATATATTAATATATACATTAAAAAAAATTCTATAAATAGTAGTTTAACATATTTTATTTTTCATTGTTTATATATAATCTTTTTTCCTCTTTGTTTCTCATTTATTAAATTCATAACATTCGTCAATGTTATTTTTTAAATAATTTTTTTTGAAATTAGTTAGTTATATTATGATATTTTTAATTTGGTGGAGTAATTTTGATTGGAGGGGTGAGGTTATAAAGTGATTATGTTTATGGAATTGTTGCTTGTTGCCCACATAAAAGTACATATTGTATATTTATTTATTTATTTCAACTATTTTTTTAGGTAATTTATTTTAAATTTTCTAATCAAATTAAGTAGAAAAGATTTCTTTCTTATTCGTTAGAAATCTTTAAATACTTTAACTATATTAAATAAATAATGATAACCTAGTCAAAAGGTCCAATACTGAGTTTTCTTTCGGGGTCGTAGCTCCTATGGTTAAAAAACTTAAGAATATGTAAACATCAATAGTATTGATATATTTTAAGATAATAAAAAATAAAAATATTAGGAATGTGGAAGAAGATTAGGCATAATGTTTATTATATTATATTATTTATTTATATATATATATATATAGTATTTTTGGTATTGCACACATTAAAAGACATGTTGATCAGTATACAAAAAAATATGGTGTATGAGATCCCATACAAATCTAATTTAGTAATAAGGTCTTTGAAGTATATATATATATATATAATACTAGTCACAAGGCTAATGTATCCCCATGCATAACTGCCTATTTATAGATTATAAATAGAAACTAAATAAAAAAATATTAAGGTTTAATAAGATTGTCTATTCTCATAATGACTCTATTGACTTTAGTGTACACAAAATATTTATAAGGTATACAAGATTCAAAATAAAATATTTTAGCATAATATTTGATATTACTTAAAAAAATAGTATATCGATTAATATATGTGCCATAACTATTAGAGACAAGCCCATGTATGAGATTTATTATATTAGGAGTATAAATTACATAATTAACCTAATAGTACAATTAAGAATAAAATAATTTCTTAGGCATTAGACCATATTAGAAATGTACTTAAATATCTCAAAATACCTTGCAAATTACAAAAGTTTGATAATATGTAAGTCAGCATATCTTTAAAAAAATTTCAAACAAATGTTAAAAATTATTATAATTATATATACCTCATGTTATATTCATGTGTTGACTACCAATATGTGATATCAGACTATATTAATAATAAAATTAAAAAATTAATGATTTACCAATTAGACTAGGAGATTAATTTCATTTAAGAAATTTCTTAAGATTATTTTTATATAATGAATA
Source organism: Sapria himalayana (assembly GCA_029783825.1). Taxonomy (NCBI): domain Eukaryota; kingdom Viridiplantae; phylum Streptophyta; class Magnoliopsida; order Malpighiales; family Rafflesiaceae; genus Sapria; species Sapria himalayana. The sequence goes on from JAREIK010000385.1 coordinate 6,340,805, forward strand.
TTTATTCATCTATGTATACTTTCATAATATTAGTAGTTTATTTAGTTTATATAAAGAATATCTAGATTTTAGTGTCATGACCATGTAGATGAAAATGATGTATAAAAAACACCGATCCTTTATTATATTTCTTTATAGTTTGGATGCCTATATGGATCTTTGGTTAGGTTCAAAATGGTGGTAAACACTATAAAATATATATACACATGCATGATGCATGAACTAATCACAAGAACCTCATGGTAACATTTATCAACAATTAACTAATTTATTTGAATATTTCAATAACAAGTATTATAGCTTTAGCAAGTCTCATAGTATGGAAATGAGTGATGTATTTTGAGACAAATATTATTCATTTTAGTTAGTTATGGAATAATGAAGAGAAGTTCCATCAAATAGAAACATGTATTCGAGGTACTTAGATATCAATTACTGTTCAATCATGTCACATAGTGATATTAAGAATTCTATTATTTTGAAGTAATAAAAATATATAAATTCATTTTCTCATACCATCAAAAATGATAGGAGATATACTAACCCTTTTGGTGTCTAATATAGTATCATAGTCTATTTTTTCTGTAATTATGAATATGATTTTAGATATTAGGAGCACACTATAATGATAGGATATCTACTTAAAAGATTGGGAGGATTAAATGACGTGTCTTCAAGATAAAATAAAAGTGTTGAATTTAGATAATAACATAGATACACATGAAAAATGAGGATGTCATTGCCGAGACTACAAACTTTAATAATTTGAATCCTAAATACTAATTTTGTTATTTTGTTTTATTTAGATTTTTAGATATTTATGTATCGTAATGTATTTTTTTCATATTAGTATAATATATTTTAAATTTAGATAATAAAAAAAATTATTTTATTTTTATATATATATTATATATATCAATATTATATATTATATATCAACTTAAAAGATTGATATTGCTAGCTGCACCTACAACTACAATGCCAAGTAAGAGCATTGGACAAAGTAGTCTGCACTAATTGTTGTAGCCCAAAGCTAACCACCAGAAGGCTATGCAACAACTACATGCATTAGCTTGATCCAGTCAAACATGGAATGATCCATAATGGCTGACTACCCTAGTTTAGCATGCATAGTGGCATGACCAAGCCACCATAATTTCGGTCATACTAGTTTAGCACGACCTAGTTAAGACATCTATTTACAATCAATTTTCATGATCTTAATCTTTAAATCATCTTCTATAAGAAATAGTTAAGTTGTGCTTATTATCATATTTAAAGGTAGTATCATATTTATGTATTTCATTTCTTTAGTTTCTTTACTCTTTTTAAAGAAAACATTAAGATATCAAACTCTCCTTTGAAAGTAGTATCTTATCTATGATGGTGCCATTCCTTGTTAGAAGATCTAAATACCCCCCCACTTCAATAAGACATGAAAACTAGTACCTTGACTTATGAAACGTATTGTTGTTGGTTGCAAGTGGATGTTCCATATGAATATTAGTCTAGATGGGAAAGTAGATCATCTTCAGGCAAGACTTGTAGAAGAGTTCACTAAGATATTTGTTGGCTAAGATATTATTAAGACAAATTTTTACAAATCTAGAAGCTACTAACAAGTAGAGGATATGTTAACTAGATATGAAAATGTTTTTTTTATGTTGACCCTAGGGAGGATGTTTGTATAGAGTAGCCACTTAGATGACAAGTCATAATTTCAAACTTTTCTTGTACATCAAATAAGAAATTGTGTGGCATGAAGTATTCAATGAGGCATTAGTTTGTGACGTTTCACTAGTAGTTTTCTCTTTTCTATTGCATATGTGTATTATAGATATTTTTTAGTTTTTGATAAAAACTTAGATCGTAGTTTGATCTTATTGATTCTATACATGGATGATATCCTTATAATGAGACATGATGAGATGCTAATCAATTAATTGAAAAAGTATTTTTAACTGAAATTTTAGATGATCACCTAGATTAGAAAGTATATTGTGTTGCCAGAGAAGATATATAATTGATACTCTCTTAGAGGGTGGGCATGAAGATTATGTTATAGTTGATATCTCGATTGAGTTATACATTGATTTCTTATATGATGTCACTATTTTAATTGAATCTACTACATATATGAGAAATATAGAGAAAATTTAACTATATGAATTTTATTATATCATACATAGTTTATTCAAAGAGTATAGTTAGTAATTTTCTAGATTCTATTTTGTAGATTCACATATTAAGGGATGTAATGAAATCTCCAGGATTTGGGGTGTTTTCGGAGATTACGGATTTCAAAAATTGGCAGGCAATCTAAATTTATGTTGGACATCAACTTGTGCCAAGATAAGATATATTATAAGTTTTTGTATTTTTTTTGGATACAAGTATGTTTAATGAAAAATAGAAAAAGTAAAAAAATAATAAGTTGTTCAAGAAATTTGTAACGAGATGAGATTCAATATAGTGGCATCATAAGACATAGATTCACAACAAAATTATTATTATAGCCAACATTCTATTATTAGATTAGTTAGCCGACATCTTAATGAATGTCAGGAAGAGACTTGAGTTTATGTTTGTCTCCTCAAAATGTAATATTTTAGATATTCATGCACCTGTTTGAGTGGGAGGTGTCATAGTTTATCACTGATTTTTATGTTATTTTATTTTTAGGTATTCTTTTTGGATGGGAACAACCAACATTGTAGGCTACATCAATCTAATATAGTCAAGGTTATTAGATATCCAATGCACACATTTTATTATTATGGAGAGGTAGTATTGATCATTTATTTTTACAATTATATATAATAATAAAGATTTCTATAATTAACAATATGTCATTGATATTATGCATGTTTCACCACATCATTGTATTATTATTGTTACCACTGCAATTTTTCAAAAAAAAAATGTGTATATCTAGCAAAGATTATCCATTTTTAAAGAAAATCCAATTATTTTAAAAAAAGTTTTTTGCCAGCTTTGTTCACCCATAGTTTTTCCATCCTACCCACTTACCGGAGGACAACAACCCTCAAATAGACTTTATCCAACTATTGAGTTTTTTTTTTATTTCTAATAGTAAGATTTATTTATTTTTTTTGTTTTGAACTCAATCCAAAGTTGTAACATGTGTGTATGTTTTTTTTTTTTGAAAAACATTGTTAGGGTTCCCATAGGACTTTAGTTCCAAAAAAATGTTCTCCTCCCACTAGATCAGGAAAACTTAAGCTTACACAAATACTTTATGTTACTTGAATTAAATTTTTTGTTACAAACTTCTAGTCAACACAATTTTTGAGGCCGGCCGAGAAGGAGAGATCACAAAAATTAGGAACATTTTCGAATATATTTCTCGGTCCAATAAAAAGGTTTGCTAATTTTTGTGTTGCAATAAAATATTTGAAGTAGCATTTTTTAACTTTGCTTGCATAATTTAATCCCAAAAGGAATCCATAATCATGTTTTAAAATTCTAAAGATCAGAAAATACTAAAATTAAATCGCTCACATATAATTTCTTTTAATCACGTTTTTTAAAATAAAATCAATATTTCCCTTTTGTACTATGTTCCATTCTGAGAGAATATATAATTGCATAAACTGTTGGTGTTTGACAGAATACTCGACAAATAATTTTTATTGAGAAGGAAAAAATAGATTATATTATAATGATATCTTAAAATGATGCATGAACACTGAACATTTCTCAAATACAAGGTGGAACAGTTGAACTCAATCTTGGTTCCTAGAATCTTTAAACAAAAATAAGGGGGGAATTATGTTTTGGGGTGCTTCCCCAAAAATTTTTAACAATTAGAAACTAAACTTTTGATATTTGTGAAAAAATCATAAAACTATAAAAAAATTAAAAATAAGGGCACATGAATACGTAATTCTAAAATACCTTATCCCCTCTCCCCTGGTCCTCATCCTCGCCCTCGCCCCTGCCCCTGGTCCTCGCCCTGCCCCTGGTCCTCGCCCTGCCCCTGGTCCTCGCCCTGCCCCTGGTCATTTTTCCCCGCACCTCTTCATGATGGAGCTCCATCGAGCTCTACCGTGGAGCTCACTAGAGCTCAACCGTGGAGCTCACTGTAGCTCTACGAGCTTTGACGTGGAGCTTGTTGAGTTTCGTCGAGCTCCACGATAGAGCTCGAGGAGCTCCAGTGAGCTCATCCGTGGAGCTCATGGAGCTCCATCAAGCTTCACGTCGAGCTTGCTGGAGCTCCACGAGCTCAAGTGAGCTCGACCTTGGAGCTCACTGGAGCTCCACAAAATAGCTCACTAAAGCTCCTCGAGCTCCATCGTAGATCTCAACGAAACTCCACGAGCTCCACAGTCGAGTTCACTTGAGCTCGTCGAGCTCCAACAAGCTTGTCGAGTTCCAGCCATCTCGACGATGGAGCTCGTCGAGCTCCAGTGAGTTCAATGAAGGATCTCACTGGAGCTTCTCGAGCTCCATCATGAAAATCGACGGAACTCCACGAGCTCCAATGAGCTCCATCGTGAAGAGGTGCAGGGGGAGAGGTGTGAGGGGTGATGAGGGTAGACGGGCGAGGGCGAGGACGAGGACGAGGGCGAGGGCGGGGCCCATGGCGAAGGCCAGGGCTAGGGGTGAGGGTGTGGACGAGGGCCAGGGAAGAGGGAATAAGGTATTTTAAGAATTACGTATTCGAGTGCCCTTATTTTTAATTTTTTTATAGTTTTGTGATTTTTTCACAAATATCAAAAGTTTAGTTTCTAATTGTTAAAAACATTTAGTAAAGCACCCCAAAACATAATTCCCCCAAAAAAGAAATTCAAAAGAATAAAGAAATTGTGATTTAAAACGTCTACCCGAACCCTACCCAAAGGTTGAATTCCATAAAAAAGTGGGTAGTGCTCTTTTTATGCATTTAATCATGATGCATGATGATTAAAACCGAAATGATTTATAGATACTGGACTACATGTCTGGAGGCGGAGCTAGATCTGCAACAAAAATAGATTTGCTCATTACTGATTGAACCCACATCGGAATTTTTTGTCAATAAATTGATGTTTTTATAAATTAAATGTAAAACAGAAACTTTCATCTGCCCAATCCAATTTCAAAGGATGTGTTCTTGTCTTAGTGAAAATTAATGACTTGTACCCATTAAAGCAGATGAAAACACGCAGTACGTTGGCACCACAGAACTGTGTAACATCTTTCTTTGGAAGGAGAGAGGATAACAGTTTTCTTTTAAACTAAAATTTGTAAAAAAACTTAAATTTGATTTTTAAAAAAGCACTTGAAATTTGTAACTCTTTAATTTATATATAGTAATTAATAAAATTATTCCAAAATGAAATTATTGTTTACAATCATATTCCACTTCGAACTTAATAATTATGAAGAAAACTATCTAAATTAAATCATTGTTATTCATGAATTTATAAGAATTACTATTAGCTGAAATTAAAATTGGCAAGATATATATATGTAACCTCATCAATCCGTGTATGATCCATTTAGAATTTGATTCATAAAAGTTATGAAATGTAGTATGTGATGCTATTTTTCTCTTTCTAAATATTAATTTGTAACCTCATCAATACTATAGTTTCATCACAATAATTACATATGATATTTATTAACAATATAATCATATTTTATGCAGAACAATAAATTAATTTTCTCTTTCTAAATATTTTTCTTATTGACTAAATCTTTGCTATGTATATGTCATAAACTATGGTATGATCCATTCTGAATTTTAATGCTATTTTTATTGTAGTGTTATTTCAAAGAGATGAATATTAGATAAAAAATAGATGGCATGTACGAATAATTTGTCTTGTGCTTATATTTTCTATAGCTAAACTAATACATCATAGTGATAAAAAATTATATTACAAACCAATATACAGTTGATTTTCTTCGTCGAGTATATGAAATGCAGTATGTGATGAAATCACATACAAGTTTTGAGAAAATTGAATATTTAGAATTATTTCTAAAATGATTCTAATAGATTCATATTAATCTGTTGAATATTTTTCATAAGTCTATGGAGTTGTTGAAGTATTCTTTTTTGCCTATATCTCACTAAAACTAGATACAATAATATTTGTACACTATGACTCTATCACTAATTTATCATTATATTTTTTTTTGTGCAATATGGTCTTTGTTGTAGCCACATTTTCTTAAAGTCACGACTACACAATCTCTAAAATATAATCATAGCCATGATCTTATTTTCATGTCCTAGTAGCCCAAGTACCCCATTACTACAAGAAGTCATGGCATTGATAAGTACTACTATTTTTTTGATATAAAGCCAAAATATCAAATACAATCAATATTGTTAATATTTTGTTTGCCACAACTTTATGATACAACGACAAAGCATCAAAGCTGAGGTCATTCCCAATGCAATGGTTTTATGTTCCAAAGATAAATGCATAAGGCATGGTCATTCCCAAAACCATGATTTCGTATTCCAGAGAAAAATTATCTTAATCATATGGTCATTCCCTGTGTCACAACTTTATGTTCAAGAGAGATTGAATTATGAAAATTCTTGTCAACATGACTTTTGTACTCAAGAGAACATTTAACAAGTTAATAAAATCAAGATCTCAAGCTGGCATTATGACTTCCATTGTAAATAATTATATGGATATCCAAAGTATAAAAGTAACACTTAGAATAATAAGTTCAAAAAAAGAGAGGAAATTGGATTTTGAGCATAGAGCATGCAAATCATAGCTAGTTAAACTTCCAACCTCAAAATAGGGGCAAATTATTATAACTGTCTTATGCTACATAATTTTATTAATTAGTTATTATCTCAAAATCTTATTGGCAAGGATATCTCATTAATAAAGATTTATAAGTATTTAGATCATATAAGTAGTAAATAAGACTTTTGTCCGTTTATCAATCTTTCAAGGATTGTATCAACAGTCCAATCAACCAACAGTGATACAATATTACTCTAGTCAAAAAATAATTTTGGTAAGATTCTTAGGTCATAAGGTTTGTCTATTTTAATTTGTCTGGTGTATGTTTAAATAGTTTGGTTCATATTAAGTTTGGATACAGAACATATGTTAGAATTCTTTTTTTGCCTAATGGCATAAAGGTTCTTGTCATCATAAAGCCTATCTCGATGATGGTTTTCTCATAGTTGTTCAATTAGTACTTTATTTCCAAAATAACAAATCATCTTTGCTCAATGGTCATCCACAAGTTCCTAATGGTATTTCTATTTTTATTCTCTTGCTTTTGGGATCTTAATGACTTTAAACTAATGTGATCTTAAAAAGTTTTGTACTTTTGGCTTCTCAAGTATCATACTCATACAATTAACAAATATCTTGCCTCAAATCTTACTGGTGAAAAACATACGAATTAAAACAAAGTCAAAGGGTTGTCACCTTCTCTTGAGTCACCACTGCTCATGCATGTCCTATGGATTACATTTTACCATCCTTCATAGTGACGATATGACTCACATACTAAAGGTAAAATCCTTAGTAGAATATTATATAAAATACTCACATTAATTGAAAGTTAGTTCTTCTAATGATACAAGGAAATGATTTGTAGAAACATTCATGCTTTTGGCATTGTGGCTGCAAAACTCACGATTAATATATCTCATTTTTGGGTTTTGATATATAGGTTTGTCTCACACTTCATGATCAAAAGGGCTATCACATCCTTCTCATCATTTGTTTGAGTGAGCATGATAGTTTACTTATTATCATCTATCATGACAACATGAACAATCATACTAATAGCAAACCCTAATTTAATTTATTTATGATCAAAAATTCTATTAATATCAATTCCACAATATAAATCAAATATCATAATTAAATATCAAAGTATCCATACACCACATGAATCAAATATTATAATTAAATATCAAAGTATCCATACACCACATAAATCAAAATAAATAATACCTAGACCTTAATTTAAGCTAATATTGGAGAGAGAATAATTTGAAATATAAGAGAAAAGATTTTACGAATCTTAGATCTCTAATAATAGTATTCATGAGAATATAGGATTCAAAACTCTCAATCCCATTTTGATGACATTTTCATTGAATTACAAAACTCACCCCTAGAGAGGTGGATTTGAAGATCTCACCCCACAACTCTAAGGTTTAGCTTTTGCCTTATATCCCTTATTTGCTCATGAATTCATAGGATATATGAAAATTACTCATATATTTATTGTAGTGCTTCGATAGTAGGATCATTGATTATGCTTTTTTTCTTTTCTCATTTTTTTCTTTTATACTTCACTAATTATGGACATTTTCCAAGTAAAATGTTGACTTTCGAATGATGTTATATTTTTGACCTTTGGCCTCTAAAGCTCAAAGTCATGCCATCAAAAAGTAAAATGACTTTAAAATGCTCCCAAAACTTTATGTGACTCAAAAGTCACAATGTTAGAAGCAATCATTGCTTAAAATAATATTGTGATCTCATAACAGTCATATTCATCATCTTCTAGTTTATCACTTTCATAACTCCAAAGTTCCTCTTCTACATTAACTTCCTCTATATCAGCTACTAGACTTGATGTACTTTCCAATTGTATACTCAAGAATATGTATTCAATTTCTTTTTTAGTGTTTTCTTCTTGAACGGATATCAGCTACCGAAACTTCTAATGCAACACTTTTTTCATAAATGTTGATTGTTTTTTCTCTGTTTTCTCATCTTCAACTACCTTTATATCATATATTAAAACTTCTGATGTAGTGCTTTCTTTATATATACTCAAGTCAGTATATAGGTATCTCATATCATGTTGTCTTAACTGCTCTTCTATTTTTTTTATTTGATCTTCTTATTGTGATTAGTAATTATGTTAGTATTTCTTCAAATGATGAACTAAAGTTTGCATAATGACTATCATGTGGAATTTCTCCACGATGCCACCAACTCAAATTTCGATAATTCATTATTGGATGATAATAGAAATGATTTAGGTTACTATGAGGTATAAGATAGAAGTCACTACTCAAAGAATAATAGATTTCATCGTACTCATAATTTTCATTGTAGATAATATTTTTGATCTCTTTTGATATAGTGGTAGCTAAAAATACAAGAGCATAACTATATATTATTTAAAGCAAGATAACAAGTTAAGCTCTAGTTAAGAAAATATTCAAATATCATTATCTAAACTATTAAAATTAGAACTATCATTTTTAAGGAAAATTATATCAACTCATGTTGATTAACCAAACTAGTTAATTTCTGGAAATGGTAACAAAAACTTATTGTGACTTTGTTAAGTTGCATAATTTTATCAATTAGTTAATATTCCAAAAGCTTGTAGGTGTGAATCTCTCATCAATAAAAATTTATAAGTATATGGGTCGTACATATAGTATATATAACTTGTATCTAGATATCTATCTTAAAGAGAATGTATCAATAGTTCTATCAGCCAACATTAATGAGATAATACTACTCTAGTCAAGAAGATATTTTGAAATTTCAATAAAATTCATAGATGCTAGGGTTTGTCCATTTTAACTCATGATTTTTGTTTAAACAGTTCAATTGACGTTGAGTTTGGATAGAGAACAAATGTTGGATTTTTATTAGAATACTCCTTTGTCCTAATGCCATACAAGGTAATCATCCTTTTAGTACTTTATCTCTAAAATAATAAATCATCTTTGTTCGAGGGCCATCCACAAGTTTATACATTTTAGACAACTCATTACTTGATGTGGTTTTAAAAGTGTTTGCACTTTAGCTTTGTAAGCACCATGCCCAAACAATTAATATACACAATGTCTCAAATCTCACAAGTATGAATCATACAAGTTAAATCAACTCAAAGTGCTATTAATACCTCACTAGTCACCATAACTCCTGCTTATCTTGTGGATTACCTGTCATCATTATGCATAGTAATAAGTTGACTCTCATGCTAAAAATGAAAGTCTTAGAAAAATATTTTATAAAATATCCATATCAAATGATTATAAGTTCTTCTAAGATATGTATAATAGATTATTATATAAAAACATTCATGTTGTTGGCTTTGTGAGCATCATACCTATAATAATTAATTAACATTAATGTCAGGTTTTGACATATAGGATTGTCTCACACAACACAAATAAAAGAATTATCACCTACTTTCTTGTATATACTTGAGTAAGTCTCATTGTTTATCTATCATTATCTACTATGATAACATGCACAAACTCACCAATACTAATATCTTAATTTTAAATCTATATAATCACCAATCTTATCAATATCTATTTTACAACATAAATCAAATTTCATAATTAAATATCAAAGTATGCATTTATCACATCGATCAAGAAAAACAAAATATAGACCTTAATTAAACCTAATATTGGGGAGATATTCATATAAGGTATAAGAGAAAAAATTTTATCAATCTTAGGTTCCCATTATTAGCCATCATGTGAATCTAGGTATCAAAACCATGAATCAAATGTCTTTTTTTATTGAATTTTTGAACTCCACCACAGAGAGAGTGTTTGAAGGTTGCACCCCATAACTCAAGGGTTTCTAATTTTTTATGCATACATTTCTTGCTCATAAATCTCCTAGGAAGTATAAAAATTAACCCTAGGTTTATTATGACACTTGGAGAAGAAAAGCATTGATAATGTCTTTTTCTTTCTTTTTTTTCTTTTATACTTAGTAAATTCTAAATAATTTTTATATAGTCTTACCTATGAAATGATACCATGAATTTTCCATTCCTTTAGTCTATTGAGTTCAGAGTTTTATCTCTAGGAAGTTGCCAGCTTTGAAATGCTTCTTAAACTCTTTTAACCACAAAAGTTATCGTACTAGAAATTTTTCATAGTATTTTCCTTTATCTTATGTATCACAAATTCATGGTGATACAACTTTGCATTTTTGTGTAATTAGCTTGTATAATTAGCTTGTATATTAAAATCATAGCTCTTAGACATGGTTGCAACTTTGCATTTTTGTGTGTGCAAAAAGTTATAGCTTGTAAAATAGTTGTAGCTAAAGTATTATCCTCTTTAACACTTTGTAACCAAAACTCATGGTGTTGAGAAGCACTCACGGTTTTGAACTTAGGAATTTTAAACTCTGGTAAAGATATAGACACAATGATGGGAAATATCCTTGACTTTTAGCAGTAATTGAGGTACTTGATCACTATGACTTGAAATTAATATCATAGTTATTAAAATATCACAAGATAAGTGTGGATGTGACTCAAAGATATTAATACAACCAAAAAAATGTGTAACACGGTAAAATAATTGTACTAACTAGGTAGTAGAGTCATTGCGTACAAAGATTACCATGACTAATTATGTAGAGTTTTTTGTCAAGATTAACACTAAAACTACTTAAAAAACTAACTATCACTAAGTCACCAATTACATCCAAAATTATATTAATTACTTTACTATTTATCATAATCCATCAAAACTCTAATTTCGTGATATTATTATAATTATCATATATTTTTATAATTATACATCATCAAAAACTACCTAATATATTAAAATATTTGCTATTTTATATACCAAATAAAAATCCAAAGTGAATGAGAGTAATAATTATTTGTGATTAGATTTTTAAATGTAGATCCTCACTAGTGGCATCATTCAGAACCATCAATTCCACAAGATGCCACTCAAAATATTTCACGTGAATGATTGTCTAATATCATGGTAAATTATGATCTAGGGTTGATTTTATGTACTTGTATTTTGATAATATGATATTATAATATTTATATTTATGGTAATATTATGGTTTGGATATTGATAGATAGGAATAATATTTATAACTAAAATTTAGGCTTTTCACAATATAATAGGATTAAGCATGTTGGTCTTGATAAATGATGATTGATAGTTTATACAATATACTTACATGATATGATATGAAGGAAGTGATATCCCTTCTAATCTTATTTGTGAGATAGATCCATGTGTGAAAAAATGAGACTGAGATAAGTTTAATTATTACGCATATGATACTTAACAAGCCAAAAGTATAAATATATTTAAGACAAATTTATTATGTATATTTTATAAGAATTAACCTTTGAGTGATATGATGGTTAAGTAAAATATCTAACCTAGGGGTTTCACCATAGTGTGAGAGTTGTAACTTGGCCATGGTGAATGATGATAAGTATGTCACAAGACACACATTAGTGGAACTATCTTGTATGGTGATGATAGTCCTATGAGTCATTTTTTTGTATGATTTCCATAAGTGAGATTCATAGGAAGATATATAATAGTTTTTATGAGTATGGTTCTTGCAAAATCAAAAACACAAAAATATTTAGTACCATATTATTTTGTATCTTTAATAAATTAGAGGTTTAAAAATAGAAATGCATACTCATAGTAATAATCAATGGTAGTTAATGCATTACCTAAACAAATTAGATGAGGGGACCACTATTAGGAGAATATCTTTGCTAGTAGCAATCTAAAAATAATAATCATCTTGTATGCCAAGATGACACTGGGACATTATCATACTAATCTATCATTTGTCCAAAAAACAAACACAACATTAGCTAAATACAAAAGAAATATCATCATACAAAAGGAAGCTAGTCAACCCTAGAGTCTAAGTATCTTTATGAAAACTCAATTGTATATACTCAACTCGGGCAAGAGTTAGTTCACATTTGGTAGGTCAAAATCACTATATAATCTATATGTGATCGATATTTAGACTTAGCTTGACTTTTTTTATTTGTATGAACCATATACATTTTAGAACTTCATTAGTTAAGAGATAATCATCTAATAAGATATTAGAATCATGTCACAAATAATAAAATTTGACACCGCAATAAAGTCAACATGTTTTTCTTCAATTGTTAAAAATTATCTACTTTGATTAGTCAGCTCGAGTTGACACAACTAACCTTCATAAAAATTATTTCTTTTTTTTAATTAGCTTGATAATAATTATTGTTTTGTATTGGTGTTGTATTTGCATTTTTTTTTGTTTTTGTTTTGTTTTTTTTTGTTTTGGTTTGTTTTGGTTTGTTTTGTAGACCAAAAACTAGAAGCACAATGTGAGTACTAATAATATAGAAAGTTGAGAGAGAAATAGTATGGAAGAAAGTAATAGTAATATATATTACCAAGGTAGTGAATGACAAGTTGTCCAATAGCCCAATCCTTATTGTAATTTGGGTAATTATTGGTAGATGTTTGATATTTAAGTTATCAAATATTCTTAAGTATTTTGTTACTATTAGACGATGTACAAGTAAAAGAATGAGACATAATTGGATCTATTTTATAATTTTAGAGTTTTGGATATTTTAATAAAAAGTTATAAAATCAAGAAATTTTTGGAGGCTTTTGGCTACTTGATATATTATGGATTATTGTTAGTTTTGATATTCATTCTTGTTTGAAACTCTACCTAATTAGTCATTATAATATTTGTATACTATGACTCTCTCATCTCATTATCACAATTCTTTAACTATGTAATATATGATGTGGATGTGATATTATTATATAGATGTAGTCATATTAATCTCATAATAATTAAATGGTTGCGATATTAATTTCATATTCTAGTAACCAAGTATCCTATTGATGCTAAATGGCATGACTACTTTCCAGTATCATTATTTTATCTTTAATAAAGCATTTTAGTCTCAAATCAGAATTATGACCTTTTAGCAAACTATGACGTTTGAGCTATTGAAATATACAAAGTCAAAAATACTCAAGTCAAAGTCACATCAATTATCTCGTATAATGACCTTTGGACATAATATATTACAGCGGATATCTTGGATGTTGACAAGTAAACCATGAGACTAACTCTTACATATGGTAGGAAAGAAGTGATATCCCTTTCGACTATGATGTATGATACAAAACTATATGTTAAAACTCAAAATTTGGATATATTAATCATTATGAGTATGATCCTAATGAAACCAAAAGTACGAATAATTCTACACATTACTTCATTATGCATATCTTAGAAGATGGTTCTCAATTAAGGTGGATGTTTTATAGAATATTCTTCTAAAAGTTTGACCTTTAGGGTGGGAGTCATATTATCACCTAGAAAGATGGTGACAAATAAACAATGAGATGTGCATGAGTATATTTTGAATCATAAAGTAGTAACAACCCTTTAAGCTACATTCACTCATATGATTCCCATTGTGAAACTTGAATAAACTATATATTAATTATGTGTATATGACATATATGAAGCTGACAGTAAAAATGCTTATAAACCATATTAATTCTTAATGTTTATGATACATGAGGATAAAGAATAAGAATATATATACAAAGTAACTATAAGGGATAGTTAAAAAGTTACCTAGAAGATATAATCTTATGAATAACTCTTGAACAAAAGTAATTTGTTATATTGATGGTAAAGTATAGAGGGGATAACTATGAAGAGACAACCATTGAGATTAACTCAATAGTAATAATTACCATATATGATGTTGGGGAAAAGAGACATTACATAACAACCTAATTTTTGTTCTTTATCCAACCCAATAAAATTCAAACTATTTGAATATACATCATATAAATTAAATTGAAAAACCTTTTGATATAAGATTCATACCAAATTCCATAAATATCACTTTTACTAGAATTGTTTTGTCTTATTATTGGTTGATAGAATTGTTGATACAATCTTTATGAGATCGATATATAGATAAAAGTTCTCTTTGCTACTTGTACACCTATAAATTTATGGATCTTTGTTGAAGAGATTTTCTCACTAATAAGTTTTTAGGATACTATCTAACAAACATAATTGAACAATATAACTAAGTAGTAATAATAGTCAACTATGATGGATAGTTATAATGTGATTAATATGTAACACACATAAGGAAACTAATTTGAGTTGAAGCCTAGTTTGATAGTCATAGTTCAATAACATCAGTATGTTAAATAATTTTTAGAATATCCAAATAGTGATGTCATAACTTTCTTAGAGTTCTATGACATGGTGAAGATGAATGAAGTTAACCATAATGCTTTATGATTGAATAATTTCTTATTTTCTTTGAGAGATAATACCCAGAGATGGTTCCAATATTTATATAGAGGCTCAATTGGTAGTTGTGATGAATTATGCAAAGTTTTTTAATCAAGTTCTTCCGATGTCAAATCATCTTTTATTCAAGGGTAAAAATAAGTAAATTCTAATAAGAGGATATTGAGACTTTGTATGATTCTTAGGATTGATTCGAGAAAATTTTGAGGAAGTATATATAATATAGATTTGAATTGTAGTTACAAGCTCAAACCTTCAACAATGGGTTGAATTACTTGATGAGGTACATAATAGATGTGGCCTCAAACAGTTTCATCATGAACAAGCTATCCAAAAAAGTTCATTTCCTATTTGAAAAGCTAGAATAATTACAACTATTAAACTCTGAATGATTGAGTATTTGGATGGAAGCAATTCGAAGTATTAGAGTTGAATATATTAATGATAATAGAGACAAAAATGAATGTATTTTTGAATAATTTGAAGCCCAGAGTGATAAATTTCCAAGAGTGGGAAAAATGTATATTTTGTAATACCGTGTGATTGTAGATTCTGACTCTTTATTTATCAAGTGGAGGAAGCTAAAGTTTTGTTCAAGAGTAATTTTTATCCCAATAACAACACCCCCACATACTATCATATGAACATAAGAAATCATACAGGTTTTTCATGTGGAAGTCTTCAGAATATGTCGAAGAACTTTAAGTAATTCAAAAAAATTTGGAAATAACTCAATAAGATACCAAATATAAAGAAATTCAAGCTCCAATTATAACTATCCAAAGGAAAAAGAAAAGTCATCACTAGAAGATAATATTTTTGCCCTACTCACAGAGTCAAAAAAGAGACATGATCTATATGAGAATCAGATGGAATGTATTGAAATGAGGCTAGAATGTGTGAGTGTGATGATGAAGTTATAAAGAATTAACTTGGGAAACTAGTACTATTAATGAAGGAGAAGTGTATAAATTAATTATTGAGTGATACTATGGAAAATCAAAAGAGGTGCTTGTCCATCACACTCAAAAGATCAATGAGTTAAATGGGATACAAGTATAAATGAAGGCCAAAAGAGATGCTAAAACAAGGAAAATGTGGTGACCGATGAAGTGGGAACTTTTTCAAATGTCATGGTACCTACCATCTTGGCAGTTTTTGAAGTCATGATATTTTCTAAAGTCATGGCATCCATAAAATTTATTGTCAAACTCATGCTACCAACCATAACACATGAAGAAGTGGAAAAAGATGAGGAGATATATATTTCAAAAATAATCAATAAAAAAATGTGCTAGAGAATGATTATGAAAATATTAAATAATATTTTCTACCCTACCTTCCTTTTCCATAGCACTTTAGAAAAGGAAAGCTGAATGAATAATTTGAAAAGTTTTTCAATATCTTTTAGAAATTAGAAGTTAACATCTGATTCTTAGAAATTTTATCTCAAATGCATGTTTGGCACTCCATGCATCAACTTTTTGGGTTATTAGGCATATATTTATTGTTGTATTTGTACATAATTGAGTTTTAATTGAAAAGATTTCACTAAATATTAGTTTTTAGAAAATTAGATGTGTGTTAGAGAAATCAATATAATTTTTGCATAAAATTGATTGTCTTGGTGGAATGATGACTTCGATGGTAGAAAAGTACTGGAGAATCATGATTTTTCCTATTTTATGACTTAATTACACCTTCTATGATCTTATTGAGAGTTGTGATATATCTTTTTAGTAAAATTCTATAAAATTAGTCATGATAATTTGTGTATTTCATGACTCTGCCATCGAGTTGACACAATCTTTTTACTATGTAAATATGCTATCTCTAAAACATCATAACATTAGCGACCTTATTTTTATATCATTGCAACCGAGTATCATACTGGTATAAGAAGCCATGATATTTTCTAATACAATGAATTGATCAATACAAATCCAAAATTCTACGTAAAATCAAACATAACCATAGTTTCTACCATTACTTTGTACTCCAAAGATCATTTACGTCAATCGTGGTATTTCAAGCCACCATGAAGTTTTGTACTATAGAGAATTTACTTTGGTTGTGGTATTTCTAGTACCATAACTTTATACTCTAGTAAGAAAATACCAAAGCTATTATAATTCTCACTGCCATGACTTTGAGTTCCATAGGTAAATGCAAAAATTATGATTATTCATAGCATCATGGTTTTGTCTTACAGAGATAAATGTCTCGATCATAGACATTCCCATGAAGCAATATCATGATCTAGAGGAGAGTTAGTTGAGTCACGTCTTCATTCATTGCTACCATGTTTTTTTATATTTTAGAGAAAATTCATGAGATAATAAAGTTATGACCTTATGTCAGCACAATAACTGTTAGCTTAAAGAATCACATGGATCCATGAAGTTAAAAGCAATACTTTGAAATGTTTTTTTTTTTTAAAAAGAGGAGAAGAGAATTTAATTTTGAACCAAGAGTTAAAAATTATAGGTGACGAGACTTCCAACTTCTGATTAGGACCAAATCTAAAGTGAACATAAGTAATAATTATTTAGGTTTATGTTTTCAAACATAGATCTTCACTAGTGATGTCATTGTGAAATATCAATTTTTTGAGAAACCACTCAAAACGTCTCTCTTGAATTTTTTCTCAATATCAGTCTAAATTAGAATTTATGATTAGTTTTTATATACTTGTATATTAATTATTTGATGTTATAACAATATCCTTGATTACAATATTAGTCGTCTTTCTTTGTTTTGCCTTTAATGATAATATAATTTTGACTTTATTTTTTTCTTCTTGTAATGTCACTTGCATGATAGGAAAACTTCTATTAGGATTTAGTAGGGTAGATTGTATATTATTTCTTCTATGATAGGTTATCATTCTTAACTTGGTTAATTGTTTTTGGCTAAGCTGAGAATGATAGATCAAAGTATTAAGAATATTTCAACCCTAAAAAATATGAGATGTATTATTTAGAAAGGTATATAATAATTACTAATTTGATCTACCAAAATTGGGTGAGTAAGAACCCATTCGATTTGATACTCTCAAATATTTGGGGACCTAGTATTGATGAAACACTATATGAATTTAGATATTTTGTCACAATTATAGATGATTGTAAATATTTTACTTGGTTAGTTCTTTTAATTTTAGCTAATATATATTTTATTTTTAATCATTTAAAAAAAAAATAAAAATTTACTTTAATAAAAACATTAAAAATATAAGTGATATTACATTAGAGAGTTTATATCTTATAGTTTTGGTACTTGCTATATTGATCACGAGTCACAAATTTTACTTTATGCACTAACAAACTTCTCAAAAACCAATAGAGAAATATAATATAGATATTTGATTAAGATGAATCACACACTTCTCCTTAGTTGAAGAATCTAAAGATTATCCAGCATACCTCCTAGAGTCCTTGAAAGTATTTGTTTGTCTAGGATCTCTTCTCATGATATGACAAGATGACACACTTAGGGTGATCATGTTTGTTTTTTCTTGATTACTTAAGCAACCAAAAGGGGCCCACCACACGTGTTTTATTTGTTTAAGATTGTTCAAGCATTAATGAGTATTGATATTATCTTTTATAAATATAACCCATTTTTTGATGAGCATGAGAAGAGTAATGATCTAAAAAAATAATAAATATATTATTTTTCTTACTTCTCTATAGTTCTACTAGGGTCTCTTGTTATGGGAGGAAGTCACCTATTGGCCACATAAGATCTTATTAGTTTATATTATGATGATACTCATATAGAATCATTGTATGCATGTATATGTGCAATAATAATTGAATCTAGAGAAAGTAATGTTTGCTAAGAAAAGAAATATTCTTCCAATCTAAATGATCTTATAGCATTGGAGCCTACTCTACTCCAGGGTCAAGATGAGCATTAAGCAAGGAGGCAGAACCACTAATGTCTGAGAGTCTATACTAGAATAATACAATACATGCAACCTATCCAAAATTGAGGTGATTCTTTTGAGAAGCCAAATGATCTTAAAGACAACTCTTAAGATCTTGATCTTTAGATTACTTTATAGAAAAAATAACAAAGTTGAACTCAATATCATATTTCATATGTATTATGATACTCATATCTTATCACTTCTTTTGCTTCTTTCACTACTTTTCTTGATTATATTAGGATATTTATATCTCATTCAACAATATTATATCATTTAGGATAGTTTTATACCTTCTTGGAAGGGATTAAGTACCCTATGCTCTAACAGGACTTGAAATCTAGTATTTAGACCTATGAGAAAGTTTTTTTTAGATGGATGTATTTTTATTGATGAAGATCAATCTAGATGGAAAGTTTGATCACTTTCAGGAAAGACTTATTATGATAGACTTAACTCAGATATTTAGTATGGATTACTAGAATACTTTCTCTTTAGTGTCTAAGATGACCTTATTCCAAATTCTTATATCCCTTAAAGCATTTAACATATTGAGAATATGCCAGCTAGATATCAAAATATATTGTTTTGTGGTGACCTTGAAGATGTGGTGTATATAGAGTAGCCACTTTGATATCAGGTTGTATTGTCAAACATAACATGTAGATCATAGAAGATATTGTGTTAAATGAAGCTGACACAAAAGTATTGGCTTGTGAGGTTTCACTAGTAGTCATCTCTTTCTTATTACATATGTGAGTTAAAATTTCTGTTTGTTTTTCCAAAAGTACCTAGATAGTAGTTTCATCTTATTGATTGTACGAGTCAATGATATCCATATTATGAAATATAATATGATATGAATTAATTAATTCAAGGAGTATCTTTAGTTGAAGTTGAATATGAAGTATGCTAGGAGATTAAATTTTTCAATCGAGTAATGATGGGTCAACACCACCCAAATTTGGTGGTCAGTTAGCCCTTTGTGCCATGCCAGACATGACATGGATTGGGTACCCAGGCTATGTTGTGCCAACATGACATTATGTCAACTTATGTTGAATCAGACAGGGTCATGCTTGGTTAGACTAGTAGTAGCATGACACTTTCCAATGGCTAGTGTAGTGGTAGTGCTTAAAGGGTAAGGTAGTGGCCATTATGCCACTATTGTCCCATACTAGCCATGCCAACTAGCATAGCCTAGTGCCCACAATACCTAGCTAATCCAATCTAGTGGCCACCATGGTGCTAGTTTTTATTATTAAAATAAATTTTTATTTTAAAAATTTAAAAAATTAAAAGTAAAATACATTTCACTATAAATATAAAATTCACAATAAAATAAAAAAAATACATTCATTTCGTGGTTTCGGGTTAATCATGATTAACAATATCACAAATTATAATAAATTAGAAAATTATAAAAGAATGGTACAATTATGACATCAATAATGAATAGTAGTTAGCAACAACAATACACATATTAGTCCTATAATATTCGCATTCAAGTTGTGTCTGCTTCTACTTTTGAATCTCATAGTCATACTTATAGAGGAAGTCTCGATATCCTTGATGTCCTGTGAGTCATCATCCACTAGTAGATCTTTTACTTGATTGTGATTTGTGAAGACTCATCCTTGAATCCTCTCAAACCTTTATGCTTGATAGTGCTTCTATAATATTTGGTTATTATTTTGATCTCCTATTTGAAATAATATTTATAATCATATATAAAATAGGCTTTGATGCTATGATTGCTATTAGAGGAGTCAATATATCATGTATTTTTTTAGATAATATTGAATATATGGATTCATATTATTTCTACTAACTCAATATATTTAAATTTGTATTGTCATCATGTGATAGATTAAAGTAGCAATCAATATCTAAGTATCGTTATAACTCACTCATATTCAATTGATCACCTCATAAATCATCATTTCTCCTAGCTAACTAAAATACATAGTCATCATGTTTAAATATAGTGTCGATATCTATACTCAGAGGCCTGCTAAAACTACCATTCATATTATCATAATATTTAAACAAGTTATTTAATTATTCATAAGTCATGTCATATAGTTCTTCATGTTGGTTCATGCAGGTAAATAGGTATTTTAATATATTTTATACCCATTCTACTTAACCATAGGATTCATAAAGGAAACCATGCAAGTAACAAAGAGATGAAATAAAAGACCACTATTTTAAATACTTAGTCTTTATATCAATGATCATAGCACAAAAATCAAGATGTTTACTATACTTAATAATTATACTACTAATATTGTGTATGTAACTACGTATAATGCATGTGGTGAGAGTGTATACTAATATATACATATTTATTATATCATATAAAATCTTTAAGAATTTTAAAAATGGAATTCATATCCCACAGTCGAAATCATAAATAATAAGTTCTCAACTTTTACTATTGATGTAGTTAGATATCATGTTTTGTAGCCAACACATAATCTAATATCAAATAAGGATAATTCTAATAGTGTCTGGCATCCATTTAATTTTTTTTTGCCTACTAAAAAATATAGAATATAAAACTTTTATAGTCTATTAGGTATCTTATAGTATTTTTATGAATTTCCTATATTTTCTAATATGTGAGAAATAATTTTTATTCTTGCTTACACTATTAGATTAATTATGTAACATAGATACCAAATATAAAAAATTAACTAAGGACTTATTTTTAATGGTTCTCATAGATATATTGATCATGATATAATTATTTGATGTGTTATCAAAAATAATACTAAATATTTTATTTCAAATGTCATATTTTTTAAATATCCTCGAGAGTCACTCATATATGGTGGGGCCATTATGAGGATGGATAATCTCATAAAATCTTATAATTTTTTTAATTTAGTTTCAATTTAGCATTGATATAATGGGCAGTGAGGAATGCTAATGAAGTGTCATCATAACTAGTCTATATGTCAGACATCTAAAAGATCACTCTATTATATTTCTTAACTATTAATTACTAATTATTTTTTCTAATTTAAGATATATTATTATATTATTCCTACTGGTATAATTAAGAATTCTATGATAATAAGATTGAAATTAATTTGCATAACATGATCTAGTCTAAGAACCTTTGAAAGTCTAATTGAAATACTCATGCTAGTAATCAATTTTGTGCTGCCTTCACTCAAAAACACATTATTGAAAATGAAGGAGGTCAATGAACATAAATTTGATCAAACTTCAAAAACTTCATTCCTATGTTGGGTTGTCCTCAGACAATGCATCAGATTTTAAGTATATTGATCAGGAAATCTATTAATATAGTAAGTGCAACTAACACTTCTATATATATATATATATATATATATATATACTTACACACACACACACACACACACACACACACACACACACACATATATATATATATATATATATATATATATATATATATATATATATATATATATATTGATATATGCATTGTAATCTTCTTTGAAACTTCTAGTATTTTATGTAATTTTGTTAAAGTGAATCTGTAATATTGAAGTTCACCTAATTTTAGGTTTTTAGGCATGAGGGTGTAGACTATGAGAAAAAACCTAGTTTTGATCTTGTACCTTTTCGTCGGGTTATCATCATTATTTATATCGAGATCTAATCTATTTTTATAATTATCATTGGTTATCATTTTTTAATCTAAGAGACAAAACTGGAATTAGGAGAAGGAGAGTTATATTTTTAAATTTTTTCTTTTTTTTGTTAATTTATTTATTTATCTAAAAATTAAAAATTAAATAAAATATTATCAACCCAATGTTTACCTTAACTTTATGTGGGAAGTAAATAATTTTTGACATCATCCTCACATTCTCTTGCTTGAAATTTATGGCTCATCGCCAAATTAAGTTTCAATACTTAATCACATTAAAATTAAAAATATAAATATCAAAATTCTGGCATAGACTCAATGGTAATATGAGATTCATGATAGGAGATGAAAAATAAAAAATTATAGATAAACAATGAAAAATAAAATATATTACTATGTTATTATAGAATTTTTTTATTTAAAAAATATATATTTTTAATTTATTTAAAGCCAAAATATGGCATCAATTGGATTTTATCCATTGATTTGTTGGATGTAATACAAGGACTATGATTATTAGAATTTTTTATTTGTGTATATATAGTGATTATGCTGAATATAACTACAATGGATTGTACAGAGCATAATACAACATAACAACAAATATTCAAAACACAACCACAACAAACATTTATTTTAACGTAGTTCACTAGTCATTCAATACGTCTAGCTATATCTACCAAAAATGTGCATAGTGCTTATAGATTTATTAACCCAAAATATTTTAATACATATTCCAAAAAGAATGAGAAGAAGAACAGAACATGCACTTGTGAATACGGATACAACATATATAAATTGAACAATTTGGATTTTACATAAAATAGAAATGAGTTAGATCATCAAAGTGGAACCCCCATTATTATCCTAATCCCATGAATCTAATTTCTCAACATATTAGTACATATACCTATAAATAAAATAGAAAAACAAAATAGAGTGTTAAGGAAACAGATAACAAAATAAATTATATACTATAATCTCTACCTTAAGTTTTTTTTGTATACAAATAAAGCTATGCTATCTATAAATAATTAGTCTTAATAGGACTATAGAAAATTTAATATATTCAGTAAGTCATGTCAGTGTCTTACCTTATTCATAGTGACATGTTTGGTAAATATGTTAGTTAGATTATTAAAGGTTCTAATCTTTTTCACTTGCACTCACTTCTCAGATTGAATGAAATGATATCGCACATCAATGTGTTTTGTCCTTTCATGATGTACTTGGTCTTTTTATAAATAAATAGCCCCAAGGTTTTCACAGAACACTACTGCAACCTCCTGGTAAAGGCCAAGTTCTTTTAGAAAACTATTCATCTAGATCCCTTCATTCATAGCTTTAGTTAGAGCCATATACTCTGCTTCAGTTGATGATAAAGTGATAGAAGATTGAAGAGTTTCTTTCCAGCTAACTATAAAGCCACATACAGTGAAGACAAATCCAGTTTAGACCATCAATTATCAATATCTCTTGCATAGTTAGAATCAGAATATCCAACTACCATTAGTTCAGATTTATTACTAAATATTAGACCTACATCTGATGTCCCCTTGAGGTACCTAGGTATTCTCTTTATAGCTTTCTTATGCTCTCTACTAGGGTTTATCCTAAGTTTGTTCACTACACTCACTACATGAGCAATATCATGTCAATTGTACACTATGAGATATATGAGGCCCCTGACAACACCAGACTAAGGAACCTTAGATATTTGTTCATTATCAGGTTCTAATGGAGGATAGAGCTCCAATGATATATGGAGGTTGGAAGCATATGGCATGGACAAAGGCTTAAAAGAAGTCATTACAAATCTAGATAGATTTTTTTGAATATATTATTTTTGTGATAGAAATAAAATTTTTTGGTTATATCTTAGAATATTTCCATGACTAAAATTCTTTTTGCCCCTCCCATATTTTTCATATCAAATTTAGAATTGAGAAGATTCTTCAGTTTTTGAATGTCAAATTTATTTTTGCAAGCAATAAACATATCATCTACATACAATAGTAAGTAGATATATGACTCATTTTTAGCATTTTGAAATAAACACAACAGTCATGGTAACACCTACTGTATTTAGGACTAGTCATAAAATAGTTAAATTTCTTGTACCATAGATGAGGAGATTGTTTAAGGCCATAGAGAGACTTTAGAAGCTTTCACACAATGATTTATCTACCTGATATCTCAAAACCCTCATGCTGGCTTATGTTAATTTCTTAATCTAGATCTACATAAAAGAAAGTAGTTTTAACATCTAGTTGCTCGAGTTTAAGATCATGATGTGCCACTTATAATAGAAGCACTGTGATTGACATATGTCAGACTTTAGGAGAGAATATCTCAATATAATCAACATTCTCTTTCTAACGGAACCCTCTTACAAATGGATGCACCTTGAATTTTATACCTCCAGCAACTAAAGTATCTTTTTTCTTCTCTAAAACCCATTTGCAAGAAACTATGTTTCTCTCCTTTGGTTTAGGTACAACAACCTAGGTACTATTCTTATGAAGAGGTTCAATCTATTCATTTTTAGAAACTAACCATCACTCGGATTCAATACATTTAATAACATCCTTAAAGGAGGATGGTTTATGAATATTAATTTCTTTGGCAACTTGTAGGGGAATTCATCAAAGCCCAATCTTAGAGGAGGACCTACATTTATCCTCCTAGGTCTATCCCTAGCAATACTATAGAGAATAGACACTTCAAGTGCAGGTTCATGATCTGGTTAAGAAATAGTCTTAAGATCATATCCATGATCAGTGGTTAATTGTCTAGGGACAAATTCAGATATCCTTCTTGGAGCCATGAAATTAGATTTCTGCTCCACCTTAAGTTCAAATTAAGGAACTTCAAATGACTGGATTGGATTAGTTACTTATTTTAGGATGATACTTTCATCAAAGGTAATACTCCTAAAAAGGATCACTCTTTTTTCAGATGGTAACCAGATATGGAATCCATTAACTCCATCATCATATCATATAAATCTTTTTTTTTGCAAATGGTTAAAGCTTACTATCATTTATATGATAGTAGGCAATACTACCAAATACTTTTAAACTAGAATAATCTACACATTTACTAGACCATACCACAAATGAAATTTTAAAATCAATTCTACTAGGTGGTGATCTATTTATTAGATAACATGTTTTATTAACAGTTTTAGCCCAAAACTCTTTGTCTATGCCTAATTAAGAGAGCATACACATAGTTCTCTCCAAAAGTATTTGGTTTATTCTTTCAGCAATACCAATATACTAAGGAGTGTCCATAATTATTTTATGTCTAACTATACCTTTGTCTCTACATAATTATAGACCATTATCTGTTCATAGTAGTCTAACCTTAATAAGTATTTGGTTTCTACTAAGCTAATCCACAACCTAAACTTTTCAAAAGTTTTAAATTTATATTTCATCATGAATACTCAGGACATCATAGAGTAGTCATCTACTAGATATAAATATAATTGGACACTATCAAGAGATGAGACCCTAGAAGGGACTATATAGTAAGCATAAATATAATCTAAAGTACCTTTGTGCAATGTATAGCTTTACTAAACTTAGTTTTATATGTCTTACTATCAACATAATGATCACATAAATTTAGTTTACTAATTTTATGACCAACAAGTAGGTTAAGATCTGAAATGATTTTTATATCTTTCTTACCCATATGTGTGAGCCATATGTATCATAATCTAGGAAGATTAGCTTCAGCTTTAGATGCAAGCTCTTCAGATGTGATAGCTACAATTCCTATCACTATGGAACTCATCAGTATGTATACGTTCCACTCTTCTACCCTTTCAGTATGATTTTATCTCCTCGGAGAATATTTAGTTTTCCCTCCCTGCCACTAAAGGTACATCTTTGATCATCCATAATGACGAGAGAGACTAAATTCCTATTCATCTCTAGAGCACGCCTTACATTTGATAGGGAGATGATCCAGTCATCATATGTCCTCAGCATGACTATGCTGACTCCAACAACTTTACATGGCTGGCTGTTGCCCACAATAGCATGATAAACTTCTTTCTTAACATATCTATTGAACTATTTTAAATGTATATTGATATGAAAGGATGCACTACTATTTAGGATCAAAGAGTCAAACTTTGAAATAGTAGCAGAGGTGACCAATACGAGGTCATCTTCATCCATGACATCAAATGATATAGCTTTAGCAAGTGGGGGAACAAGCTGACTCGGTTGATCAAGTCTCAAATTCTTCCTTGGGCATTCAGTTTTCTTGTGCCCATTTTGTTTGTA
Organism: Sapria himalayana; assembly: GCA_029783825.1. Lineage (NCBI taxonomy): Eukaryota > Viridiplantae > Streptophyta > Magnoliopsida > Malpighiales > Rafflesiaceae > Sapria > Sapria himalayana. The sequence continues at coordinate 6,367,766 of JAREIK010000385.1, forward strand.
GTAGTAATAAGTATCACCTTCCTTGAACATTGTCTAAAATTTGTTCCCCTTTTCTTGAATGAAGTAGGCTGGAGCATCCTATTCATTACCACTAATCGAGTAAACTGCTTCTCAAGCTATTCAATAGCTACCTTCTGCCTCATCTCTCTAGAATGTTGAGTAGATCGAATATCCACCAACGTAATTTCATCCTTCCCCACTATCAATGATTCCACAAATTTTTCATATAAAGATGGAAGTGAGATCAGTAGCTGAAGTATAGTATTCACATCTTTCGCCTTGGCATCTATATGCTTCAGGTCCATAAGATTAATGTTCAAATCTTCCAAGTACTTCTTTAATGGAGTCCCTCCTTGCATCCTCAATGTGAAAAGTCTTCTTTTTAATAGAAGCTTATTCGTAAGTGACTTTGTCATATACAATGACTCCAACTTGAGCCACAAGCCTGCATTAGTCCCTTCATTATTCTTAATATTTCAACAAAATTAATAAATTGCAAAATTAGAATAATAGTATTAGCAATAGAACTAGAAATTCATCAACATAATTAAAACTAGAACATAACCAAACCTGCCGATACTAATTTTTAAAATTTTGTATTTATGTATATATAATGATTATGTTGAACATAACATCAATGAATTATGCAGAATATAACATAACATCAAAAGGAACAAGAAGAATATAACACAATCATAACAAACACCAATTTTGATGAAGTTCACTAGATGTTCAATATGACTATATATGTCCACCCGAAAAGTAAGTAGTACTTGTAGATTTATTATCCTAAAACATTTTAGTACATGATTGAGAAAGAGAAGAAATTTAGAGTAGGCACTTGTGATTACAGATACAACATATATATATATATATATATATATATATATATATATATATATATAGAATAATTAAGGTTTCACATAACATAGAAATGAATCAGATCTTCAGAAAAAACTAGGTCATGCTCCAAAAATTTCTCTAGCCTACTGACCAGGCAATGAGGACCCTATTATTGTCCAAATGTCATGTATCCAATCTCTCAACATATTAGTATCTGTACCTATAAAGAAAATAGAGAGTTAACGAAATAGATAACAAAATAAATTATATACTATAATAACAAATAACAAAAAAAATTGTTTTAACTATGGCTAATAGGACATTGATAGTCATTGTCTTATTGGGGTACATATGCATTTTAAAATAGATACTTTTTCTAAAAAAAGTGTTGATGACATATTTCATGCCAACATGCCAGATATTATGACTTTGTTATTCTGCTTAATTTTATTAGTTCAGTGATATACCAAAAGCTTATTATTAATAGTTTCTTACGAACTAAGATTCATAAGTATACTGGTCATATAACTAGTATAAAGAACTTTCATCCTAAAATTGATCGCATAGAGATTGTATCAGAAAGTTTGGTTATTCAACATTGAAATAAAATATTTTCAGCAAAATAGATATTCAAATTATTAGACAATCTTATATACAGTTGCTTAACTTAAATTATATTGGATACATAGTGAAGGTTGGAGTGTAATTGAATGACTTCATGCCCTCTAACAGTTTTCACAATTGAGTCCATCATAATGGTGGTCCCCTCGTAGTTGTTCCCTTAGTACACCACTACCAAGATAATAATATGAATGAATTGCCCCAACTAATTAGATAGAGTCTTAGCCAAGAATCAATGAGGCTCACTCATACATATGGTAAAAAGAAAGTGATTGGCCTTTCAACCATAATGCATAAGACAAACATTTATGTTAAATATATGATATATAAATAATTAATATGTTTTATTTATATTATAGAATGGAAATTTATGGATATGGTGATTAAATAGAATTTGAATTAATGACTTAACTATTGGTTAATTTATACGTGTTATCATGGTGGATGATTACAAGTAAATCAATGAGGCTCACTCAAACATATGGTAGAAAGAAAGTGATAGCCCTTTTGACTATAATGCATAAGACAAACCTTTATGTTAAAATATGACATTAAGGTATATTAATCATTAAAAGTATTATGCTCATGAAGCCAAAAATATGAGTGATTTTACACACCATTCTATTGTACATGTCTAGATTCTACAAGAATATTTTCTCAATTGAGATAAATAATTTATACAATATTCTCCTAAGAGTTTCACATATAGTGTGACAGTTACATCTTTACTATGGAGAATGTAGATAGGAAATCAATAGAACAAGCACAAGTATATTATGACTCACAAGGTGGAGATATTCCTTTGAGTTACTTTCACTTGTATGGTTCTCACTTATAAGATTTGAGGGATGCATATATTAATAAATGCAAGTATGATACTTATAAAATTGAAAGTATAAATACTTTATGCTTATAAACTATATTTTTTTTGTCTTTATGATACTTGTGGCTGAAAAATAAGAATATACATATGAAATAACCATCAAGAAAAATTGAAGAGTTGCATAAAAGATATAGACTTTTAATGAACCTCAAGTAGAGATGATTTTTTGTCTTGGTGGTTAAGTATCAAGGAGATAGCTATGAGGAATCATCATTGGGATTAGCTCAATTGTGATAAGCACCTTGTATACTATTAGGGAAGATAGAGATTCTATAATAATCAAATCTTTGTTATATATTTAAACCCAACATAAATTGAATTATTTGAATATGCATCAATTGAATCAAGTGTATAAAAACTAGGATTTAAAATTCATACCAAAATCCTAAAATATATCTCCTATTATAATTGTATTATATCATTATTGGTTGATTAAACTGTTGATATAAGTTATATGTGATTGATATATGGACAAAACTCATCTTTATTACTAATATGACTTGTATCCTTGCAAATCTTTGTTAATGAGTTATTCTCACCAAGGAGTTTTTTGGATATTATCTAACCAATAAAATTGGGCAGTATAACAAAGACATAATAAGTTTTTAGCATCATTATTAGGGATTATTTAGTTTGATTGGTTAATGTGAATTGACTTCCTCGGGAAATAATAATTCTTTTTTAGTAGTTTGGATAATACTATTTTGATAATTTTCTTGGATCTAATAGCTTGTATTGTTATCTTATTTGAATTATGGATTTATGGTGTTTTGTATTTCTCGTCTATTTTTTTTTCTTTTTAATCGCATATTTTATGAGCATAAGTTATGGGATTAAGCTAATCTCTTTGGACCCAAAAATAAAAAGAATCATAAGAGCTATTTTGAAATAAAGAGCTAAATAAAGCGCATAGTGAGAACTAGCAGCAACATAGAGCCCCAAGATGGTGATGAGCAAGATATCTTATTTCCCATCCTTAACTATACATTGGGAGATTATCAAGAACAAGTGATAATGGATAGTTATTCTGATATTAGAAGTAATTAGTAAAAGTAAATTATTTTGAGTTAAAGTCAAGTTTAATAGTAATGGTTCAGTAGTGCTAATATAGCATAAGAATATCAGAGGATCATAATGAACATGTCATGATATTTTTGGAGCTATACAATATAGTAAAGTTGATTGGCATTAGCCTTGATATAATAAGGTTATGTCTATTCTCATTATCATTAAGGGATAAGGCATGAAGTTGGTTCTAGTGCTTATCTCATAGCTCTATAGAGAATTGAGATGAACTTGTGAAGGTCTTTCTCATTAAGTTTTTTCCACCTCAAATCACTTCTCAATTGTAGAGTGAGATAAGCTAGTTTTGGTGAGGTGAGATAGCATAATACTTTATGTAATGCTTAGGACTATTTTAAGGAGTTATTAAAAAGGTGGCCTCAATAAAGGTTTGAGTTGTGATTCCAATCCCAAACTTTCTATAATGGGCTGAATTATATGACATGGGGTATGGTTGATGTGGTCATGGGTTGTTCAAATATTTATAATTCACTAGATGAGAAATATTACTTATTTGAAGAGCTAGCAAAGAATAACTATCAAACTCTAATTGATCATTCCTCTGGGAGAAGATAAGTTAGAGTATTAGAGTTGAGTTGGTTCACCACAATTGGATTGAAAATGGAGGCTTTTCTAAGGAAGCTTGAAACTAAAGAAGAGAAGAAAGTGAGATTGGGATAAGTTGTTAATTTGCAACAATACAAAATGGTAAATTTTGATCTTGTTAATCAGATAGAGATGACCAACAAATTGCAAAGTAAATGGTACATAATTCGATTGAATAATAATTTTCCAATGCATTATCATCCAAATATGAGAAATCAGAAAACTTTTTTGTATGGAGAATATATAAGTAAGCTATATGATATTGTGTAAGCTCTGTGGAACTTTGGGAATAATTCAGGGAGCTACAATAATCAAGGAGGATCAAGCTTGAATTATCAAACTTCAAGAAGAGTAGAAAAGTTGGCAAAGGAAGATAGTACTAATGATATGTTAATAGAATTGAGAAAAAAAATGATCACCAATATACTCGAATAGAGATGCTTAAAGCGAGATTGTATTATACAACTTTGGCAATGAGATGTATATAAAATCAAATTATATAATTGGCAATATTATTGTTGAAAAAAAAAGTTAATTATTTGCCGAGCAATATTGAGGAAAACCTAAAGAAAATTTTATTGATATTACTTTGAAGTAGAAAATAGCTAGAATGATAACAAATGAACTAAGATGATTCCAGAAATTCTAGATATAATAGTATCATGATTTTCTCAAAAGTCATAACACCCACTGAGAACATCTCAAAGGTTATGGTAGCCACAATGAATTTTTTCTAGATGAAGATTGTAGTGATGTGATGCCTTACAAAGCCATTACTGCGGTGAAAGTATAAGCTAGATTTTACCCCCGGTTATGAATGAGGAAGCAAAGATATAGAGGAGAAAATAGATGTTACCCAAGAATATGGAGAGAGAGAGAGAGAGAGGTGAATCAACATTATGCTAATTATGTGTTTTCAATGAATCTTCTATTTTCGTAATATTTTAGGAAGGGAAAATTGCATGAATAGTTTGAGAAACTAGAAGTAAATATTTCAAATTTTTTAGAAACTAGAAGTAAATATACCATTTTCTGAAGCTCTAGCTCAAATACTAAACTACATAAAATTTATAAAAGGCATCATGAGTAGTAAGATAAAGTTAGAGACATGTCGAATTATGAATATGACCAAGAAGTATAGTATGTTTATTCAACAAATACTTTGGAGAAAAATAAAGGATCTCAATAATTTTACTATATCTTGTACAATAGAGGATTACATATTTCATAAGGCATTATGTGACTTGGGATCAAGTGTCAACTTGATGTCCATGTTAATTATGTAAAATTTGAGTCTCAAAAAATTTACTCTAACATCTCTCTCACTCCAAATGACCTATCAGACAATCAAGCACTTAGATAGTATTATTAAAGATGCTTCAATTTAGGTCGATATCTTTATTTTCCTTTTAGATTTTGTTATATTTGATAAGGAGAAAGTTCATTATGCACCATTAATTTTTGGATGACCATTTTTAGTCACAGGACAAGTACTTATTAATCTCAAGATGGGGGAGTTCACTCTTCTTATTGATGAAAAGGAAGTAAAGTTTATTTTTTCCTAAGACTTATAAAGTCTGGATGATAATGAAATGGGTTGTTGGATAGTATATAATCTCCTACATATGAAAATGCAATAAAAATGTTAACTTTTAATAAAATAATTTTGTGAAGGAGTATTTTATAAATGAAGATGAGCGAGATGACATGGAAGAATAACTTTGGAGCTATAAAGTGATGAAGATTAGAAAGTCGATGTGGAAGAGCCACTTTAATGAAAGTGATGAAAATGAAGAAGATGACTACTATGAGATCGTGATATTCTTTGAAGATGCTACTTCGTAGGAATCTAACACAGATAATTTCAAGAAAGTTGAGGAAAAAAAATGAGAAAGACAAGGCTGAGATAAAATTTTTGAAGGATCCGAACAATGAACTATTCTTGGTCAAGCACAACACCATGACTTTGATGTTACAAAAAAAATTCTCTATCATAACTTCAATGATAGAGTTATGGTGGAGCGCAATGCAATGACTTTGATACTATAGAACAAAATTGTCCATCGGAGGTTTAATGGCAAGTCACATCCATGCAGAGTAATGACTTTGGAGTTATAAAAAGAAATATGACAAGAGAAGCTTAAATACAAAGCTATGTGCATGCATAGTTCCATGACTTTAGTGTTGAAAAAAAAAAGGGCCAAGAGAATCTTAAAGACAAAGTTGTAGTCATATTCAATTTTATGACTTTGAGGAAAGAGAAAGAGAAGGAATAGGCTAGAACCAAATAAAAAGTCATGACAAAGCTCAAAGTAGTGGCATCCAAAGAAAGAAGTGTTGCTGATATAAAAAAGATGGAAGAAATAAAAAAAATAAAACTATACACTTAAATGCTAGCATGGATGGCAAAGATTACCAATGGAAGAAAGAAAGAATTAATGGTCTAGCTATGGATTTTAAATATAGTACTACTTGGTTGACAACCCAAAAAATATTTTTTGCATGTTTGATATATTAAATATCATATGCCTATCACATGAATGATTGTACGCACCCAATTTTCACATAGGTATAGTCTCAGAACTCAAACCTCACTTTAACCATCAATATGTCCACTAGAAGTTGCTCTACTATCTTAAGATACTATGACACTTAAATCTAATCATAGAGAAAAAATATGGTACTTGAGATAGTGTAGTAGATTATTTTTACTGAGTGGAAAGTCATTACTTGGAGATGAGCAATATCTATAGTATGATAGTTTGTTTGGCATGTAAACTATTGAATATTATTGTATATTTTTAGTGCTATTAGGTGATGTGTAAGAATGGGAAAAGGCCATGATTGGATCAATTCCATGATTATGGTGTTTTAATGAATTTTGATGAATAATCATGAAATTGATATATTTTTTGAGGTATTTGGTTACTTGGTGATGCATTGTTCATCAAGTAGTTTTAACATTCATTCTCAGCTAAAACTCTACTTATTTATTCATGATAATTTTGTACATCATAACTCTACCACCTCGTTAACATAATCATTCATCCATGTAACACATTCTTTTTAGATACAATATTATCATGGAGCATAACTATATTTATCTCATAATAATTAAAGAACTCTTATATTAATTTCATGTTATTTTAACTAAATACCCCACTAGTACTAAAAGTCATAGCCACATCCTAGTATCGAGACTTTATATTTACCAATGTTTTGTATTCTCTAGTCAGATTTGCTACTTTTTCCTAGAGACATATCTTTTGAGCTATTAAAAGTTATATAGCTAAAATTATTCAGGCCAAAATTATAATAATTATCCAACACCATAATTTTTGGACACATAATATTATAGAGGATATTACTCAAGTCATTGTCATATCTAGTATCACAGTTATTTGATACAAAAGAAAGACTAATGCTAATGTACTGACCATTTCTAGTGTTGTGGCTATTTGACACAAGAGTCAGGCCAAAGTAGTGACCAATCTCATAATCATATAGAGGTGTCAATCAGACCGGGTGACTTAAGGCACAGTTCAACCATGTTGGGCATGACATGGCATGGTTTAGAAATGTACCTAGAATTGCCATGAGTTGGCACATGATAAGGCGCAGGCTAAGTCAGACTAATCTTTTTGGCATGAAAGGCTCGGGCATGGCATGGCATGGCATGATCCGGCATGATGCCCTATGCATGCCAATTTTGGCTTGATTGACCAAATCGGCTAGCCTAGCTTGACCTAGGCTAACCTGGACGAAACTGGCAGCATAGCCAGACCTGACCTGATTTGGTATGACCTGACATGAATTGACATGACCTAGAATGACTTGTCCAAATTTTGTGCCAATGAGCCATGCTAGGCTTCCCCTTTTTTGAACCGTGCCAGCATGGCACAACACATGATAACCATTATTCAATGCTAGTCCTAACATGGTAGCCTGGATGGGGAAAATAAAAATGAGTCATGTTAGCACAACATGGACCATTTGATACCTCTAATATCATGGCCATTTGATATATGAGAAGGATCAAAGCCAAATCATGATCATTCATGGTACCATGGTCATTTGATACATGAAAGGTCAAGGTCAAAACAATGGTTATCCCCTACACCACATTAATTTGATATTATAGAAAAACTAAAACCAATGTCATGGTCATTTCTTGTGTCAGGGCCATTTGTTGCAAAAGAAATTCCAATATCAAAGTCATAACCATTCCTAGCACTGTGACTTTCTTAAAAAAAAGAAAATATAGAAGTTTTTGTATACTTACCAGTGTTATGAATTTATATTACAGATAGATTTTGATGTATTCAAAAATGATGAACACTTTCTAGAGGCGTGATTTCGAGCTCAAGAGACGAATGCCAAAATCATGGTATCCTTCCAAAGCCATAAATTTCAACTTAAAAATTCCAAGATTCTAGAGCATAAAAGAAGAGAGAAGACAAATTATAAAAAAATATTCTTGTTCACACATCAAGAACAAAGCAAAGCACAACAATAACCCTAGGAGTGGATTTGTCTTTTGTATTCATGAAATTAAACTAAGATAGTGTAGAATTAGGATTTGTATCTAAGATTCTTATGAGGGCTATCATTAACCCATTCTTGAGATTTTCTCTTTTGCATCTCATTGAATCTATCATGAATGCTATACTAAATAAAGGTCTATGGTTTATGTAATTATTATTTATGAGATGTACAAATAGTTTATGAATAATTAGTATGTTTGAATTATGTTGTTGAATAGAAATTGATAGAAATGATGATTAAATAGAACTTGATTTAAAAATTTATTTATTGGTTAGTTTGTACACAATATCATGGTAGATGATAAATAGTAAACTCTGAAGCTCACTCACACGTATAGTAGTAAAGAAGTGACAATCCTTTTGACCATGATACATGAGAGAAACTTATATGTTAAAACCCAAAATTGTGGTATGTTAATCATTGTGAGTATGATGCTCATGAAATTAAAAGCACAAATAATTTTACATATCACTCTATTATACATATCTTAGAAGAATAAATTCTTGATTGAGATATATCTTATTTAGAATATTATCCTAATGATTTCACTTTTAGTATAGGAGTCAAATCTTTGATTCATATGCATGAGTATCAAGTTAACTAATCTTTCATTTTTAGATGATAATAAGTATCCACAAAAAAAGCATGAGTATATTGTTATTAACAAGGTGGTGAAAACCCTTTAAGTTTTTTTCACTTATATGGTTCTCACAAATAATATTTGAGAGAAATATATGTTAATTGTGAAAATATAATGTTTACAAAGTTAAAATTTTTAAATGCTTATAAACTATATAAGTTATTGGTCTATGTGACACATGAGACCAAAGAATAAGAATGTTTATATGAAGAAACTATCAAGGATAATTGATGAGTTGCCTAAAAGGCATAAACTTTTGAATAAACCTCAAACATAGATGACTTGTTTTCTTGATGATAAAGTATTGAGCAGATAGCTATGAGATGACCAACATTGGAATGGACTCTGGTGAAAACTATCGTATATGCCTTTAGGTCATATGACATTTTATAAAAATCCAATTTTTATTTTGTATCTAAACCCAAAATATATTAAACTATTTGAACATGTATCATATGAATCAATTAGACAAATTCTTAAATCTAAGAGTCATACCAAAATAGCTTCCATACTAGAATTCTATTATTTCAATGTTGGTTGACCGAATTACTGATACAATTCATATGAAATTGATATCTATATAAAAGTTCTTTTTACTACTTATATATGACCCATATACTTGTGGATCTGTATTGATAAGATATCATCACCAACAAACTTTTAGAACATTGTTTAATTAATAAATTTGGACAGTATAATAAAGTCACAACTTCCTTACAAATGTTTAGTTATTTAGAGTTTAATTGTTATTCTTTGCTAATTCTTCAAATAGGAAGTATGCTTCCTTGGATAACTTGTTCATGAAAAAACCACTCAATGCCACATCAATCATATACATCATAATATACTTCAACTTATTATAAAAAGTTTGAGCTTTGAACTATAATTCAAATTCATGTTGAGGGCATCTCTTCTAAATTTCTTTGATCAATCCCAAGCATCATATAAAGTCTATTATTCTTATTATCAAAATTAGTTTATCTCTCTACTTAGTTGAGAGATGATTTGATGTGGAAAGGACTTGATGATGAGGGTTGCACAAGTTCATCTCTATGCTAAATTGAGCCTCTAGATAACCACTAAAACTAGCTTCAGGCTTTATCTTTCAATAAAAAAAATCATAAACTTATAGTATCTAGGATAACTCTTTTTATCTTTACTATGTTGTACAGCTCCAAGAAAGTTATGATATGGCTATTCAGATATTCTAAAAATCTCTCATTATATTGATATTATTGCATCATAGTTATCAAACTAGGTTTCGACTCAAAGTAATTTATTGAAAATGTTACATTCAAATCATAGAGTAATTATCCATCATAATTGGTTACCAATAATTACTCAAGGTACAATAAGAATTATGTTATTATACTTGTCCTTATTTGCCTTGGTGGTCTCTCTTAATACTAATTCATTTGATTCACTCTCTCAACTCATTGTTTCAAAATTACTCTTGTTATTCTATAAATTTATGGGTCTAGAGGTGCTAACTTAGTCCTAGAATATTTACTCATGTAAGTGGAGTGGCTTCTAATGAAATAAAAAATTTAAAAACAAAAAACACAAATACAATACAAATGCAAATGCAAAGAAATAATTATATCCAAACAAATAAAAACATAACTATCCTTTTGCGAGGATAGTTATGTCAACTCAAGTTACAGGTATTAAATGGGTCATTGGCCCGGGCTCGGCCCTAAGCCCAGCACGGTTCAGGCGTACCTGGCTCGGCATGACACACTACAGAATCGTGCCCAGGCCCGTGCTGGGCAGACCCTCGGCACGAATCGTGTTGTGCTGTGCCATGGGTATTCGGCCTGCGTGCCTTGACAAGCCCGGCACAAGTGCCTAACACGTGAGCATGGCATGGGTGACCACGCACCGAGCAAATCCTAATGGGGGGATGATGAGTCTATGCCCAATGGGCGATGGCTTGGCGCACCAGATAGGCGATGGTGGCGCGGCACCCGAAGCCCTAATTTTTTAAAAAAAAAGGCCGATCCAACCCGAACTAGCTGACCCAAACCAACCAGAACAGGCTCGAACCTGGGCTGATGCCAAGAAAAATTACTCAAGAATCTTATGAATATGAATATCCATATGTTGCTAATATATCACAATTTGAAGGAGATATGTAAAAATACGAGTAAGTGGTTAGTGAAATGAAATATTTTAATAGTAGAAAAAGAAATAAAATAAAAAAATTAAGTATTTTGGACTATGAATGATTTTTATAGTCCAGCCTTTCACCTAAGAGTATAAGTTTGGAAAAACTCTTTAGAATGAAATTATAAATGTTAGAAGATTCATTTATGATATATGCATTTATACTTGTAATATGAATAATATTCCTTTTAATTCAAATCAATGTTAGATGTTATAGTCATAATTGGTACTAGACAAAATGGTTTAACTTACCATCAATTATGAATTAATATTTTATAGGATGCCAAGAAAAATGTTCGATTATTTGTGAACCCTTATTTATAATTTGTACTAAATTTAAGTGTATAATAATGAGTGATGGTTTGATAGATATCATAGAAAAATACTCATTAATATCATTATTTATAGTCTCAAGGTGCATCATTTGTGAAATCTATTGATGCTTTTTATATTGTGAATGATGCAACTAATTTGTTGTGGTTATTTGAGAAGGTAGTTGACTTAGTATTCTAAGAAGTGATAACATTAAATGTGATACTTTTGTGCAAAATGATATTACTTTGTTAAGTTGGTTTAAATTCTATGACATGTTGTAACTCACTTTGCTACAACTTTCATTACACTAAAAGTCCCAATGACCATAAGCATGATTTGTAAGCTTGTGTGATTAGCATGTTCATTGAAGCTTTTAGATATTCAGAGAATAACAAAAGTAGAGTTGTAAATTATATCATTTTGGATAACAAAATTTGGATTGATTATATGGTAGCTGTGATTCTCGTGACTCCACTTGTGCACTTATCTTTTATGCATTTATCTTGTGTTATTGATTATAATAAAAGATATTTAATTAGATATGTGAACGGAGACACATATAAAGTTTGCATGACCATCAAGAAACTATTAGACTATAAAAAAGTATTCATGTAACAAACTAGAAAAGTATTTGAGCCATCATGAATGTCAATAATCAGAAATTATGAAAGGCAAGAATAAGGTCATGAATTAAATAAAGTTGTTATGTAGCCGACAAAAAATAAATATAAGTGATTTTGATAAAAATAATTCATTTGCATGTTTATGATTTTTCATCATGTTTACTAGTATACTTTAGAATGTAGATTGGTATATTTTTGAACTTATAAAGTTTTTTTTTCTAATTTTTAATGGGCGAAAATTGATACCAACATAATTGGTAAAGGGTATAAAATATTAAGTCAAACTTCATCCTCTTCAAGATATGAGAGAAATTAGATTAGGCTTCTCAATGCACAATTTGCAAAAATAAGTGTAAATACTTTCTTATTTGTTTTGAATAAATTTTTTAAATTAGACAAATCTAAACAATCATATATTTTTATTATTAGGACTTGCAATAAAAAAATAGTTACCATCCCATTAATTATGCTTGCTTTGATGAGATCAAATTTGAGTAGTTAATGAAGATGAATCATAATAGTACAATCCTAAAAAAAATAAAAAATCTTCCTTATAAATACAACCAATTCTAGTAAATGAAGATAGAATGTTCAAGTTCAACTGTTGATATTGATTATTATGTAAATTTACAAATTTTCACTTCTTTTGTTTTTTAAAATGATATTTTGTTGCTATATATTCAATATTTTTAAATTTGACGAGAATGTTATTAGTTTACCTCTAGAAGCTCATAATTTGGATAACTTTTTTGTTCTATATGTAAATTTTGAACCATGCTTTCCCAAAAATAAAATAATGAAAAAAATGATATATATTAAAATTCTCTCTATGAATACTCGAATATATATTAACATGTTATATCATGAGTAACTGCTTAAGTTTGTGGTTGTCACTTGTATTATGAATAACTTGTTAAAAACTATTTTATAATTAGATTTTTATTACTTACATAGGGATGCAATGTAATAATAAGGTGATAAATATTAAGTTGATATATTTTATAAAAGCTTAAAATATTATATTATGTTAGAAATGTGATATATAATGACTTTTACATGTAAAAGCTTTTGTGAAAAAGTTAAACAAATAAAGAAGACGCAATTGAAATATTATTAGAATTTATCATTTTATTTTGTTCCACTTATTTTTAATGTTAGTAATTATATGATATCATTGTTTTAACAATGGTTTAGCCATATGTTATTCAATGAATTTTGAATCAATACATTTTTACGTTAAATGATTGGTTCAATTTTGAAAACATTAGGTATGTCCATCAATATGTAAATAAGCCTAAGTTAGTGAAAAGCCATTGAACAACTTAATTTTATATTATTTTATTTCTTAACATTTATGTGTTACGTTCCACATTCTATTTTATAATGAGAACTTTTATTTGTTTATCTCATAAATTATTAATTTATAATTTGTATAGCCTTGCAAAATTTATATAACCAAACACATGTACACACATACACACACAAATACACAACCACACACACACACACAACCTTAGTACTTAAAATAAGATTTTTATATAACCACACAAATAAGTAATACTAGTAATTTAAGCATCATTACTCACATTTTGATTGAAAACATCTGGGTAATTGAAACAAAAATATATTTCTAATCTAACTTGTACATTTGTGTATATGTTATAATCACTAAGTAAGGTTTAATTAGATCTTTTTTCTATGTAACAGTATGGTAGTTAGATTGGTAAGAATGTAAGATTATTCAACACTAGGGATACGAGTTCGATCTACATAGATGTCGAATACATTTCCCCAGTGTATTTGTGTGGCACTTCATGTATTGCTTTTTTTTGAGTAGTTTGAAGTGTATTTCTTGGTGTGTTTGTGAGTAATTGTGCTTGTATCAAATAAATTTTACTAACATTATGTTTTAGATATTTTGTTGAATGTAAGTGAAATCATATTTATTTTAGTGGAAATTATTAGATTTGGTGGAGCAAAGGCTTATAGGAAAGAGAGAAGCAACAAAGAGTCATGATGTTTAATTGATGTTGAATTGATGTTGAAATTATTAAACTTGGTAAAGTAAAGACTTATAATGAAATCATAATTGAGCTCGTTCCAATGACAATCTCCTCATTGTTCCCTCGATATTTTATAATCAAAATAATAAATTATCTCTGCTTGATGGTCTTTCACAAGTTCATATATTTTAGGAAACTCATCAACTTTCCTTGATAGTTTCTTCATATGTATATTCTTATTCTATAGTCTCGGGTATCTTATTTGTGTTGAATTGATGTGGTCTTAAATGTGTTTGTATTTTTAGCATCATTAAGTAGCATCTTTCACAATTAACATATATCTTCTCTCAAATATAACTAGTAGAAATTATTTGAGCGAAAGCAACTTAAATGGCTCTCATCACCTCATGAGTTACAACTACTCGCACATGTTCTATGAATTGCCTATCACTATACTCGATTATAATGATGCAACTCTCATACTAAAGGTTAAACCCTTAGTAGAATATTCTATAAAATATCATATTAATTGAGAGTTAGTGTTGGTTCTTATAAGACATACATAATAGATTAGAATATAAAATATTTATTCTTTTGGTATCATGAGCATCATACATGTTATGATTATCATACCTTAATTTTTGATTTAAATGTATAGGTTTGTCTCACACATCTCAATTATAAAGGGTTATCACTTCCTTCTTATTGTATGCATAAGTGAACCTCATAGTCTACCTATCAGTATCCATCATGACAACAATACAAACCCATTAATATTAAAACATTAATTTCATTTCTATATAATTACTAATTTCATCAATATCCATTCTATAAAATAAATTGAAAAATCATAATTAAACATCAAAGTATCCATACACCACATAAATCAAAATAAATAAATCTTAGACCTTAAATTTAGTTTGACTTTGGAGAGAAATTCATACAAGGTATAAGAGAAGAAATCTTATGAATTTTGGGTTCCCATTGACAACCCTCACAAGAATCTAGGATTCAAAACCATAAATCTCATGCCATTTTCATTGAATTCCTAAACTATGCCCTAGAGAAAGAGATTTGAAAGTCATCCCCCTGACTCTAAGTTTTATACTTTATGCTTTTTCATATCTCTTACTTATTCATAGATCTCATAGAAAGTGCAAAAATCACTCCTAGGGTTATTGCGGCACTTAGAGAGAAAGATTGTATATTATTTTTTTTCATTTTTCTTTCTCTCTTTTCTTTTATACTTTGCAAATTTTACGTATTTTCCAACCAAAATGTTGTGACTTTAGAATGATGGTGTAACTTTGCTCTTTTATCCCTAAAGCTAGAAGGCATAGCACTAGAAGTGGTTATGTCTTTGGAATGATCCATAAACTCTTCATACCACAAAAATCATTGTGCTAGGAAGTGCTCATGGTATTTTTCTTTTATATTCTATATCATAGAGTTGCTGCACTAGGAATTATCCATGGTTAGTGTATTTCATCTTTGTAACGACAATTCATATAATTTAGTTAGGATCTTGGCTTGTGCAAATAGCTTGTATATCAAAGTCGTGGTGTTGGGACACAGTTGTGGTTTTTGCCTTTGCTTGAGGGAAAAGAGATATGGCTTTGAAAATGACCATGGCTCGGGTAATTTTTTATGTAAATCTTTATGGACAAAAGCCACGACATTGGGAAGTGGTCATGACTCTGGACTTAACCATATAAATTTTTGATAAAGATAAAGTCATATTAATGGAAATTAGGTACAACTTTTAGCAATGGTAGGATACTTAGTTACTATGACATGAAATTAATATTATATCATTTAAATATTAAGAGATAAGTGTGGCTGTAACTCCAAAATAATATTATTTCCAAAAAGAATATGTTGCACACTATAAGGTTTGTGCTGATGAGGTGGTAAACTTGGCGTACAAAGGCTATCACAATTAATTATATTGAGTGTTGGCCATTATAGATATTGAAACTACTCAATAGAACTAACTATCATGAATGCATTAATTACCTCCAAAAATACAATGCTTTTATAACTATTTGTCACAATCCATCAAAACTCAAAGTTTATGAAATCATTCCAATTATCATATGTTTTTGAACTTATAAATTGATAAAAACTAGACAAATACACTAGAATACTTAGTATTTCACATACCAAATGGTATCAAACATTTTATTATCAATAAATCTAGCTCTTTCAAAAAAAAATCTATAACATATTTTGATAAGAAAGAAGATAAACTATAGGTGAGTAGGTTACCTCTATACCCAAGAAATATCATAGGGGACCCAAATCATTTATTTTAATTTGTTTAGCTTGTTGTATCTTGAAAATTAAAATACCATCAAATATCATATTCATTAATAATCATATCATTAATGTATGAGAAAATATGATATGGCCTGCATCGATATACTTAAAAAATAGAGCATGATCATTATCACTAGCAACAAATTCAAGAGAAGAGATCACCATAAAAAATTTATCAAACAAAGTGTGAGGTGCTTGTTTGAGATCATATAATGCTTTTTCCAACTAACAAACATGACCAAAAGCATAAAAACACCAAGAGAATGCTCCATATAATTTTTTTTTTTTGGAGATCCTCATTTATAAAGGCATTTCTAACATCAAGTTGAGAAATATACTACGATCAAACTGAAACTATAGTAATAAGAGTATAAATAATAGTCATTTTTACAATATAAGCAAAAGTCTCATCGTGATACATACCATATTATTGTGAATATCATTTTTCAAATTTTGTAACCAACCAAGCTTTGAAGTGCTCAATAAATCTATTAGAATTAATTTTAATCTTATACACCCAATGACAAGTAACAACACTCATGCCATAATATAGAGGAATCAAATCCAAAGCACTTGTCTTATGCAAAGTAGAAAGTTTCTCATCCTTAACGTGTTTCCAATGTAGATCAAAAATGACCACTTGATAAGAAGATGGTCAAGACAGACAATGAATAGAAGCAAAGAAGTAGGATATGAGAAATAACAAGAATATGAAAATATGTTAACTTTGTGGATTTGTGTAGAGGTAGAGGTGTCAAACAGGATGTGTCGGGCCGGGCCGGCCCATTTTTTTCAAGCTCGACCGTGCTTTCGTGTCGGGCCAGGCACGACACGGTTTATGTACCATGTCGTGTCTTGCCCGGCACTATTTTGTGAAGTTCTACCCAGTACGGGCCCACGGCACGATCCACCGGGTTCAGCCCGGTCGCGCCGAACCCTAAATTAAAAAAAAATTAGGGTTTCGGCACCCCCGTAACCCTAATTTTTAAAAAAAATGATTTTGGCACGGTGCCGTGTCGGGCCAGGCACTGCACGAGGCTTGGTTGGCCTCGGCACAACACGACATGATAGTGTCGTGGTTGGGCACCGCACGAGCCCGGGCACAAGAAATTTCCGTGCCGGCCGGCCCAGGCACGGCCGAATCATGCCGTGCCTCTTACCGGGCCGGCCCGGTTGACACCTCTATGTAGAGGTGGATCAACAATCTCAGATGAAACTTTAGGGGCCACAAGTGAAAGGGAAGATTCATGTGTTCTAGAGACTAAAGTGTCAGTAATTGTAATAGTATTAGAATGAATACTACAAGTAGAAAAATCTATCAAAACACCTAAAAAATGATCAATACAAATAAGATCATATCTAGTCAAGTCATGAGTGGTTGATAAAATAGAAAAGAAAGAAATATATTCAAGAAAAACAATGTAACAAGACACAAAGTATTTGAGCAACTAAATCAAACAACTAATACTTTTTTTTGACCTTCATCAAAACTAAGAAATACACAAATAGTAGCTTGGAGAAACAACTTATTATGTTCTATATGAGGACAAAGAATGAAAATGTACAACCAAAAACTCTAAAGAAAGAATGATATAGGGTGTGTCTATATAATTATTCGAAATGAGAAATACTTGAAATATGAAAGGAAGGAATTGTTTTAATCAGAGTGAAAATAACTCTCTCAATTTTCTCTCAAATCTTTTGTTCTTCTCTCTCTTGGGATTTCATCATTTGGCTCAGCTCACAACTTGGGTTTGGAAGTTTGAACTGGACTATGGACTATGGCGCACGTGATCAACCTCACTGCACTACTAGTATTTTTTTATTTTTATTTATTATTTAACTAAAACTTTTAACATAATAATTAATATTTAAAAAATAAATATTTTTGTTTACTTTCTCTCTCTCTCTCTCTACTCTGAATATCCAAATCTATCATC
This sequence comes from Sapria himalayana, assembly GCA_029783825.1. Taxonomy (NCBI): domain Eukaryota; kingdom Viridiplantae; phylum Streptophyta; class Magnoliopsida; order Malpighiales; family Rafflesiaceae; genus Sapria; species Sapria himalayana. Next base: position 6,386,332 of record JAREIK010000385.1, read on the forward strand.
TAGGTTCTACCTCTTGTTTAATAAAAACCAAAAAAATGACTAATACTAATGAAACATATTTAAATTTTAAAAATAAAATTCTTACACAAAGGTCTGAGGCTGCTGAAACTTTAGTTTCTCTAGTCGTCTCAACCCAAACATCTAAAAAAACAAAAAACTAGGTCTTCTGTAGTTGAACTCATTTTAATATAATAAAACAAAAAAAATGTTAGGGGTGAGGAAGAAGAAATGACAGTGTAAATATTGAATGAGAAATTTAACTTGTAAGAGTTCGTTTGTGACTGGGCACCTTAAAAGGCATGCCGAATTATACACCAAAAATATGGTGTATTAGATCGTAGGCAAAACTAACTTAGTACTACATTTTTTGAGACTAGATCGAGTTCAGTTTCAAAGTTTACTCCCTTCATATACCGCAACAAGTTGGGTAGTGAAGGCATGGCCAAATTTATCACATTGATGGGTCTTCCGATTAGATTTTCGGAAGATATAATGGTAGTGAGCATCATACAGACATATTTTCGGCCTACTTATCATAGGATTCCTATGTCCATGTCTAGGAATGTATGTGAAAAAATAATTAATGAATTTATGGCATATAGTGGAGTGGTGTATGTGACGTCCGATATATGGATAAGTCACAATGAATCATCTTATGCATATCTCACCACCCACTATGTAGATTCTAAATGGATAATGAATAAAAAAATTTTAGGATTCTCTGAGATTCTCCATCCTCATGATGACCCGACCATTTTTGAGTGTATGATGAAAATCTTTAGTGAATATAAAATTAAAAATAATATTTTTAGTATCACATTCGATAACATATCTAATAATGTAGTAGTGATTAACATGTTTGTTAGGAATATTAGAGATGCACCATCAGAAGAGATTTTTCATGTCAGATGCATGTGTCACGTGATTAATCTGATTGTACAAGCGGGTATGAAGGTGTATTTCCCCGCATTGGATAATATACTTAATGCACTAAAATATATTCGCACTCCTCACAGACAACAGAAGTTTGGTAGTCTCTGTTTTTCTGCGAATCTTAAGAAGAAGAAATTCCAATCGGATGTGAAACACCATTGGAATTACACATACCTAATATCAGAGTCATGTGTTGGGTACGATCACGTGATATCCGACTACGTCAATAGTAAGAGTGACAAACTTATAATTGACGACACTGTCTAGGCTTCAGAAATTTCATTTATGAAATTTCTGAAGATTTTTTATGACATGACGAACATGTGTTCGTCGGTTTATACTCTCGTGACTTGCATTGCACTTAGGTGCATATGCAATATTAGTAGCATGTTTAGAAAATATCGAGCTGACCCGACACTTAGCCATATGGTTGTAGAGCTGGAAACCAAGTGCTTAAAGTACTGGTCCATTGTTTCATCTCTTTATTGTCTAGCTACATGCATGGACCCTAGGGTTAAGATGGAAGGGATATATAACATTTTGACTTACATTTTCTCGTGCATGAACCTGAAAGACCCACCTGAAGGGTTCATTCACGAGAAGTTGACTAACCTGTTCACATACTATGATACTAGGTATGGTTGTAGTAGGAGTGAGACAATGAGTACGGACATGGATACTTTATTTAGAGATGATTTTTCCATTCAGTTAGCAAAGGGGAAATGACGGGGTAGACCGTCACATAGGAGCGAGCTTTCTTGGTACTTAGATACTAATTACTGCTCAATCCTATCACATTCTGATAATAAGAATCTTGATATATTATAGTTGTTGAATCATATGAGTCCATCTTTTTCGTGCTATCTAGGATGTCACAAGATTTACTGACTCCTCCGGTGTCGAGCGTAGCATCGGAGTCTACTTTTTCTATTGCAGTGAACGTGATTTCGGATAAGAGATCAAGATTACGTCCAAATATTGTTGAGACTTTAGCATATATGAAGCACTGGGAAAATTAGAGATTTAGCATTCAGGATCATGCTGGAGCTGGGACAGGGACTGCATCCACTGCGAAAGCGAAGGAGTTGATTGCTGTTGATGATGATGATCCATATGATAGTAATTTTGATGTTGCGGTTGATGATGATCATGATATGTTGATTGATAATTGACGTGGTTTCCGATTGCCCCTGCCCATTGTCAGACACCATTTGCCAATGCCATGTCACATGTCATTTGCTATTGCCACTTGATTTTGATTTTTGATGTCTCACGAACACAATTGATGATATGTGTTATTCTTGATGATGATTTTTGATTTCCCTATTTTATTTTGTATTGATTGTATGTTTTTTTATTTATGTTACGTTGTATTTACTTTAGTTCGGTATCTATTGGCCGATTGGACGTTTGGTTTTTTTTTGTCTTTGTGACATGACTTTGTAATTTTTTTTTATGAAATTTTTTGTTTAATTTATTTTTGTGTTTAAATTTTTCATTAAAAATTCTATATTTTAATTCTAATAAATTATAATCTAAATTTTTTAAAAAATAATTAAAAAAATTTAAACTTTATACCTATTGTATATTCAACAATTTTCAAGTTACAAATTTAAAATGTTTTAACATTATCTATATATAATATTATAATATATATTTCATAAAAAAGTCTAATACAAAAATTTAAATATTAAAAAAAACCATGCCGAGCCATGTACTACATGGTACAGTAACCGTGTCGTTCCTGGCCCGGCACGGAAACACGGTTGTGCTCACAATAAATGGACTGGGCTTGCCCAACACTTCCCGTTTGACACCTCTAATCTAATTGCTCCAATGTATTAAGAACAACTTGTAATTTTTCATTATTTTTCCCCTGATACTTTCTTTATGGTAAAGATATTTCTTTTAATGATGAAGGGCTTGGTGAAGATCCAGGCTTGATATCCTTGTGTATATAAAAATTTTCTACAGTTGGTTTAGTACTTGATGAATATTTGTCAATACCATTTTTAGGCAACCCCTATCTAGATGGACTCCATGATTCTTGCCCAGTAGCTATAATGCCATCAAAAAGTGATATCTTCTCATCTGCATATTATAGCTTAGTATATCAAAATTGTTTTGTATCTGAAATTTTCTGTTAATCAAATCATTGTAAATAGTTAATAGTAGTTTAATTTATTTTTTCAAAATATGAACTAAAGAAATGAGCTATACCTTAATATATTCTTCCCACTCTTCTGAAGCCCAGTCAACTGTATTAGTTACTGAATTATAGCCATGGCCAGACTTTCCTATTAAATTTGATCACATCGTGTATTTATATTTTAAATAATTCCATAAGTTTTTCAATTACTTTTGAGTGAATTTAATATCTTTGTTCTCTTTAAAAGTTTTTGAAATTGTATCCCATGATTCAACATGCAAGCTGCCCTCCCACACCCCTCCCAAAATATTTTCTGGTCAAGACATAAATCTAAAAAATATTTAACTAATATTGGGTCTTTCCAACTAATTTTGGTAGTATCAAGAGTAGTCATCCCTACACCTGTCTCATAAGGAGCTTAGCTAGTTCGGATTATTGGCAATGTCCAGGAGATCACGAATTCAAGTTTTATTGGTGGGGGGCACTAGGGATATTTCTTACCTGCTCATTTCTCCGGGGACCCAAGGGGATGTAGGGGTCCATGTAAGTGGGCCCTGAAGCACTTGGTTTTTTTTTTCAAAAGAGTAGTCATTCCTACATAAGATAATTTGAGACAATATATTAATATTAAATATATAATTTATTTTGTCAGTTTATGTTGGCTAGTCTAAGGAAATCAAGAACATAATCATAACTAGGCTTTTTTGATATATAAGATTTCAAATATTAACAGAAACACATGTAATATTAACAAGTAAACAATAATAATTCCTTATAAATACAAAAACACATATAATCCCGAAAGTATGGAAGAAAATATTATTTTGAATATTTTATTTCTTCAAGTAAAAGAATAGATAATAAATTCTAATTCAAAACATCTCAAAACAATGCAACAACAAAACTCACATGAATGCATAACGTACCTATACATATTTCAGGATACTCTTAAAGAAAAATACAAGAAGAAGAAAAGAAAAGAAGGTGGTTAATGTTAACTCTGGTCGATTGTTTAATATTAACATTCTTACTGGTATTTATACAGATTCATAACAAATAAATATTTATAACTATGAAACAACTAAGTAATATTATCTATAACTGTTGCATCAGTTGTAACAGATTCCTTATATCCAAGATGTAACTGTTGCATCAGTTGCAACGGATTCCTTAAGTCGAAGATGTAACTGTTGCATTAGTTGTAACGGATTCCTTAAATCCAAGATGTAACTGTTGCATCAATTGTAATGGATTCCTTAAATCAAGTTGTAACTGTTGCATTGGTTGCATTAGATTTCTTAATATTCCCCCCCCTCAATCTAGCATGGGAAGGAGGCTGAACATACAGATTGCGACAAAAAGTATGAAAAGCAGCTTTGGCCAATGGTTTGGTGAAAATATCTGCAAGTTGAGAAACTGATGGGATGTAACGAGTGACTAACTGATGAACAGCCACTTTTTCATGAACAAAATGATAATCCAAGGAAAATATGTTTAGAACGAGAATAAAACATTGGATCAATGGTCATATGTAGAGCACTTAAATTATCACAAAAGAGGTTTGGAGGTTTAAGAAGCTAAACTCCCAAATCACGCAGAAGATAAGTGATCCAAGTAATTTCAGCAGTAGTAGATGCCATAGAGTGATATTCATCCTCAGAACTAGAGCAAGAAACAGTGGATTGTTTCTTTGAACTCCAGGAAATACAATTTGAACCAAGAAAGATACAAAACCCACTATTGCTTCAACAGGTTACTTGACAGCCGGCCTAATTAGAATCATTGAATGCATAAAGAGAAGATGGATCTTGTGAGAGATAATGAAGGCCGAAGTTCGGAGTTCCCTTCAAATAACGAAGAATTCATTTTGCAGCTTGAAGATTGGCCAAAGTCGGGGAAGAGAAATGTTGACATACTCGATTTACAGCATGAGTAATATCAGGATGAGTGAATGTTAGTATTGAAGAGCACCTGCAATGCTTAGATAGGAGAAAGCATCAACAAAAGTAGATTGATCGATAGTAGAAGTAATCTTTATGGCTTCTGGTGTGGCAAATGGTGAGCTATCAAGCATCCCTGCTTAAGTCAAAAGATAATGAATATACTTTTGTTGACTTAGAAAAATACCATCTGACGATCATTTTACTTTAATTCCCAAGAAATAGTGAAGTGAACCCAAATCTTTGATTGCAAATTCAGTCCCAAGTTGAGTTATTAATTATTGAAAATATGATGAATCATTACCCGCAACTAGTTATCGTCAACATAAATGAGTATGATCACCATGAAAAAATTGTGGAAAATGAATAAAGATAGATCTGCCTTACTACAATGAAAGCCAATGTGAAGTAGAAACTGAGATAAATGATCAAACCAAGCACGAGGTACTTGTTGTAGTCCATAAAGTGACTTTTTAAGTATGCAAACATGATCAGAGAATTCAGGTTCAACAAAACCAGGAGGTTGCTCCATGTAAACCATTTCCTTTAAGACACCATGCAAGAAAGTATTTTTTATATCTAATTATTTCAATGTCCAATTATGTGAAATGGCAAGAGAAATAACTAACCGTATAGTTGTAGGTTTGATCACCAAACTAAAAATATTATCAAAATCAACACTATGAATTTTGGTGAAGCTGCGAGCAACAAGTCTCGCCTTAAACCTATCAATGGATCCATCTTCTTTTTTATTTATCCTAAACACCCATTTTGAGCCAACTATATTACCATTCAATGGACGATGTACCAATGCCCAGGTATGATTTTCATGAAGAGCTGCTAATTCTTCTTTCATTGCAGCAACCCAATTTTGATCCTTAAAAGCAAACTTGAAAGTTTTTGGCTCGATTGGTTTTGATGAGACATCAACTGTTGCATAATCTTTTAAATACGGTGGAGGATGACAACAACATTTATGGAGGACGGAGCAGTAGATGTGGAGGTAGAGGAGGCTGTATTATTTTCATCAATAGAGGATGAATTGATGGTTAGCGGAACAAAAAAAGAATCATCATTGGTTACATTATTGTCATGAGATTGTTATGGAGTATCACAACAGCCTCGATGTTTTTCTAGTATATTTTAAGTTTCCAAAGGAAGAGAATCCGTAGATAAATCCATAAAGAACCATTCATCTATTGAAGGATACTGTATGAGATCAAAGTTTGGCTTAGAGACTTGTGGTGGATTAGGCCTGCAAGGAAAGATGTCTTCATTAAAGACAACATGCCGAGAGATATATATACGCTTCGTGTGAGGCTCAAGACAACGATAGCCTTTATGTAAAGGACTATAGCCCAGAAAAATACAAGGATATGTTTTTTTGGAGAATTTTGAATTATTGTGATGCCGAAGAGAGAAAAAGCATTGACATCCAAACACACGCAAACCACCATAATCTGGATTTTTTTTTGTGAATATGATAATACGGTGTCACATTGTTCAAGCCAGGAGAAGGAAGATGATTAATCAAGTATACTGTAGTAGAGAAGGATTCTACCCACAAATGCAATGGTAAATTAGCATGAAAAAACATTGTTAAACTTGTTTCTACTATATGACGATGTTTCCGTTCAGCCACTCCATTCTGCTCAAACCTATATGGGCAAGATACTTGCAAAGAAATTCTAGAGGTTGACAAAAGAACTTGAAAAGCTATGGAATTAAAGTCGCCACCACCATCACATTGAAACACTTTTGTTTTTCGGTCTAATTGATTCTCCACAAGTTTCTGAAACTTCACAAAGCAATCAAAAAAAATCTGCTCTTTTTCTTAATGGATATAGCCATGTAAAATGAGAGAAATCATCAACAAATATAACATAATATCAAAAAGATTGATTTGAAGCAATAGGTGCTGGCCCCCATAAATCACAATGGATTTTCTCCAAAGGAAACCTAGAGATTATATTTGCTTTATTAAAAGGTAATTTACAACTCTTACCCATCTGACAACTGACACAAATACTCGGTTTTGAAACCCAAATACTAACATCAATCAAGTTTTTATTCTTTAGAAAAGACAGTCTTTTTGTGTGAGGATGGCCAAGTCGTTGATGCCAAATGAAAAATGTTGTAGTGTCCTTTTTGATAGCACTGAGAGCTTCATGAAACACACCATCTAAGGCATACAGCTTGCCTTTTCTACTGCAGTGGGCGATGATCCTCTTATTTTGATCCTTAATAACAAAATCAGATCCAGTAAATTCAAAAACACATTGATGATCAGATACAAATTTACCAACAGAAAGTAAATTTTTCATTAGTTCGGGAACAACTAGAACATTATTCAGCTTTACTGATCCCGTATTTGCAGAAACACAAGCATTGCCAATATGAGAAATAGTGAGACCATTTCCATCTCCAACAAAAATTTTATCATGACCGGTATATGGTATTTTGGAAAGTAGTTTACCTTCATTGTTGATCATGTGGGCTGTTGCACCAGTATCTGCATAAAGAGATGGCTCATTGTTATTTAGTGTGGGAGAAGCAAGAGCTTGAGAAATATCTTCAGACTGATAAGAATATTCAAACCTAAATCAGCAATCAAGAGCAACATGGTTAGCTTTTCCACAAATTTGATGATGTAGGATTGGATTGGATTGAGTATCTACTCGTAAAACTCCTGAAGATTTGAAATGCCCAGCAGGAATAAAATCTAGTCCTCTTGAGTTAAAATTTCCATGGCCATTTCCTCCTCCACGACATCCTCTTCCATGACCTCTTAGTGTGAGAAATGCTTGAGCTTGATCAAGGAAATATTTTTCTTCATTTTGCTGTGTGAAAAAAGTTTGTTCATGACCTTGAAGTACCATTACAAACTGATTGAAGGATGGATATGGAGGTTTTGTCAGCATTGCTATTCTGAAGTGCATATAATATCTACCGAGACCATGAGCAAATTGAAAAACCTTGTCCGTATCCAAGACTAGTTTCTTAATAGCAGCTAGATTGTCACATATTGATTTGACTTCTCTGAGATAATTTTCGACAGAGCGAGATCCTTTCTTGATCCCCATCAGCATATTTTTTAAATTCCCTTCCTTTTCCACAGTATGTGGTAAAAGTTGTTGATTAAGAGAATGTCAAATCTGAGAAGCAGTGTAGTCTTCTTCGTAAGCCATGCTGATGAATTCTTCTTTCATTGTTCCAAGAAGCCAGGATGTGAGAAGGCAATCATTGACTATCCAGAGGTGATAGTTTGGATTGTCGATCTCCGTTCCTGATGCATCTTCTATTTTCTCTTCAGGTTTGCCACTAGATGAGACATGATGATAGATTCAATGGCTCTGAATCAAGGGAATAACCTATGAACGCCATAAGATATAATTGGTAAGACTTAATCGAATTGATACTAAGCTGGAATATTGATGGAATTGTTGGATCATGAGTTCAGGTTCTTTTGTCATTGTGACAAGAAAATGAATAGTAGCAATTTAAAAAAGAATGCAGAATATTGATTAGAGTTCTCCATCTGATACCATAAAGAAAAATACAAGAAGAAGAAACGAAAAGGTGTTTAATGTTAACTCTGATTGATTGTTTATTATTAACATTATTACTGGTATTTATACAGATTCATAACAGATAAATATTTATAACTCTGAAACAGCTAAGTAATATTATCTATAACTGTTGCATTAGTTGTAATGGATTTCTTAAATCCAAGATGTAACTATTACATCAGTTATAACGGGTTCCTTAAAACAAGTTATAACTATTACATTAGTTGTATTAGATTCATTAACAACTTGAACTAAAAATTTAATTATTTTAACGTACCTAAATATAATTATCCCTAAATTATATGTAATTTATATTTCATTTGGCCTAATATAATTACATAAAGCGAAACGATAAACAAAATAGAAAGGCCAGTTGTGTTTCACAGCAGTTGTGCTGGAGGCCTAGACAAGGATAAAAAAACCATATCATTATGGATTCAAATGATTCTTGAATAACTAAAAGCATTAATTGTAGTATTCTAATAAAATTTGTAAGAATTGAGTTATTCGCGAATAACTTCACGAATAACTCAAAATCACGTATCATCCACAGAAGAAAACGAAAACAAAATCCCAGTATTATAACTACTGAAAATCAAATCCCCCAAACACACAGAAGAATTCTCAAAAATCATCAACATAAAAACCACTAGATGAGTTTTACTTATTTTTACCAATTTAGATACTTGATTGAATATAACTACCTATTCACATATTAATAAAATTTACTTAAACAATATATTAAATCTCATTAGAACTCCAAAATTAAAAATATTAAACAAGAATGATACTAGGATGAATAATCATATATATAATGAATATCATATTTAGTGTGATAACAAGTATTTTTTATCAATAAGAATCAACTTCAAGATCATGGCTCCCTAAATACGTTCTCTCAAATTTTAAAAAATATGATCATCAAGATAATTTTTAAAAATATTAAGATCATGGCTCCCTAAAAATATAATCATATATATACACTAGGCTTGAGCATTGTGCACTAGGCATGACTTCAAATGTTCGCTTTAATCACTTAAGTATTGCTTATCGCCCACTTACTTTTGTTTAACACTATAGGAACGATTAAGATATTGAAATAGCAATTGGCAAACAATACATAACATAGTAGAACTAGTTGAAAAGAAAGATATGTTTTATGATTTGAAATTAATGTTTCAGAAAATGAATCAAAAATAAAAAAAAGTTCATGCCTAACAGTTAGCATTAGCAAAAGAAGAAAAAAACAAAACCCAACACTATGATTCTATGAAGCAAAATCAAATGGATCCAGCAGTTGATTCTTGAAAAGCAATTTCAGGTGAGGAAGAACACTAGGAAGAAGATGCAGATCTGCGATGTTGATGCTCATCAAGTCAAACGCAATGCAAGTTTTGTGCATTTGGGCTTCATCAAAAACTGGGACCTTAGGGTATCTTTGGCTGAAGTGGGTGAGGATCACACGGTAGACATCAGCGAGGACTCCGATTTCTATTGCTTCCCCTACGGTGCTGTGGTTTCTTGCCATGGCCTCCTCCGCCAAGCTGTCCTCAAATGTCGCCTGCTTCATAATCAACAGAAATTGATGCAGAAATCAGGTTCCCAGAAATAGGAACAGAGAAAAGCATGGGAGAAAAAAAAAAGTTCAGAACTTGCCTCGTGTATAAGAATGGTTGCGGCACGAGCGGCTTCTATTAGTTCCGGGCAAGGCCGGGTGTCACCGGAGTAGACGATCTTCCACCCGGGTATCACATCTCCAACAGCATTGACCCTCTTTGCAGCCTTCAAGATGACACCAAATGCGTTCGGGCAGTGCACGACAGGAAAGCTAATCAGGCACTCCAATCCTGCATCTCCAAGCACTTCCCTCAGCCTCCTTGCCAGTGGAAAAGTAGGTACCCGAGTGTCTGTTGCATCGTGTTCTTCGATATCGATATTGAGTGGGCTTTCTTGAGTTGTGGCCCAGCAATCGAGGAACTGCATATCTAGGTCTTCGAGGACTTGATACGCATCGAGAAAGTTCTTAAGCTGACTTGGACCCACGACTAGCAAGGGCTCGTGGAGCATACCCTTTAGCAAATCATGCCTTAGAGCAAGGATTCTTGTTAGTCCCGTATGGTGGTCAGCATGTATGTGAGATATCCAAACACACCTCAGATTTCTCACAGCATCATCAGCACCATCAATACCATACCTTTGCAAGCAACACATCGTTTAGCATGACCCAAAAAAAAAAAAAGATATAAAAAAATGAGTTGTTATAGTTTAGTTTTACAATATCAACACAAGCACTAACACACTGAATATCATTAAAAATAATACTAGGATAGATAATCACATAAGAAATCCTCATGTTGCAATCATGTATTAGAGTCATATCTTGGTACGATGACAAGTATCTTCGTCCAAGAACAATAGATCTCAAGTTCGACACTCATCAAATATAATCTCTCTGTTTTCATGAGTAACACTATCATGATATTAATCCCTCTTAAATTTCATGCTGAGTACTTTCAGGGGTAAGACTGTCTAGATCAATTCAAGAGACTGTGTCTGATGAGTTCCGACCTAGATACCTACCACCATAGGACAAACGCACTTGCCATGGAACCAAGGCAAGATTGATATTCAATAAATACATGTAAAATAAAAATTTTTTAGGTCATCAATCATGACAATACTATTCCCACCCAAATAAAACCTAATAAAATCACAAGTTTGTGTATTACTAGTATTTACCTTCTTTTCAGCTGCCCCAGGGTTCCTTCTCCACAGTCTAGGAGGAAGCCTCCTTTAGAGAAGAGATTAATATAAATCGAGCTGACATTTCGATATTTAGAAGGCTGAGATGAACCGGTACCCAGGAACACAATCTCCAGATCATCTCTCCTGACGTTATCCAGACAGATAGGAAGAACGTGATCATCTATGCCTGGGCCTTCTGTCGAAACTTGATGATCATGCATGGCCATGGGCACCTCGGCTTTCTTTTCGCCGTGTTGCGGCCACAATTCACGGATAGATTGGGCAGCATGCACAATGTCTGGAATTTCTGCGACCAAGTCATCGATAACTTGCGATGGGGCAATCACAGCTGGAATATTAGATTTGTCCAATCCAAGCTGAGCAAGGGGCCGTAAAATGAACTGCTCGAGAAATAAGAAAGCCAAGTTATGATGAAGAAAATAGACCCAACACGAGCAACACAGGAGGAGAACAACCATGAAAGCCACAAAACCATGTCTCCTTTTCAAATTGGTTAGCCTATCATCACACGTTGAACAACAAATGGGCACGCACAACATGATCGCCACAAGCACCTGAGTGCCAAATATCGAGCCTACCGGGGGTCAAAGTTAGGGCAACGAGCTCACACAGCACGACTGCTACGAGCACCTGAGTTTGGATTGCCCTAAAATAAGCGCCCGTGATATTTATTGATGATGACCAAAAGCTTGCAAATGCACTCCCAATTTGTACCTTGAGAAGATTTTCCGCAAGCAAGCTTCCACTCGAAACTGAGAGACAGCCCTTGCTTAAAGAAATGAAATCTGTGGTTGCATTTTCAGGGACAGGAAGAAGCTCGAAACCATGGGCAGGAAAGAACTGAGGACACAAGTAATGAAGTTGAGCTTGAATTGCAGCACTGGATTTTAGAACTGGAAACTTTACATTTTTCCTGTGCAGCGCTATAGATCACTCATGAGCAACTAGGCTATCAGGCGGCAAATAAAAAATGACATCATTATCTTTACTTCTCAATGAACACACACACCCACACACACACACACCCACACACACACACACATATATAATCTAAAAATATAAGCAAAAAAGGTAATAATATATATATAATTATTTTGTTCTATTACAATAAAAATCTTATGTAATGCTATTTGATCTCATAAAACATAAAAAAAAAATAAAATTAAAATAATCCGACATGATCAATGAAATGATTATATCAGTTATTAACACAGGCATCTCCTACACACACCTACCATAAATCCTAGTGAACCCAAACCATTCAAGCAACCATTTAGACTTGGTAAAAATTGAAAATGTGAATTTTTGAATAAAAAAAATCCCAATTTTCTCTAAAATAATAAAAAGGTAGATTATTAAAAATTTAGTTAAAAATAATCAAAGAAAATATATTTAAGTTGAATTGCAAGCATTTGTGTAAGGTATATTAAAGTTAATTTTTTAAATAATTTGTCAATCTTATTTTATTTTATTTTGAATTGTGAATGATGTTCTCTTCAAATGACCAATCCATGTGAGTTTCTCTCTAGATTTATCTTATGTGATATTTATATAAATGCTAATTTTTTTATTTTTAATTTTTTTATTTTAGTTTTATCACACATTTATATCAACATGTAAATAATTATTATGACCATCTTATAAATATTATATCTTGTATCAAACTAATATTATGAATCATAAAGTATAGTTAATTTTATTATTAGCTTTTAAATATTTTTCTTTTAACCTAGTAGATATTCTTTTAGCAAATAAGACACATAACATGCTCCTTTATTTTATTAATTTGATAATAATCTTATGAATCACATTTTTATTTATTTTATAATTCTTTTTAATTTTATATATATATATATATATATATATATATATATATATGTATATTGAGAGTTTGGCATCATCAATCAAAATAAAATTCTCTTTCCTTTTTTGAATCAATATTAAACTAATTTACATTTTTATTAGTTTCAGCCATTAGAATAATATTATTAATGAATAACATATATTGGTATATCTTTTCCTAAATATGTATTATTAATTCATCTAAAATCAAAGCAAATATATATATATATATATATATATATATATATATATACTTAGAATAAATATTTTATATAATTCTATTAAAATTAAAATTTTAATTGATATTTCTGCTACTAAGTAAATACTCATTATAATATTATAATATATAATAGTAATAATATAAATATAACAAAGAATTTTTTTTTAATAACCATCAAATCTAACTCTCTAGAAAGCTTATTATGTGTTAAATTAATAAATATCATCCACAAATATTTTTATTTTTTTTTCTATATTTTTATAATTTATATTAAGTAAGAAAATAATTTTGATAATACACCTAAAAGATATAAAGTTAAATCAATTCTCTAATATGTAAGTTAAATTTATGAATCGCTTTTTTATTATCTTCATATAAAAATTTATCATATGATTTATTATTTTTATTCCAATATAATTTTGAAATAATGTTTATCGAGTAGATATATATTTTGATGTATGACTGTCATAATAAATAAAAATAGAAAAAGAAATATATATTTAATCTCCTTGAACTAGAGGGGTCAATTGGGTTGAGCAACCCAAATATGACACAAGGCAAGATACGATTTAGTCGTGTTTGGAATGACACATCCAAGTTGAAAGTCATGCCTAGTTTAAATCCATATCAGGCTATCATGGCTCAAATCATGTTTGGCCAAATATTTTGGCATGAGAGGACAGCACAATGGCCCAAGTTAGCCAATTTCAGCCCGACTAACCAAATAGGCTAGCCTCGCCTAAACCAAGCTATCCTAAACTAAACCCAAATTAGCCTGAAAAAAACTAGGCTAGCCTAGAAAGAATTGGCCTAGCCTGGCCAAGTCAAACCCAGCTTTGCATGACCTAGCATAACTCGGCCAAAAGGCAAGCAAATGAGTCGTGCCAAAATACCCATTTTTAGATTCATGTCGGCACACCCCCTTGCTAAAAGTTATGTCATGCCAAACACGGCATGGAAGCCCGGACATGCCTAAAAAGATGAATCATGTCAACATGATACAGCCTATTTGACACCTCAGCTTCGAATAAATATCATATCTAAAATATTTCATAAATAATCATTATCATCACTTTGAATTATATCCCTGTATTGCATTTGGAAATAACTGCATGTGGCACGTCTTATATTTTTCCAATAGAAAAGATTACCTCTAAGAAAAATACAAAATTTTATCGTAGAAAAATATATTTTTTGTATAACAATCAAAAAGTCAAGATCAATTGGACTAACTGCATGATTATTTAACTCCTCAATAAGCTCATCTCTAGCCTGAGAAGAATGGACATGTCTCTCTCACATGGTGTAGACCCTAAGTCTTGAGTGGTTAGATATCCTAGTATCTAACTCAACACGAGTCTATATTGATGCAAACTCTTGTACTACCACGTCAGCTAGGTATGAATGAGAACCCCCTACTTAGAAAATCTAACTCTCTTCATATTTAATATGATTAAATTTTATTGATAAATATAATAATTTCATAAGAAAATTATCATACTATGAATCAACATACCAAGATGTAGGTGATAAATAACTTTCTCTACTAGGTGGTAGTCAAACATGGCTATTGAAAATGAATGAATGAAAATTGATCCATGTGTGATATCTAGATGTACACTCTTTCTAGACTCGTTAAAAAATAATTCATAATTAAAGAAAAATAACAACTAAAGTCATTAAAATTTTATCAGTCTAATAAAAAATATGTATACCTTCATTATGTGTTGTAGTATCCAAGTTATAGTTATCAAAACCACACCTGAGTAATGCCTAAAGCCCAGGCAAGATTGCCTTTAGGATTTGCAAAAGCCACATGAAGCACCAGCATATCCTCGTCCAGGAGCCATTTCATCTTTGGGGCTAGGCGCACCCACACACAATTTATTTAGTTCTATTTATTGATTATATGAATTCTCTCATATTTAGTTTTAATTTTACATACATGACAGAATATAAAAATAAAAAAAAAAATGCTTCGCATACATGACTATTTAAAATACTCACCTATAAAAAAATGTATCATTAAAAAACATTCCACGAACTAATGTATTCATAGATTTTCAAGAATTTTTTTTTAGTATCTTTATGTAAACTAACCCAATGAACATACATGCTAATAACATGTATGATAATATAATATAAGTATCTCTTTTACTATTAACAAGGCATTTCTTTTATTATTATCCCACTCTGAGACCAATTAAAGTGAAAAATAAAAAATAAGAAATCAACTTTAGATCTCAAAGAAAAAAAAAATACAAATACATAAATGATATCATCACCAAGAACTTTCTACCATGGATACTCGCTGCTTACCTATACTAAAGTACAACTCTGAAAAAATAACAAAAAAAAAAGTCATGCCATAATCTCCAAGTAAACAAACAGGGATAATAAATACCTAGCAAGAAACAAACTCACTTACATTTCGTGCCTAGCCATAATATGTTGGGCTGAACTGAATCTCTTCATCCAATTCTTGTAATGAGGACTGCTAGTTATCGAAACAGGACTCAGATGAACAACACAATTTACAATCTTCACATTTTCATGCAAATCAGAAGAAGAATCAGCATAATAACTGTTAAGAGATTGGGTAGATAATAATTCTTGGAGATGAGATTCTGTCTGGCAGTCAACAACAAACACAATTGGACCAGGGGCTGGTGGATCCATCACATCACTAGGATGGACCTAAAAAAAAGAAATAAAGTTGCATGAACACCTCGAGTGTCGATCTGTCAGTTGAACTGCTGAAGACACGAATCATTCTGATAAATAGCAGATCAGAGTTAACAATGGCAGGTAGCTACTCCATGAGAACAACCCAATTGACCAACCAAACTAACAATTCATTGCTTCATCACTACTAAATTACAGTCCTGATATTAATTGAGCTTCCAATATTAATTAAAAGGAGGGATGCTCTTAGTTAAAAAATATAAACATGAGATCCAATTCCCCACATGATAAATCATGTCAAAAATATAATCCTCCGAGTTTTTGTTTAAAACAAAGGCTAACACAAGTTCATAGTGATGTGATGATTTCCATATGCTTGCAAATTTATCTATTGTTGATGGTTGGTATAAGTGCAATTTGTTGATCTATTTTATTTATTTTCTGTTTTAATTTGCATAGTAACGCCCAACACATGAGATGCCCCAAATTGGATATGTATATATTGTTATTTTTGATTTTTTTTTTTTTTTTTTTTTTGGAATTGAATGAAAACATATTTTTCCTTTCTCGATTCTCTTCTCTCCTCTCCAGCTCTCCTCGTCCTGCTCTATTGTTTTCCCATTTTTCCTGAAACCCTAAATCAAACATGGCATTGGAGAAATTCTAATGCCCAGAGGGTGGTGAACAGTGACGCGGGTGGTGGCGCACCATGTGCCAGTGCCGACTACAGTGTCTGCCGATGTGTGGTGCCTAAAACAGCAACGCAGTTGTTCTGTAGAGGAGGATAAATGTGAATTTTTTGCACGTCCTTACTTTTGTGGTACTGTGGATAGTGGTCAGTGGAAGTGTGGAAGTGATTTCATGGTGATTCGGTGGGTATGAGGCCTTTCCGAAAGTGGTTTTTGTGGCATTTCATGCAATGAGATTGATACAATGTCATGGCGCAGTTGAGTGGTGCAAAAAATTTTGTCTGTGTGGTGCAACAAATTTCATTTGTGTGGCACGTAGCACGGAGTCATGCCTACATCAGTGTTGTGATTATGTTTAGTGCAATGGTGTAGTAGTGTAGCATATTTCTTTGAATCTCTTGTTAAAAGAGATGGTTGTAATTAAATGGCAGCCAATGTAGATAACTCGGTAAAATCAAAGACTAACTCATCTTGTTGAATTTAGTTGTTGTGATTAATGATACATAAAATACTTGTTGAATGAGCCATCAGATATTAGATCATATAATTGATTGATGATTTATATGTAATTACTGATTCATCTATTATAATCAAAATCAAATATATTGATCCACATATGACCAATATATTTGATTTTTATCACAAGTACAAAAATAAAATTGAAACTTGATTCAATATCCTCATCGGAGACATTCTACTTGTATGACAGTATTATTTAATTTTTGATACACAGTATGATTGATCAAGATGAGATAAATCATTATGCAACTTAGACATGATAATGTAAGAGAATTGATGTGGCAACATGTGTTGAAAAAACTGGCTAGGTTGAGGAGACTGTGTGACTAGATTCATATAAATTTATATTTACATTCATAAAAGAGAGAGACATTATTTTGTGGATCCAAATCTTTAATAAGAGGACACTTTCAATTTTCTCAAAAAGTTACTAAGGAATAATTCAGATATCTACAACGACATCTAGATCGAACAAAGTTGAGATAATTAGTCAGACTACTACAATAACTATTGGACAAAATAACATTGAGATATAATTTTTTTTTAATAAATGATATTAAAATATTGATAAATAATAATATTTTAAAATATATTTTTCAATAATTTGTTTTATTTCTTAGAGTATGAAATGATTACCAAACATCTTGTATTTAAACTCCTACACAAAATGTGATAACTAAAAAAAATTAATATTTAGTTGGAATGACTAGATTATTTCTTCTACATAAAAGTATTTTTAGATATTTTTGGAAAAAAATAGTATTGATCACTAATTTTCTAATCAACTGAATATCATCTTACATCTTTTCGAGTTGTATCTCATATCAACTTTTGTATTTATAAAAGTAACTTTTTTATTTTCTACCCAAAATTTTTGAATGTACTTATTTTATTCATTATATCTCTCCGAATAGAAAGAATAGCGCTCGTCACCAAACACATTTTTCTTAGATACTCTTTTACTCAAAAGGGATACATATATTGCTCATCAGAGACTAGAATGATCATTATGAGTACAAATATAATTTTTTTGGGGAAAAAAATTTTTCAAGGACTTGATCCAAGAAAATATACTTCAGGACATCATAGTGATAGAGTCAATCACGTGTCTAGCTGTTATTTATCACAGAGTGACAGTTGACTCTGCTCATGCATTTAATACTACAAGTACAATTAATTTTGAAAAGAATACTAGAATATCTCTTGTAGATGTGTGCATTGAGCATCCCATAAAATATGAGATATAAGACATCTCAAGAAAAAAAAATAAAGATTGAAAATTTGATCTCAACTTAAAGGTATATGCTAAATGAATATTTTCACAATCATCCCCAAGTGGGTCCCCAACCACGTCAACTAATCTAATTCAAAGTATTGACTTGAACTTTATGATTATTATCCAAAAGAAACCAAGAATATGCCCTACCAAGCACTCACTATTACAAGTGCTTTCTTACACTCATTTGGATACTATATATTTTAATTTTTAATCTTCTCTTAAAATTGTTTGATCTTTGATATTCTTTTCAAAATACTTAATCATCTAAAATGACAATAGACTTAGAGGTGTCAAACGGGCCGGCACGGCCCAGCCCATTTTTTTTGGGCACGTTCGTGCTACCGTGCCATGCCCGGCCCGGCCCGGTTTAAAAATTGCCGAGCCCGCCACGGCGGGCCGTGCCGTGCCTTGCCTAGCCCGCTCTGGCACGCCTGTCCGAGAGGTTCGGGATACGGGAAGACCGCGGGTCGGGTCGAATCAGACCCGACCCGCGGTCTTTTTATGCGGGAGTGGCTTCCGGAGGTCGGGCTCACGGGACACCCGGCACGGGAGTGACCCGTGCCGGGGTGTCGTGCCGCGTGCCGAACCGTGCCGGGTCAGGCCGGGCACGGCACGGCTCAGGCCGGGCACGGCTCAGGCCGGGCACGGCACGGCTCAGGCCGGGCACGGCACACGCCTCACCCGGGCAAGGCATGGGCCCGGGCACGGATTTTTTCCGGGCCGTGCCGTGCCTCGTGCCAGGCCGGGCTAGCCCGGCCCGGTTGACACCTCTAAATAGACTATATTGGATAAACTAAATTCAATCATGTATAATCATGTATAAAATCTAATTTCAAATCCTTCAAGAAAATTGATATTAAATATAAAAGGATATACACAATAATACTAGATATTAATGAAAGATTGATCGAAAAATGTCAAGTTAGTATCTACAAAGTTTACACAGACTTATGATATAAATTATTTTGATATATTTTTCCCTAAGATCAAGATAATTACTATTAAATTATTATTTTCTATTATTACTTCTCACATATAGGTTATATATCAATTAGACGTAAAAATAATGTCTTTTCATGATGATCTTGAGAAAAAAATATGTATGCATAAACTATTAAGTTATTTTTGTCGCGGAAAATAAATGTATAATGTGTAGACTGAAAAACTCTTTATATCTAAAGTAATCTCTTATGATGAGGTTCATAAAGTTCTCTTCAGCACTTACAACTTTTCATATTAGGAGGTGTATCATATTATTATCATTTCTACAAATATAAA
This sequence comes from Sapria himalayana, assembly GCA_029783825.1. Taxonomy (NCBI): domain Eukaryota; kingdom Viridiplantae; phylum Streptophyta; class Magnoliopsida; order Malpighiales; family Rafflesiaceae; genus Sapria; species Sapria himalayana. Next base: position 6,406,201 of record JAREIK010000385.1, read on the forward strand.
TCAATTAGTTAATATGTGATATTTGTAATATATGTTGATGCTAATCTAATTACAAACAATGATCAATTGAGAATATATCAACTAAAATTATTCTTCCAGATTGTGTTTAAAACAAAAAATTGGGGACATCTTAAATATTTCCTAAACATTAAACATCAAAGTTGCATACTTAAGATATATAATATTTCTTTCCTAGATGTGATATGCCTTAGATATTTTGTTTGATTTATATATGCAAGGATGCATACCAATCAATTAACCACTTAAGCTAAGTATAAAATTGTCAACAAATATCAATTCTTCAATAATTCTTCTAGCTATAAAGAAATCATAAAAAAGTTAAAATATATAATAGTGGCTAGACCTGATATTATTTATGTTATTAATATAAATAATCATTTCCTATATTCTTATAGACAAACTCATATAAATATAATTTTTATTATTCTCAAATACATGAATAAGAATCTAGTACATGAATCATGAGATTTATTCAGAGATCAGAGACAATCAAAAAGAAGCGTACTTAAATTTTAGTCAAACTCTAAAGATAACTAAGAAAAAATTTATCACTTAGTCTCTTTTTTTTTTTGAGCAAATCTTGTCTCTTAAAAGTATACAAATTTTAATATACTAGTGTAGAAATATTAATATATAATATTAACATAAGACTAAATAAAATAATAAGAAATTTAGGAAGATTGATAGTTATAAGCTTTGACATATGAGCAAACAAACAAATAACAAGTTATAAAGATAATTATAGATAAAGATATAAAAAATAAAATTTTAGGAAGTCAAGAGAACTAGTAATAGACTTATAGCCTATGTTGCACGGACACGGATACGGACACGGGGATACGACACGGCAAGATACGGGGACACGGCAAATTCTAAAAAACTAGGATACGGATACGGCTAGGATACGTCATGATAAAAAAAATAAAATTAAAAATAAAAATTATTAATTATAAATATTAGGTATTTTAAAATAATTAAATATACTGTATTTTAAAATAATTTAAAATTTTGTATTTTAAAATAATGTAAACAAAATGTTAGGTATTTTACTTCCCCCCCTTCCCCCCTTCCGAAACCCCCTCCCGCCCCCCCCTTCCGAAACCCCCTCCCGCCCCCCCTTCCGAAACCCCCTCTCGCCCCCCCTTCCGAAACCCACTCCCGCCCGCCCCCCCTTCCGAAACCCCCTCTCGCCCCCCCTTCCGAAACCCACTCCCGCCTGCCCCCCCTTCCGAAACCCACTCCCACCCGCCCCCCCTTCCAAAACCCACTCCCGCCCGCCCCCCCTTCCGAAACCCCCTCCCGCCCCCCCCTCCCGAAACCCCCTCCCGCCCCCCCCTCCCGAAATGCATTTTTGGATACAGATTCCAAAAAACGACGCGTTTTTGGAATCTGTTTCCAAAAATGTGTCGGATACGTCTCCGAACAACGCGTCGGATACGTCTCCGACGCGTATCCGATACGCCACGTGGCGTATCCCATACGGATTTGTGTCCGATACGCCACGTGGCGTATCGGACACGTATCCGACGCGTGTCCGACGCGTGTCCACGTGTCCACGTGTCGGACACGTGGACACGGCACCTCCTAGGCGTATCCGTGCAACACAGCTTATAGCAACTAACCTAAATATGATTAGTATTTATTTCACAAGTATGACTTAGTAAAAAAAATAAATTAAAACTTTTGAAAAATTATAAATGAATTAATGTAAAGTATATCACGAGAAGAAATATTCATAATCAATAAAAACTTAAATACAAATATAAGAGTAAGTAATATGAGTTATGAGAAATATCAAAGAGGTGGCAAGTAGGTCTGGCAGCCGGTGAATGGCCCGACTGAGCCGTGCCTGGACCCGGGCCATGCCGGTTCGAGGCACGGCTCATGCAGTGCGGGGCCAAAGGGTGCCGAGCCTCATGCCGGACCAGGCACAACCCAACTGCGTGGCCCATAGGCACAGTCCAGCAGCATGGGTACCTATCATGCCCTGAAATTCAGACCAAGTTTTAAGCATGGTCCGATTGTACCAAGCCCGACCTGACAAGTTAAAAAAAAATAATATTTTATTCATAAAAAAAGTATGCCCCGCCTTATACATGTGGCAGATTTTTTTAATAAACTCACTACATGGTTGGCTCAAGGCATCCACATCACACTCTCAATCTCCTATATATCTCTCTCTTTCTCTCTCATCTCATCTCTTCATCTCCTCTTGGTTCGGATTTGGCTTCGCTCTCGAATGCAGACCATGGTGTGATGAGACTTCGGTAAAAAAATTGAGTGCAGTGCGGGTGCAAGCCAAAACTTATTCTATCCTATCCTATCCATAAACATGTATTTTTTTTTTAATTTTTATTTAGTTTTTAAATTTAATTAATATCAAATAATTTTTATTTTAGAAATTAGAATATAATTCATAAACTAAAAAAAAATTAAAAATAACAAATAATAAATTTAATGATAATAAAATTAATATTAACGTAAACGTAAATAATATTAATAATAATAATCCAACGAAAATGTCTGAGGCCAAAATCATATTTTCTCATATAATCTCGATCCAAACTAAAACATCTAAAAAATAAAAACTAAAAAAATATCTATAATTTAGATTCACTTAACATAGTACAAAATAAAAATAATATGAGTGTCAATAAAGAATCAACACAAAACAAATAATATCAGAAAAAATATATTTATAGGAGTGCATGTGAATTGGACACCTAAAGAGGCATGTCAATTATTTCACCAAAAAAATATGGTACATTAGATTCTATGTAAATTCAACTAAACAATGGGAGGCTGGATCTAGTTCAGCTTCTATATTAAACCCTTTCATATACCGCAAGAAGTTAGAAAGAGAAGGCATGACCAAACTGATCACCATGATGAGTCTTCCGATTAAATTTTCGGGAAATTCAAGGACAATCAATATCATACAAGCATATTTTCAACCTGCATATCGTAGGATTCCTAAGTCTAAATATAAGAAGGAAATACTAAAATATTATAAATTAAAAAAATAAATAATATTTAATAAATTTAGGCAATATAGTAGCATGATGTCCGTGATGTTCAATATTTGGACTAGTCATGACGATATATCTTTTGCATGTCTCACCGCCCACTATGTAGATTCTAAATGAACATTAAATAAAAAAATATTAAGATTTTCAAAGATTCTTTATCCTCATGATGACTTGGTCATTATGAGTAGATGATAAAAATCTTTAAAAAATATAATATGCAAAATAAAATATATAGTATCATATTTGATAACACATCTAATAATGAAGTAGCTATTTATATATTTGTTAGGATTAATTAGATACAGACTATTATGAGAGATTTTTCATGTTAGATACATGTGTCACATTAATAACCTGATAGTATAAACGAAGATAAAGATTATTTCCCCAACTTTAGAAAAAATAAGTAACACACTAAAATATCTTCGGATGCCTAACAAACAATAAAAATTTAATAGTCTATATTTATCTGTGAGTCTAAAAAAGAAAATTTACAAATGAATATGAAACAGCATTAGAATTATACTTACCTAATGTTAGAGTCATATGTTGAATACAAATAAATAATATCTGACTACGTCAATAATAAAAATGACAAACTTATTATTGATGATAAAAACTAAAAAATAAGAATTTCATTTATAAAATTTCGATAGATTTTTTTATAATATGATGAATATATATTCATCAATTTATACTTTCACCACTTACATTGCACTTAGTTACATATACAATAGTAGTGGCATATTTAAAAAGTTTAGAGATGACTCAATAATTAATGACATGACTATTGGATTGAAAACTAAGTACTTAAAGTACTAGTTCACCATTATATCTCTTAATTGTTTAGCTACCTACATAGATCCTAAGATTAAGATAAAAGAGATAGAGAATATTTTGATATTTATATCCTAGTGTATGAAATAGGAATACCAACCTGAAGAATTCATTCACGTTAAATTGATTGAGTTATTTATATACTATAACACTAGGTATGATAATAGTTATAGTCAGGCTCTAAGTATGAACATGAACACCATATTCGAAGATAATGACTTCTCAATTCAGTTAGCGAGGAAAAAATGATGAGGTAGACCATCAAATAAGAGTGAACTATCTCAGTACTTAGATACTAATTACTTTCAATCCTATCACAAAATAATAATAATAACCTTAATATTTTAAAATGATAAAAATCATATGAGTCCACATATCTCAAACTTTCTAAGATGGCACGAAATATACCGACTCCTCCGATATCAAACATAGCATCGGAGTTTATTTTTTCTATTACAATCAATATGATTTCGGATAGGAGATCAAGACTACGATCAGATATCATTGAGATATTAGCATATTTGAAGGATTAGGAGGATTCGAGATTGGACATCCAGGATCATGATAAAACAAGAGCAGAAGAGTTGTTGGCAGATGATGACTCATGAGATTTTAAGGAGGTTGAACTCACCACTAGTGATACCATCAGATACTTACACAATAATGATCAGTTACATAGTGACACTGATTGAAATTAGGACTTAATTTGCATGTCACATGATTATGATTAAAGATTTTAATTTTATGTTATTATGAGTTGTGATTTTATATTTTTTTTTGGATTGGTTGATGATTGAATATTTTTATTATTTATGAATGTATATTTATGAATGTGTTTTTATGAATGTGTTTTTATAAGTTGTATATTATGTGTTTTTATTTATGAATGTGTATTTATTAATGTGTTTTATTGATTATTAAACTTTGTCATTAATGATTTATGTTAATAAATAAATAATATAATATACAACTCATATTTGGTAACTTAAAACTTGAAACATATAAAAAAAATTAATCATTAATCCACAATCGAGGGGGCCCATGGGGGTGAGTCGAGTCGGTCTCAGACTCTCGATGACCGGTCAACCTAGTTGGCTAGTCCTATGCTCCTAGCTAGGTTAGCATATCTGGGCCCAAACAGCCCGAGCCAGCCCAACCCGACCAGGCACTACCCAGCATGAATCTAGCCAGACTCGGGCTGGACATGCCATGTTGGCCGGCCATTATCCAGTCATGTCGTGCAAGGCATGATATGACTGTCGTACCGAGGCAGTGCCAACACAGCATGGCCCATTTGACACCTCTGTATATATTATGAAAGAAAAAAATTTGCAGAAAGAAGTAAAATAAGATGAATAATCTAAAATTTTACTTTACTATATGATTTTTTTATAACTAATAAATACTTTAAGAAGATTGTAATATTTGATAACCTTCAAAAATAATTTCAATGAGTTAAAATGTCATATAAATTTTTTTCTCATTATAAGAAATAATAAAACATTAAACAAAGATCATAAAATAACATCAGATAAGAGTATAACCACTGAGTCATAAACTAATTATAATTGATTGATATATTTAAAAAGTATAACCATAGAAAAACTTCAAATAAATATCTAAAATAAAATTATGAAAAAAAAAAAAATTATAAGTATTTTTAGGAAAAAACTAGATGATGAAGTTAATTAGTCATTGAACATAAATATTTATGGAATAAAAATAACTAATTATATAAATAATATTCTTATAAAGATTTTGTGTATCAAAATTCTAAAATTATTATTTACTCATAAAGAAATAAATATAAAAATTTGGCATTCAACAAATCATTAGAAAAAATGAACTCAATTAAAAGAAATGCATAAAAATAAGAATAAAGATGCCATGAAGTTGCATAAGAAATAGAAAAAATAGATGATAAGTAAAATAAAATTTAAGATATATAATAAGTTGTACGATAAATTATAAAATAAAATAAAAAAAATATTATTTATAACATAGCTAAGATAAGAAAGAAGAATTAATATATTAGTCATGTAAGGTATATTACGAATAAAAATAATTAGAATTCAATAAAATATTAAAAAGTCCAAGAGAGAGAATATATTTTTGTGATTGTTTAAACAAGTTCAAAAATTCATATTTTAATATTAAATATGGTAGAAAACTAAATAATACAAGATATATAACTAAGATAAGACCCACGGAGATTAAAAAAAATATCAAGAAGATAAAGTCAAAAAAAAAATCATAAGACCCAGTGATATCCCTATTGAAGTTTAGAGGTTCAAAGGTAAGAGAGATAAAATATGATTGAAATGTTGTTTTCAAAGATCATAATGATCAAAAGGATATCGGATGAATAAAGACAATATATTATAATTCTCATTTATAAGAAATAACTAAGATGTTCAAAATTCTAATAACTACCGAGATATTAACTCATGAGTCATGCTATGAAACTTTAGTTAATAATAGTTGAAAAAAGACTAAGAAAATACAATAAGATTTCAAAGAATCAATTTAGATTTAGATTTAATCATATTATGAGTAGTAATAATGTGATAATCAAAATAAGAAAGTAAAAAAATATAAATATCAATTATTTCAAATACTTAAACTTTATATTAAGTTAAGACATAAAAATTATCAATAATGTATAACATACAATTAAGGTTGAATAGACCAAATAAAAAATTATCTCAGAAATTATTTTTGATAAGCGAGTATGAAATTAATTAAAAAGAAAATTTTATATAATAATTATAAAACCAATCATATTTTATAAAAGTAAATATTAGACGATCAAGAAATAATATATATAAATGATGAGAGTAGCAGATAGTAAGTTAATAAGATGGATAAATAGCATGAGGCAATCGTCTGAGATAATTTGGTCATGTTCAGCATAGATTTTCTAATGTATCAATTAAAAAGTATGATACTCTTTGAGTCTAAGTAAATTGAACTAGAGATAGATTTAAAATAAATTAAATAAATATTATAAACAAAAATTAACTAAAGAAATAAAAGTAGACATATTTTTTAACATAGTAGATTGAAAAAGTATGATTTATGAAGCTGAGCCCAAATAATTGAGATAAAACTTGATTGTTGATGATGATAAATTGTCTCCTAAAAAAATAAATAATAACTTATTATTTTTAGATATAATACAAATGCATAGCATACAACTATGTCATCAATTAATTGTGAGTTGCAATAGATCAAATACTTCTTGAAAGGAAACAAAATTAGTTTATAGGGCAATGATATTTTATTATGATATTCAAATAGCTTGACAAATAACTATAAATCTAATATTTTACAAGCAGATAAAACATATTAAAACTAATTATTATTTCATATACAAAAAAAATCAAGATGTTTCACTAGCTAATACTTATGTATCTACCAAAGAGCAAATTATAGACATATTCATGAAAACGCTTGAGCTTAGAGGAACATAAGTATCTTTTATCTCTTTAAAATTAATATTCATAACATATATGCAACAACTTAAAAAAACATTGAAATTTAGTATAATATGTTAGTTAATTTTTTTATATTTTCTATTTTAATTTATTGAGCACTCAAATGTGTATTGGCCCAACTTCATAATGTAAATTTAATTATCTTGAATTTCTTTGGAATTGAATGAAAACATATATTTCTTATCTTCTTTCATTTCCTCTCCTCTTTCCTCCCTCTACCATTTTCTCATTAATTCCAAAATTCCAATTTGGACCAAAACCCTAAATTGAACTTCTACGATACAAATCAAGACATTGCTCAAAAAAAAACCAAATGAATGTGACTTATGTGTGCATGTGGGAAACAACTTACATAGTTTGAGCATGTGAAGAAAATATTTAATGTGATTGTATTCATGCCTAGTGCACGAGGTTACTACCTAATGTGGGGTCAAGAAAAGATATATACCTTGAAAGGTCATACCTCCAATATATCAAAGAAGTCACACTTAATTGTCTCGAATCTGAGACCTACCACCTTTTAACCAAAATACTTGTGATCAAATCAATGTACGATCTCATTTAATATGAAGAAAAATTATCAAAGAACTACCAAAAAAATAATATTGAATCTAATGTGAAAACAAAACTATATCCTCAATTAGAAAAATATATTTTGAACAATAAATTAGTAAGGTATACGAAAAAAAGATAGATAATTACAAAATTAAATGAAAATAATTAAAGATAAGTTATTTTTATATGCAATTTATGAGGCATATTTTGCTTGAGGAATAAAAATTCATATAATCAACTTATTAATGTCAATAATATACCTCGGTGATTACACTTATTATATTTACAAGAATACATGAGAACCTAAGAATCAAAAGACTTTTCTTTTTCTAGTATAGCCAAAAAAAATAGAAAATAAAAGGTATTTTTCAAAAATCATGGTAAATTAGTTGTCCTTGAAAAAAACCCTAATTAAATTTTATCAATGAACTGTGTAGCATTCAACCTTGTTTTTAATATCTTTAGTGTATATAGAAAATACTCATAATATAAAGGTATTCCAAGTGATTTGACATTTATATATTATTTCATAATATAAGAACACAAAATAAATAAAAAGCTTAAAATATAGTGGTTCATTGTTGTTGTTGAAGAGCACTACCCATTGACCAACAACCCCCTATGTTAACTAGCAATTATTTTTCAACTATGGAGAAAAAAATCTTCTAAAAATTTATCAAAAAGAATAAGTGTGTTCAACCAATTTTGGTGAGTTTTGAGAATTTTTTTAATTTGAGTATTAAATCATTTCTATTCAAATTTAAAATTTTTTGTTGCCCAAATAACCTTCCTTTAAAATAAAAAAAAAAATCAATCACCATTGAGGCATCTGTATTGATGGTATTACCTCGAAACCTAAAATGGGTCAAGTCAAATTGGGCCAAATTAACATGCCTTTTCAATAATTTTATCTAATGTTTTCAATTTTATCTAGCTACTATCAATTTATGTGCAATATAGATGCACTTTTATTGAGATGCCAATATTTATGATAGTTCCAAAATATAAATTAGTTACACCTCATATCACATAAGGATTACATATATTATCAATAATAGTTAAGATCATAGCTACTTTTATGATTAGAAAGAAATAAATCATTATTTTTTAAATTCAATAATAATTGATATAAGACTAAAGGGGATGTTTAATAATGCACTTAAAATCTTTAAACCATTAAAAATTAAAATTTACAATAATTTGAAATTTTAAGTACGTTTGATAAAAAAATATTAAGAGCTAAAAATTTAAAATTTTAAGTAAAAATTCATTAAAAATATTAAGTTGGTAGAGACCTACTTAATGTTGAAGACTGAAAATTTTTAACAAATTTTTTTTTAATTACTGTTTTATTCTTTTTTTTCATTTTTTTTTCATTTTCTCATTTATGCTACAATTTAATTTGTAAATCTGTTTTCTCCTTCTTCTTTCTCCGCCACCACAAATCCTAACCCTGACCCTCTTTCATGATTAATTTGATATAAAAAATAACAAATCAATAAGTTCATTAATTTTTATTTTTATATTAAAAATTTAGATAATTTTAAAGAATTTAGATTTTATTGTTTATTTTATAAATATTTTTATTTATTTTTTGAATTTATAATTTTTTTATGGATATATTTTTAGGGATTTTATTTTTTTTAATAATTAATAATTATAGTAAAAAAAATTCATTATAAATTATATTTATGTTGAATAATATGTAAATTATATAAAATATGTAAAATACATAAAATATGTAAAATATGTAAAATATATCATTTTCAACATTCAGTATTTACAGTTATCAAATAATATATTTATATTCAGTATTTAATTAACAGTAATTTATCAAATAATTTTTAAATACAAATTCAACACTTATAAAATTTAATTTTTATTTTTCAGTACTTAATTTTTTTAATTTTATCAAACAGGCCCTAATTTAAATAAAAATTAATGCATGATTAATGATACTTCTATAGAACATATAACGATGATCATTTGAAATCATACAATATTGTTTCCCCTTCAAATTTATTTTTATTATTAAAAATTATGATATATTTTAAGCACAACAAAACAAAACCAATCAATTTCCCTAGTGGCCAATAAAATGACAAGTGATGAAAATAGAGATATAAAAATAAATTAGAAGACCTCACTAGTGCACTCTTGGTATTAAGACACAACGTCACAAAACACTGCTAGATATTAATTGCACCACAATATGTGACATACCATATCTAATGATTATCATTATAAATTATTCTCTATATGTGTTACCAATTTGACTTAACCTTCAGGCAACATAACTCTAGAGTGACATTATGTTATTCCAAACATCTAGTTGATAAAATCATGAGTGAATACTCAAATTTTCTCTAATTAATTACAAAATTTCAAATCCATTAAATATAAGAATTTCAATATGAGACTTCTTAAGTTAGCTCATGTTTTATATATAATAGAATTCTCTTATAGTTTTATTTCAGTGAGTCGTATTACTAAATAATTAAACTTATAATATTATAATTTTCTTTCTCTAATATTTTCCAAAATTGAATGGCATTCATGATAATTTTATTTGAGATCAAGATAGGCTATTGTATAAAAACTCTCTAGATACTTGATATTATTTGATTCTTTACTTGTTCCCTCATTTCCTTGTCATACTTTATTGATCACATACTTAATATTGTATAAAATTTCTTATTCAACTTGTTATTCTAAAATTAGGAAAGATCCATTTCCACTAATTTGTAAAAGATTTTGAGGACTTTATAGATAATTTTATCAATGATTTTTATCTATACAGATGTCATGCCTTTGTGCAATAGCAAGTGTCTTTATCCAAAAGTAGTATGTTTCAAATTTGAAACTCATCAAACAAATATAATCTCTCTGATTTTCGAGGGTGAGACTAGCAAAATATTAATCTCTCTCGGATCCCAAACTAAGTAGGAATTTTGCATACTAGGTATGATTTTTTATTTGTTAAAAAAAATCAAATATGTTTTTATATTTATAAATATTCATTAAATAATAAAAATTTAATTTAATTATAAAATTAAGATAATTAAGAGTAAAATTAGATACTTCACGAGTACACACTTCTAAATAAAAATAAAATGAGATATTTACTTCATTAGGCATAGAATAATTCATTATGATTTTTATGTTAGTATTCGACCTAAAATTATGATTGCACCCAAAAAAATAAATATTTCATTAAAAATGTTAGAATACTCATATTATGTACAAGTGTTTTTAGATATTTTTAAAAAAAAATAATTTCAACTACAAATTTATTTAATAAATTATTTCCTTCTTTATTCTCTCTAATTAACTGTTTCAAATCTCATATTTAATAGAATAAACCTTTAACTTAGCTACTTGAGTTTTTTTTGTGTACTTGTTTTGTCAATACATATCACTTGAACATGAAAAAATGACATGCAAAACCATCATGTATGAATTTATTAGTCATTATTATGCTGAAAAAAAATACAAATGTTACATAAGTATGTCCGGTATTGTTAACATTATCACAATCCGTTATATGACTAATAAACTCCTACATGAACTCTAACAGAACATATTATTTCTCCACCAATTATGCTCTATGTTGCTGATTCTCATTATTTGAAGGATTATAACTCAAATTCCTCTCTTCCTCAAATAACATCAAAGGACTCGGAGTCTTGTACTAATGAAAATGATTAAACTTCTAAATCAGAAATCAAAATATGTTCATATGATTTAGATTTGACCAATGATTTTATTCAACTCAATTTATTGAATCGTGAGCATAAGAGATTAAATATACTTAACTTTAGAAATTAAACTAGGAGATAACATATCAGTCATCCTACTGATTAATCTCCTATGAAACTAGAAATCCTACAAAGAATTTCTTTGATCACAATCATTTGATTACTCTCTCTCTCTAAGAAAGAAATAATTGAGTTATATTTCAATTGCACAAGTATTTATGTATACTCACTTTTTACTATCTTATATAATTTTATTACTTTTCTTAGTGATACCAAGATACTCAAATTTACTTCTATAGAATGATTTCTTCCAACATGGTGGAGGAGCTGAATTTCATCATCTCCTCCATGGTGAAAAAGGCCCTACAAGAAAGGGAAATATTCAAAATCTAACTATAGATATCATATAAACATGTATCGTTGATTATTTAGTACTTATACAATAGTGACCAAAATGATATCAACTATAATCACATTGACATGTGTAGTTTCTCAAAAGTGTTTAGATTATCAATTATATGTGAAAAATCTCTTTCTTTGTAAAGATCAAAAGAAAGATATATACATGAAATAGTCATCTAACATTATTCCATGGGTGATAACTCATTCAACACGTAGATTGGGAAAAGAAGAAACAAAATGAAATAATTTTCAAAAAATATTTAATAGATTTTCTATATTGTTTTGCTAGCATATGTGTGTTTTATTTTTTATTTTTTTTGTTCACATGAAAGTTATTCTTTTAGATTTAATATGCAGTTTAAAATAATATTATTATTACTAGATATAGTGAGATGATAATCATTCAACTCAAGTAATTTTTTTACACTTAATTTCAAACAAAAAATTTTGGTAAACTAATATACTTCTTTGGATTGAGATTGTATATTATCATTGAGAATTGGTTTTATTCAAACAAAAATATTCAATAAATATTCTTGCAGTACAAGACATGAATTAACAAAGATATTGATTGATCTAGGGATTAATCTTTTAGTTGATGCAAATATTTTTCTTCTTTCTAATAGATATAATAGTATCATAGAAAAATATAATTATCCAAAACTCATTTAATTAAATTTATCATATATTATCAATATTATAAGTTATTTCCTAAATTTTACATGAGTAATGTTATTTGTATACTTTGATTTGTGAAAAAAAAATTATAATTTTAAATTTCATTAGAGATCAAGATCATGCTTTGTTAAAAGAATATACTTCATTAAAATTTTGAGCCTTAGTTAAAACTTTATTTAAAGATCATATCATGTATAAACATTTTGAATTATCACTTGTTTGATAAGAATATTTTTTTAGTTTCACTTCATATGATACTTTATTTCGATAGTCGAACAATCATGTTATTTTCAATTTTATTTTTCATAAACAAACAAAATATATAGTACAACATACATTCTTATACCAAATAAACAATTTAATGAAGTGAGAATCAATTTTTATTCCATGTTAAATATTTAAGATACTCACCAATTTAGTAAATAATGAAATCTTGTATTTTATTTTTTTTTTCTTATATATATTTTTAAAATGTATTTAGCTTGATACTCAGTATGTTTATTATGAATAGGAAGCACCCATAACATAATGATGATCCAAGAAATTTTGTTCCATGTATATACTATTAACTTATATATTTTTCCCAAGTGGGACCCATGAACTCAATTGGACCTTGAGGCCAACCACCAGTACCCCAAAAAATATATCTTTCTATCCTAGTAAATCTTTTGTAGCTCATGGGGATTGAACTCGCAACCTCCAAAGAAACATGCAACCATTTCACCAATCAGACTACCAAGCTATTTGTTTGTATCCTTATATTATTTTATGTTTGTGATTAATGTGCTGGAGATGTTTAATTTTCACTTTAATAATTCTTTGGAGATAAAGATCGTATCTAGTTCATAAGATTCTCACTTTAGCATTGGATCTGAAAGAGATTAAGATTTTAATAGTCTTATCTTTGAAAATCAATAATGTTGTATTTTTATGAATCTCAAATCTAAGACTTATCACCCTTAGACAATGGCAGATGTCATCACACCGATACATGACCTCTAACTTTAGAAATTCTTTCAATTGTAAATTAATTCAGGTAAAAAAATAACTTATTTGTCTTGCCTAATAGTTGAAGACATCGGAACAACACACTAGGATATTTATTGCATACAAAAACTAAAAACAAATGTTTAATTTTCACTTAAGTAATTCTTTGGAGATAAGGATTGTGTCTAGTGCACAAAATTCTCACTTTAGTACATGATCTGGAAGAGATTAAGATTTTAAGAGTCTTATCCTTGAAAATCAACGAGGTTGTATCTTGATGAATCTCAAATCTAAAATCTATTATCCTGACAACGGCACATGCCATCTTAGTGACGCATGACCTCCAACTTTAGAAATTCTTTCAATTGTAAACTAATTCATGTAAAAAAATAACTCATTTGCCTTCCTAATAGTTGAAGGCATCGAAACAACACACTTGGATATTTATTGCATACAAAAGCTAAAAACAAATGCTTTTAGCTCTCAATCCCAACTGGGCAAATTACAAAATACAACTGCAGCTGTTGCATTGAACACGCCATTACAAGTTTACTTTTACCAAACTACCATGACTACAAGAAAAAATGAAGATGCTAAAAGCATAAGAATTAAGAACTCGCCAAGATATTATGGTGATCAGACTTCACTGATTTGCCAAGTTGCAATTCTCTGTATTTTGGTCCAGGAGTTAGACCAAGAGCTATCGCTTTTTCACAGTCAAATTTCCCAGCAATTTGAGGAAGCTCGCATATATACACAACAGATACATCTCTGGGCTTAGCCAAATAACCATTAAATGAGAACGATCGTAAAGGAACAGCTGATATATGAACAACATCTGTATGAAGTACATCAATAGGAATTGCAAGTGAACTAGCAGAGGGCAAACTATCAGGTCCAAATTGTTCTGCATGAACCATTGATGCATGTGGGACGAAGGACTTCATAGCTGTGACCAAATACTTGAGATCTGAAGGACCCCATAAGTTCACCTTCACATAGGCATTTACAAAAATATAGTAACTATTGTTGATCCATTTATATATATATATATATATATCAGAGCCCAATTCTTGCTTTCCTGTTATTTAAATGCACGTCACAGTTGTCCAGAAAAACAGATTTTGGATTTTAAAGAAAATACAAAGATCTAGAAACAAAAGATGATAAACAGCCTAGATGCGGGGTACTTAAAAAAAGAATTCTCACTGCCATTCCTTCTTCTCCTGTGCCAGCCAAAGTCAAAAGTAACCCTGTCAAGGAAGAGAGAGCCACCATTATTGAATTAATTAAAAAATTGAGGTGTCCACTGGGTCGGGAAGCCAGAGCCTAGCATGAGGAACGGCACAAAAATGCATCTGGCATGATACGGCATGGTCCAGAGCCATGCTTGGCCAGTGAGGGACGGCCAGCAATGCCATCACTGGCACGGCCCGATAAATTCAAGCATGACCGGCACAGATAGGCATGACCCCTGCTTATCACAAGCATGTCATGCTAGCATGCTAAAAAAGGAATGTGTGAATGCACACACACTTTTTTTAATGTTTTATTAAAATTGGATGAGTGTTCTTTATCCAAATAAATATCAAAAAAAATTAAAGAAATATTTTTTTAATTCCAAAAATTTTTTATAAATTCAATGTTCATGTTTATAATTTTTCATACTAAACTTAATTATATTCTCTCTCTCAAAATCTTATTCTGTAATAATAAGTCTATAGTATTATTATAGTATTTTTTATTTATAATTTAAATAAATTGAAATTATAAATTAATATTAGAGAGGGAATGTTCTCGTTGGTATTGGGCCTTGAGTGTTTGTGGACTGATTAGGCACAGCCGCACATAAAGACGACAAGATTTCTTTTATTCTGATTTTTTTTTCTAGTCTATAACATAAATAAAAAATTAAAAAATAACTCTTCTACTAACAATTTTCTAAATATTAAACAAAAAAATAAAGAATAATAAATATTATAAAAAAGATATAAACTTAGACATAGATAACAACAATCCATCTGAAAGGTCTAAGACTATGTTATTTCTTAGATTTATATTGGTTTTGGCCTATGCACCTAAAAATTTTAAGAATTAACGAGCATATATAATACGAACTAACTTTAAGATAATTAAAAATAAAAATGATAAGATATCAAGAAGATTTAACATAATATATATATTATCAAAAAATATATACATATAAGAATATTAGTGGCATTATATACATTAGAATTTAAGAGACACGTTGATGATACACCAAAATATATAATATATTTGATTTCAGACAAACTTAACTAAGTATAAGTAGCAGAATTTTTTTAAAATATGGATCAAATGCGCGTTCATTAATATCTTTTATTTACTATCACAAGTTTACAAATCAATGCATGATTAAAATTTAAAGTTATTACTAGTATTGATCTTCAAATTAAATTTCTAAAAAATCTTAAACTACTTAATCTTATGCATACATACATTCACCTCACTTAAAAATAAGATCCTTAACATGATCAATAGAAATAATATAATAAAAAACTATAAAATAAAAAAATAATTAATAATTTAATCTTAGAAAATAAAGTAAAGTAATCTCTGTGATATTTAATAATTGAACTAATCATGATAATAATGTATTTGCATATATTACCAGTCACTTTGTTGATTCTGAGTAAAAACTAAATAAAAAATATTATGATTTCATATATCCTCCAAACTCATGATATTCCTGTCATATATGAGTGTCTGTCGAGGAGCATTACCCAGCCCGAATCTACTCGGAGTCAAGCCGTCCGGGCCATGTCGTGCCGGCCATACTCAAGTCGTGCCATGCCTGGCACGACATGGCCCGTTTGACACCTCTATCAACTAATGACTGGTCAGACCAATGTTAATGGCCACTACCCAGGCCCCAGGCCAGACTCCTGGCTCATGGCTGCAGCCTGGGATAGCTGCAGGGCAGACCAGACACAAAAGAATGCATAAGGGCTGGTTGTGCTGGTTATACCTGACCAGAACCCAACCAAACACATCTCGCACAGCCGAATGATACAACCATGCCATCGCATTGTGTCGGGCCTACCTTCCCCTAAGTCGTCAGTCATGCTAATATGGCACAACCTGGAGTTAGGAACCATGCAATGTTTGGCACAGCACGGTGGTCAGGCTGGACCTAAAAAATTTGACCCTTGCCGACCCAGCACAGCATGGTAGCCAGGCTGGACCTAAGAGATTTGGGCCTTGCCAGTCCGGCACAGCCTGATGGACACCTCTAATAAAAAACTATTCCCAATTAGACCAAGGTCCTAAACTGGTCATGGAAACCAGTGGTTCTTAACTACTGGTCATGGAAACCAGGACTGACCCATAGGGGCCAGTCTGATTCCAACTGAAATCTAATTCTGGTTCTAGTCCACTTTTGGGCTTTAACTCTAAAACTCTGAATTAGCCCACATAGAGGCTGTCCTCAGACCAGTTCTTGAATTGGAAATTTGACATGATCCAGACCACGTCTAACCAATCTAGTCCATGATTAGGCTCTAATTCAGACCAGCTCCTGGCTAAGTCTATTTCCAAGCAGCGCGGTTGATTAAGAAAAAACATACCTGGAATTCCACCAGCTGTTTCTGAGCAAATGCGAGAGAGAAGTATATGATCAATCTGAAAGGATCCGCAAGGTCAATGTTTCTTCAACAACAGGCAATGTCAACAAATGAGAACTAGAGAACTGTGAAATAAATATTTAATCAAGCAAAATGAGCCAAATTTAAAGTTTATCATACCTTGGATAGCTTAATCTTGTGCTCTGCACAGAAGCGTTGCAATCCCTACAGAGGACAGTTTTGGAATCACATTAACAATCAGGCATTCATATGCAGCCCCCCAGAAGAAACAAAGCAATGCACTACATGAGGATATCCCTCAGGCAGCATTTGTGATGCAATAAGAGCTAATAAAAAAGAATAAACCATGCATTATAAATGATAGCACATGCACACAGAGACTCACACACGAACATGCACATACACACACTCAAATTATAAAATCACTAAGAACAATCTTCTACCAAATATAATCATACATAGAAAAATACAACAATGTGAACCAACATTTTTACTCAAATCAGTACTGTATTTCATTTTGATATTAATTTGTGTTTCTCTTTCTTTTTACCTTTTTTTACTTTATGGATAGGAGCATCCAATATGTGAGATGTCCCAATCCAAGTTAAAAGCTATTTATAACCTCTTATGTATTCCATTTTTGATATATAATGAGTTTCATTATTATTACAATTTTTTAGCTATTATATATATCATGGTATCAAAGTATTGGCTATTGTAAATCCTAGACAAAAAGAAATTAATGCACAATGTGAAAAATAAGCGCATAATAGGCAAATAGTAGGCACAAACGCAAAGTCATTGCAAACAACAAACCACTCTCAATGGTACGACATTTCTCCTTGCAAGAAAAAAAATAGAAACAAAAAGGGCAAAGCATAATTATGTGTAATATTAATTAAGAAAAACATGATATGATATCCGCATGTAGATGTAGAAGATTCTTCCTATGGTGCAAAAATTATAAAAAGATACATTAGAAAGAGATGTTGATTATTATTTTCAAAGATGAAATTGAAAACACTATATAATATTAAGAGATACATACTGACTACTAGAATCATCTTAAAATTCTCACAAAATTCTCTCTCCATGATGCTTATTAGAGAGGAGCAAACAACTTCTCTCTAAAGCACTAGCAGATATTTCTCATCTACCAAACTTTACATGTCTTATGACTCACTTTTTTATTTTAGGCTCTTTGATTATTGATTCAAAAATTAATAATTACATCATAGGTAACTATTCATTATTCACTATTTTTTCTCATTCTCAAAATACAGTAATAGTCAATAAAAAAATGTCAAAAACTCTTCATTATGATAATATTCAACTTTATTGATTATTTCTTTTGCGTGTTTTTTTTTATTTATAGGTGTCCCATTAATTTTTTTTCTGTGAATTACCTTTCAAGGAAATTTACTCTATATTTATTTATTTTTTCAACTAATTTTATGTTATAGGATCGAAAGGCTTTATGGAAGATTCTTTTCGACACTGATTAGGTATCTCACTAGGTATTTGAGTATTAATAATTTATTACTTATTTATTTTCAACTTAATCACCTATATTTGACCAAATTGAAATTATTGAACCCTAATATTAAAGATATTTCTATCCTATAGTATATAACTTATCGTGTTAGGAAAACAATCCAAAACTTTTCTATTTTACCTACCAGACTTATGTGACTAGAGACTCATTGGCCATTTCGACTTGATAGACTTAGAGGTGACAAATGAGCAATTCTGAGCTGGCACGACCTAGCTTTTTATCACACATGTGGGCCATCACATCGGGCTAGCTTATAAAAGAGGAAGCCAAAATGGCTCATTGGCCCACATGCTGCTCAAGTAATGTTGGGTTATGCCTGACTAGGCCAAATCATAAAAAACCCAGCATGACTGGAGAAATAGGATTGGACTATGCCTGACCCATAATAGCTCGAACCAAGACTAGACTGGGTTTGTCTTTGTTCTAGGCAAGCTTGAGTCAGACCCAACTAGCCTAGTTCAGTCTAGGCTAGCTTGGGTCTAGTTTTAGCCTATTAGGCATGCAGTTATTTTTTATAAGTATTACAAGGCATCCAAGTTTTGCTTGAGCGATGTGAGCAAGCATGCATTCAACCCTTGTTAGGAACAATTTTTTTCAAAGTGCTTCCATCATGAGTTCAAAGCACTTTTTTTTTCAAAGTGCTCCCACCATGAGTTGGGGGTATCAGTATGCTTGCCCACATCGCTCAAGGAAAAAAAACAAGTCTTGTTATATCAAAAAAAACCAAAGTCAAAGTAATTTTTTTCTCAGGATTGAGTTAGCCATGGATTCCCAAAGCCAACTCTCTTATAGAGTCATCTAGTACCAATATAAGTATAGAACAACTACAAAGAATGGGGTTTCAAAAAAAAGTAAATCTCTCTAGAGTCCAATGATCTGACAGCTCCCAAATTTATTTCAATACAAGCTAAGCAATAACTGAGAATAAGAAAATTAGATGACCAATGATATCAAATTTATTTTAGGAAAATAACATAAATAGTCTATTCAAAACAAAAATTAGTCTCTCGAGAAATCAGGTGATCATATAGTCAACTCTTTTGATATCTATCTTTTAATTAATCCAAAAAAAGAATAGTATTCAATATCTTAATTTATAAATATTATCATATTCATGTTTTTTTTCTTCTTTAATTTTCTTTATTATTTTTCTTGATAATACTAGGATAATTAAGTCTTATTCTGAGATAATATCTGACTCATAATAGTGTTAGGCCATATTGGGAAAAATATATATTTTTCACTCTATTAAGACATGAAAACTAGTACCTCAACCTATAGAAAAATTTATTATTAGTTGCAGACAAATATTTAGTGTAAAGGCAAGTCCAGATAAAAAGATAAATTATTTTGAGATAAAACTTATTATGAGAGAGTTTGCTCATATATTTAGTATGGATTATCATGATACTCTCTAGTAGCCAAGATGACATCAGCATAGATTAATATATTATTGGCAGCATCTCACAGATATAAAATACACTAACTAGATGTGATTCAAAAAGAAGATTTTTTTTCAAGAAGAATATCTTTTTTCATGAAGGCCTTAAGAAAAATATCCATATTGAGCAACCACATAAATTTCAAGTAATACCGTGAAACTTAATTTGTAAATTATTAACAATATTATATAATGTAAAATTATCACCGAAAGCATAATTTATGATATCTTTATTTAGAGTTACTCTTTTGGATTACACAAATATATTAGAGATTTCTCTTTATTTTTTTAAATGAGCTCATATAATAAATTATTATACTAATTATATAAATGGATAATATTTTATTAAAGAAATAATAAATTAAGAATAATTCAACTTAATGAGTACTTTTAATCATAGTTTATGATAAAATATCTTAAAATATTTAGATATATTTTTGTGATAGAGATGATTTATTCTATGAAAGATATTCTATTATTAGAAAGGAGATATGCAATCAATATTCTCACAAAAAATTGGATTGTTGGGTTGTGCTTCTATTCATACTCTAATTGGATCAAATACTAATTTATTATTTGATACGACTCATTCAATTAAATTTATAATATTTATAAAATATCATTAAAAAATTAATTATTTAACTATCACTAAATAAGATATAATTTATACAATCGATATAACTAATTGTTTCCTTTATTCTCTACGAAATATTTATTTAGATGTAGCTCTTTACATGGTGAGATGTGTATAAAAATCTCTAGAACTTTGGATTTTTATACTTTTTCATAGAGAAAATATTCTCCTAAAAAATAGACTATCAACTATTTCAAGATCCAACACATATATAGAGTTCAGGACAATAACAAGATTCACATATGAAACTATTTAAATCAGACACCTTCTCAATGAGATCAAGTACCCTTTTACTTTTTTTATTATTCTCTATTTTGACAATCAGATAATGAGATATATATCCTACAATCTTGTATTTCACAAACATATGAATCACAAAAAAGAATTATATTTTCTCAAGGAGAGGATCTACGATAAGATCATTTTTATAAGATCTAAGTTCCTATAGTATATCAATCAGCTGATATCTTCAAGAGGTCTCAGCTTTTTTTCTCCAATTTTTGTGTTCTTAATATTTATGTAGTACTAGCTTGAGAGAGAACATTAAGTTTTATATTTAATTATGTTTATTTATGCTTACCTTTTTTACTTTATAGATGAGATTGCTATAATGCCATGTATCTAAGCTAACCCAATCTAAGTTAGATGCTATTTATAGCATATTGTATATTTCATTTTGATATAAAGTGAGTTTCATTATTATTATAATTTTTTAATTATTATATTTATTAGGAGCATTAATATCATATATAGTCACTCGAAAACAAATAAAAACTATGATCTCATATTTTTTATGATGTCAACAATTTGGTCTTGAATGTTAACGTGCAAAGTTATATTCAGTTCGCAGGACTTGTATTTAGTATGGGGTCTTGTAAATTTTAATATCTCAATATTATATTTTTGAAAATCGAAAAGGTTGTCTCGCATAAATCTCAAACCAAAAAATTATCATTGTTGGATGATGATAGTTTCTTCATACCAAGGCACAATCTTTCTTGAATGCTAACATAGACAATACAAAAAAAATAAAATCATTTTGAATCTTTTTGATGATTAAAATCATACCCAATAGACAAGGTTCTCACTTTATCATGGGATATGAAAAAAATTAATATCTTAACAAAAATCATATCCAATAATTTTTTTTTATGCTAAAAAAAGTAAATCAAATAGATTGTCTAATAAGTCCAAACTTGAGGTTTACTATCCTTGAAAAAATATTTACTATCACATCAAGATAACCTCCAACATATCTTATTCAATTAATTTCCAAAATAGCAATGAACACGACTTTTTTAGCATGAAATCAAAAAAAAATCATATTTTTTTTACTTTTCCAAGTAATAAAAATATATTTTAAAAACTATATAGCAAGTTATGGCAGATTCCTTATTAGCACAAATTGATGTCCAATATAAAATTCTCAAAATCAAATAATGGTGAATGAACATAATCTTTAAATTGCAAAACAAAGCATTTAAAAAAATCATGAAATCATAATAAAAGTTTTTAACTCAATGCAATGGAAATCCAAGTCTACATACAGAAATAAAAAATATTGATGGCAGCCAAAAGCTAGATACTCAAATCAAAAACATAAAAAAGAAAAAAATAAAATAAACATTACAACATCTCCATCAAATTGATATCTAAATATGTAGCACATCAAATATTGAGAAAAAATAAATGAATTGCGACATATTCAAGGTGTTCATAAATATATCTATTGACTAGTTCATAATAGAAATATAGGTTGTAACGATAATGTAATTTTGTATTTTCTCTTTTAGAAAAAAATAATTCATCTCTATATACTTTGTCCACTCATAAAATATCACATTAGAGATTATATCCTTCGATATCTAACTATTAGAGTAAAGAATAATAAGAAAAGTAATTAGATACTCAATCTCATCAAAAAGATATTTAATCCAAAATATTTTATAGATAATTATTATCATCACTTTAAACTCTATCTTTGTACTAAATCTCAAGACCATCATAAATCTCTTACTTTTTCAATAAATAAGATTATCTTACAAATATATATTATCTTGTAGTAAATATCCTCGATGTACAAGCTAGTGCACAACTAGAATCTTAAAATTAAGGTAGCTGGAGGTGCCCATGATCATGAAATAAATACTAAGACCAAAAAAATTCTTCACATATCCAAGTATGCAAAAAGTTGTATTTAGGTTAACATGCCACATAAAATCTAGAAAAAGATTAAACTATATTGACTGCATAGACTATATTTGATCTTGTGATAATCAAATAATTAATATTTTATATAATTTATATATAGATAGTTGAGTCAACTAGAGAATTCATATCACAAAAAAATCAATATTTAACTCATTAGGCATATCCATTGGATTATCACCCAAAAGATTAATATTTATGAGATTATAAAATATATATCTTATTTATAATAATACAATATCTCATATATCATAAGTCACGACTATACCAAATAAAAAAATTTATGCCTCCCAAGATAATTTATTTAAAATTATAACGAAAGATACGCCGTATGTTGAATAATCCTAGATGATATAATTAATACTCAAAACAAATTATCTATTTCACAAGATCTAGTGTTATGTTGAATGATATAATATCTTTGAAAAAAACTTAGGTATCTTAGTACCATCATAAAAAATAATAATAAAGACATATATTAACAAAATATGAGTATAATAATACCAATGAAATATAATATCAAGTATACCTTGTTTGTTTCTTTTGAAAAATAATCAAAATATCAAAATCAGAAAAACCGGCTACATTTTCATTTGTCTTCTTATGAAACTCTATTATGCTCTGAACAAATGGTGCATGTCCCTTTCTCTTAGGACAAACTTAAAGTCTTTCGTATTTAAGTTTCTATGTTCCCAATTCATTTAGAATTAAAGTTAAAATCAGCTCATAGATTATCCACTCAACTGGATTCGTGAGAATTCTCTTTCCAAAAAAATCTCAACCTCTATGAAATTAGCTTATTCTGTAGTTGTTAATATATATGATAACTAGATAACAAAAATAATAGTGTAAACTAACAAATTAAAAAGTAATTGAGTGGTAACACTCTCTCCTAATTAGAAACTCATGTTGGACTTCAAAGGAGTAAAAAAAATAAAAGATCCAGACATATCCCTTAAACCATTACCCTTCCTAGACCAGTTAAAAAATAAATAATACTCAAAAAAAAATTAATACTAGCAAATTCTCTATCAATCTCGATCAAATAATACTTGAGAGAATATTTGAATATGATGCATTGTATTCATGTGTCGAGGAAAAAATTGAACAATCTAGACTTCAAATCAAATAAGTACAAGTTCATAAGCTATAAGAAATGCATCAAATATTACAAACTAAGGAATCCAAAGATGAATAGTCTTCTACAGCTGAGATATGTTCAAAGAGTTTAAAGGTAAGCACATTTAAAAGAAATTATCTAAAGATCTTGATACAAAAGAGATTAATGTAGAGACAAATGAACAACAAACTTCAATGGCAAAATAAAAATATGATGTTGCGACTGGGTTCAATGCTACGACATAAAAATAGAGTCACAAATAATCCAAAATCACAAAGTGAATCTATAATGTCACGACTCAATGAAAATAAAACTATTGACTTTGATGAACAAGTTAATGAAGTATTGTCACTACCAAGAACTGATATTTTTGATGAAAAATTAGTTAAGATAATACTTGTATTAAATACAGGTCAAAAATTCATCCATCAAATATGTTGATAGGTACAACTACTTAATATGTTGTGTGATATGTGTCTGCTATTGTGTTGGAGGTTTGAGTCTCCAGGAAATCAATATAGTGAGAATAAGGCAAGAAGGAGAAATTATAGTCTGAAAAAAAATAATATTTAGAATCTTATGAAGTTGCCCTCGAATCAAGAGGCAATATGATACAAATGAGTTTACAAATGAAAATTAAAAATTGATTGAAAAATAGAGAAATATAAAGCATGACTAGTTACCAAGAGGTATTATCAACTAGAAGATGATCACTATGATATGATATTCTTACTGGTAGTAGAGATGACCTCTATTCGAGTGGTGTTAGCTACTAGCCTACTACAGTAAGGTATAACCTATAAGTTGAACAACTAGATATGAAAATGACATTTCTTTAAGATGACATAGAAGAATATTTTTTCATATAACAGCCGACTAGGTTTAGGGTGAAAAATAAGCAAAGCTTGATATATACGCTAAAAAAATCTTTGTATGAGCTGAAATAGTCTCATCAAATGTGGTATCAAATGTTTAATTTATTTGTGTATACATAACCATTATGTCTATACTAAAAGGTTAGATGAAATTTTATTATTTTAACTTTGTATGTGGATGATATGTTATTAGTAAGACATTGCATGAATTATATTATTTCGATACAAAAATTATTTGCCAAGAAATTTGTTATGACTAATATTGGGGCAACAAATTCTATACTTAACATAGAGATCCAAAGAGATCGAGATAAAAAAATATTATGTTTGAGATATCAGAAATATGTGAAAGATATATTTCAAAGATACAATATGTATGATTATAAATCGGTAAAAATTTTTATCACGACTAGTATGAAGCTAACAGTCGAGCAGTGTCATACTACTCAGCTAGAAAAAAAAAAGATGAATCCCATTGCATATACCAATGTAGGTAGGAGTCTCATGTATGTCATAATAAGTACTAAACCTGGTATTTCACATATTGTGGGAGTGTTAAGCAAATTCATATTTAATCCAAGAAATGAGAATTAATATACAATCAAAATAATACAAAGCTATGATGATTCTAAAAGTTGATTGAGTATAAGATAAATCATTGTTGCTCTTTCATCTAACGAGGCAAAGTATATGATCATTACTATGTGAGTAAGAAAGTTATTTGGATAGAAAGACTTGTGTGCAGAGCTTGATTTTGAGCAGAAGAACATGAAGCTTAGATATGTTCGTTAAAGTATCATGCATCTAGCAAGTAATTTAGTCTTCTATGCAAGGATAAAGCATATTGACATTCTTGATGAAAGTTATGGATCCAAAGCTAATTTAGTTAAAAAAAATAATACGAAAAAAAATATTACTAATTACTTGATGAAAACTATGGATACAAAGAAGTTTCAATGATGTATAGTTGATACTAGGATGAAGAAATATCCACTAGGTGAAAAAATATTATGATTAGCTATACTTCTTTTAAAATTGCTATATGGGCAGCAAAATATATGTCATGTTCTATAAAGTCATGGTTCAACTAAAATTAGAACAAATAATAAAAAATCATAGTACTATTTTATGAAGTTACTAAAACTTGAAGAATGACTAAAGTTCAAAATCACAACCTCAATCTTGGAGTCACAACATGTATGTGTTGTGGCGACTAGCAACTTAAGGATTGAAATTACAAATTATTCTCTAGGATAGCAATATGAATGAAGCCACGACATATTATTGATTGTCTTGACTTTAACTTAAGTTTAATAAATTTTTTATATTGTCATGACGTTCATTATTATTTAAAGAGTTATAAATGAAAAAAACAAGATTATGTATAAAAGAGTGAGTGAAAATGAAAAAGTGTTTGAATATAAAAATGTTGTTCAACCATAAAATGTGAATAATAATGAAAAACAAAATTCTCTACTCACTTCTCTCTATTCTCTCTCCTTTCTTCTCTCATGGTGCGTGTGTATTTCTTCTATAAGATCTATCATTGTGTGATATATATTTAACCTATGAGAGTTGTGTTATTATTTATCTTTTGTCCTTCTCGAAAAACCCTAAAACTCTAGCCATCACTTTAATTCACAATGTTTAGTACTAGCCAAGTATGATTTTTCTAATATTTAGTATCAAAGCTAATAGTTGATTCTTTTGGATTCTTAACATGAGGTCATTACTATAATGTATATTTAAATATTATATCAACTAGCAGACATATTCACCAAAATATGGAAGATACCTCAGCTTACCTTTCTTTCCTCCAAACTAGTATTCTTAACATTTACACATCAACTTAAGAAAAATATTATGATTTACTCATTAAACTAACTATGTAATATAACATAGCACACCAACTTAGGAGCACCTAATGTTATGATTAAACCAAAAACCTTCAAACATCCAATAAAACTCTAAAAAATAACATAAAGTGATGTCATTATATAATGAGTAAACCAATTGGAACAAGCCACATATTAGGTGCTTCTATCAATATGAAAGTAAAACAATACACAAAATAAAAAAGAAAGTAGAAACTAAAAAACTAGAACACCATTCTCAAGCTTGGAGAAAAAAAAAAGATAAACTATGACCGCTTCAAATCCTTAACTAATTCCCATTAATTAATTTCCCTTAACTGATTTCCAATAATTGATTTCCATTAACTGATTTCATGTGTGAATATAGGTTGTCACAATAGTCATATCATGAATTTTTTATCTCATTAAGAAGCAATTCATTTTTATATATTTTATCCTCTCATATAATATATGAATGCAAATTATATATTCTTTACCTAATTGTCATTGTAAAAAATAATAGGAAAAAATAATAAACACTCAATCTCCTCAAGTAGATATTAGATCTAGAGTATCTTACAATTAACTATCATCATCACTTTGAATTCTATCTATAAACTAAATCTCAATATAATTATTTTTCACTTATATTTCTATATGATAATATTACCCCAAATTAAAAATATAAAAATTTATCATTAACATTATCTCAATACAAGCTTATACCCAACTAGAATATGAATGCCAGCTAACTAAAAGTGTCCTTAATCATTAAAAATTATCTAAAATCCTAGAAACTTCTTCACATATTTTAACATACAATGAGTTACATTTAGGTGAACTTATTAGAAAAAATATAATATGACAAACTAAACTGATTGTGTAAATTATATTTAGTCTAATAATAATCAAGTAGTTAATCTTAATAATTCTCATATAAATAATTAAGTTAATTAAAGAGGTCGAGGCAAACAAAAAATTATTATCTAAATTAATCAAAGTATCTACTTAAACACAATCCAAAAGATAAATATCTATAAGAATAATAACTATATACTTTCTCTATGACAAAACAATCTCACTTCTAAAATAAATTCTTTATTTCAAAAAAATATTTGAGTCTCCTAACATACTTATTTAGTTGAGTGATTCTTATTCATTATCTCTTATAATTAAAATATTATACATATACATAATAAGTAAAGTTATTCTAATATTAGAACTCCTCCAAAAAAAATCTATTATATGTGATAAAAGCAGACGAGGTAATTACCAATAAAAATCTTATAAATCAAACTCTTAATAAAAACATTATGAGCATACAATATATTTTGCAATGTATAAATTTCATCTCAAAATATTACTGAAAACTCAAGTGACTACTTTATACACATAGAGGTGTCGACCGGGCCGGGACGACCCTGCCCGGCAAGAGGCATGGCACGGTTCGGCCGTGCCTGGACCGGCATGGTTCGGCCCATGGCACGGCACACCGGTACGTGTTCATCCCGTGCCAGGTGTCCCTCGAACCCGACGCCTCGACCCCGCAATAGCCCCACACCCATCCCACAAAAAAGACCGCGGGTCTGGTCTGATTTGACCCAACCCTCGGTCGGACTCCCACGAGGCCCGAACCAACCCAGATCCCCTCAACGGGAAAAAAAATTAATATAAAATTATATTTTCAGCCTTTGGATCTCGCCTCCAACGGCTAGGGGGCAGAATCCAACGGCCCTCATGATTCTGCCCCCTAAAAAATTTTTAAAATTCAAAAAAGTTAATAAAAATATTTCTTTTTTTATAAAAAATTATTATTTTTAATCTATAAATTTCACCCCCCTCTCTTTAATATTTATGTTTTTCAATTACATAAATTTTCTCAAATCGTTCTATTTCTATCTCAAAAATCTTGTTTCTCTCTCTCGGGCCTCGGGATTTTGGCATTCGGCTTGAATTTTCGGGAATCTCGACTTGAATTTTGAACATTAGAACTTGACTGAGGTGTACCATGCACGTGACCAACCTCACTACTTTTACCGGGTAATTTATTTTACGTTTTTTTAACTCTCTCTCTATAATTTCTCTATACCAAGATTAGAAAAATTAAAATCAGTCTTCTAGTCTTTATTAAACTATTCTTAAAAACAAAAATCATAAAAAATGACAAATACAACTGAAACATTTTTAAATTTAGAAAATAAAAATATTACACAGAGGTCTAAGACTACTGAAACTTTGGTTTCTCCAGTCATCTCACACTAAACTTCTAAAAAACAAAAAACTAGGAGGACTTCTGTAGTTTAGACTTATTTTAATATAATAAAACAAAAAATATTAGGGGTGAGGAACAAGAAATGGCATAATACAAATATTGTATGAGACTTTTAACATGTATGAGTTCGTTTGGGACTGGGCACCTTAAGAGGCATGCCGAATTATGTACCAAAAAACATGGACCATAAGATCCTAGGCAAACCCAACTTGGCACTGCATTTTTTGAGACTGGATCGAGTTCAGTCTCAAAGTTTACTCCCTTTATATACTCCGGTGAGTTTGGTAGGTACGGCATAGCCAGACTTATCATATTGATGGGTCTTCCGATCATATTTTTGGAAGATCCAAGGGTAGTGTACATCATGCAGACATATTTTTAGCATACCTATCATAGGATTTCTAGGTCCACATCTAGGAATGATATACTAAAGATATATAAGTTAGAAAAACAAAAAATAATTAATGAATTTATGGCATATAGTGGAGTGGTGTCCGTGACGTCCGATATCTGGACAGGTCACGATGAATCTTCTTATGCATGTCTCACCAACCACTATGTAGATTCAAACTGGACAATCAATAAAAAAATTTTAGGATTCTCTGAGATTCTTCATCCTCATGATGGTCCGGCCACTTTTGAGTGTATGATGAAAATCTTTAGGGAATATAAAATTCAAAATAAAATTTTTAGTGTTACCTTCAATAACGCATCTAATAATGGAGTAGCGATCAACATGTTTGTTAGAAATATTAGAGACACACCATTAGGAGAGATCTTTCATGTTAGATGCATGTGTCACGTGATTAACCTAATTGTTCAAGTGGGTATGAATGTGTGTTCCCCCGCGTTAGATAATATACATAATGCATAAAAATATATTCGCACTCCTCGCAGACAACAAGAGTTTGGTAGTCTCTGTTTGTCTGCAAATCTTAAAAAGAAGAAATTCTAATCGGATGTGAGACATCGTTGAAATTATACGTACCTGATGTTAGAATCATGTGTTAGATATGAACACGTGATATCCGATTACGTCAATAGTAAGAGTGACGAACTTATTATTGACGACACTAACTGGGTTACAGAAATTTCATTTATGAAATTCCTGAATATTTTTTATGACACGACGAACATGTGTTCGTCGGTTTATATGCTCACCACTTGCATTGCACTCCGGTATATATGCAACATTAGTAGCATGTTTATGAAGTATCGAGCTGACCCGACACTTAGCCATATGGTTGCAGAGATGAAAACCAAGTACTTGAAGTACTGGTCCACCGTTGCATCTCTTTATTGCCTCGATGCATGCATGGACTCTAGGGTTAAGGTGGAAGGGGTAAAAAACATTCTGACTTACATTTCCTCGTGCATGATCCTGGAAGACCCACCTAAAGGGTTCATTCACGAGAAATTGACTGACCTATTCACATACTACGATACTAGCTATGGTGGTCGTGGTAGTGAGACTGTGATTACGGACATTGATACCTTATTCGGAGATGACGATTTTCCATTCAGCTAGCGAGGGGGAAACGTAGGGGTGGACTATCACATAGGAGCGAGTTTTCTCGATACTTAGATACCGATTACTGTTCAATCCTATCACATTCTGATACTAAGAATCTTGATTTATTACAGTAGTAGAAATCATATTATTCCACCTTTCCCGTGCTATCTAGGATGGCACGGGATCTACTGACTCCTCCAGTGTCAAGCGTAGCATCGGAGTCTGCTTTTTCTGTTACAGTGAACGTGATTTTGGATAGGAGATCAAGATAACGTCCAGATATTGTTGAGGCATTGGCTTATTTGAAGGATTGGGAGGATTCGAGGTTTAGCATCAATGATCGTGCTGAAGCTGGGACTGGGAGAGGGACTGCAGTCGAATCCACTGCGATGGCAGAGGAGTTGATTGCCGATGATGATGATCCATATGATATGAATCTTAATGTTGTGACTGATGATGCTCATGATATGCCGATTAACGATTGATGATGATCTACTGTTTTTTAATTTCGATATTTTTTTTGATTGTACGCTTTATTTGTACATTGTGTTGAAACTGTAATTTTTTTGGTTCGTACCTTCGGTTTCAAATGACTGATTGATCATTTTTCATTTGAGTTACTTATGTTTTTTTTAATTTTTATTTTTATTAACAAAATGTATTGGTTTATTTATATTTTTGTTTTATTTTTTCATTTAAAAATTTATAACTTTATTATATTATTATAATAAATTTTAAACTAATTTTATATTACATAAAAAAAATTAAACTTTGTTATTTTAATAAATTTTAATATTTTTCATATTATAAATATATAATACTATACATTATCTAAAATTTTATATATTTTTTAATAATTTATATAAATAAAAAAAAATTAAAAAAAAAATTTCTGGTCCAAACGGCCTGGCCTGGCCCCAAGGGCCCAGCACGGCCTGCCGTGCCGTGCCTGGCCCGGCGCGTGGGCACGCTCATGCTCAAAAAAAAAATGGGCCGGGGCGGGCCGGCCCGTTTGACACCTCTATATACACATATTTCTCAAAATCATCGTGAAATATATATTTTTTAAATTTAATTGGTATATCATCTATTTATTAGATATTTCTAATGAAAAAAAAAATCGTACAAAAATTATCTTAGAAGCTTTAGAGAAAGTATTCAAGTAATCCATATCAAATATCTCAATGAACATTCTCGCTATAAGTCATATTTTAAGGCACCCTATACTTTTTATCTGGACATGTCTTCACAATGAATATTTATCTACAACCAATAACAACCTTTTTCAAATATCATAATATTAATTCCCAAGTTTCATTAGAGTTGAGGACATATTTATCTTCCAAGATAGTTTGCACCATCATCATAGTTCCAAAGTCTCATTGAGTTCAACACACTCAAATACTTAGTAAAAATTTAAACCAAAAGATTATATATAATTCATCTCACTCAAACCTAATTATAGTATTTTCAAATATTCTTATCATACAATAAATATCAATGAAAAAATTAAAAATTAAATTAACTAAAAAAATAACTTGTGAAAAAATAGACTATAAGGACAAATTAAGTAACTAACATGCGAGGAAAAAAAAAAGAACAAACTAAATATTATATCACTCAATAGTTTTTGACGACTTATTTGTTAATTATCTCAATACTCGAAAAATAAGAAAAAAACATTATCAATAGAGAATGATTATCAATAATATGAATATTTACTAATATATCAATAATCCAAAAATTTAGAGTTAAAAAATGAATAACAAGACTAGTAATATATTCAGAATAATAAGTATTTATTGTTGCGGTAGAAATAAATTTTGCATACCATTTTTTAGCAAGTGTCATTGTAGATAAACTATATACAAACTATTAGGTCAATATATTAGTCAACATATCTCTCTCAACAATATGTAGTAATCTTGGCCCTCTCTCAACACTGTAGTAATCTTGGTCCTCTCTCAACACTGTAGTAATTTTGGCCCTCACTCAACACTGTGGTGATCTTGGCCCTCTCTCAACACTGTAGTAATCATGGCCCTCTCTCAACACTGTAGTAATCATGGCCCTCTCTCAACACTATAAGTAATCTTGGCCATCTCTCGCACAATAGCAATATCGACACTATGCAATAACAAAACCAACACTACTTCTCTTGTTATGTCTTTTTTTTCAACAATAAATGCGTTGTAAGAAATATTTCTTGTGTGCATACTGCTATCATATCACAACTTTTCCAAATTAACAACAATAATAGATCAGTGACACAAATATTTTGGTACCAAAAGTAAGTTGATGTCACTCAGAATTACTACTCTAAATATTACTCCCCTTTATGTTTGTACGTGCCTTCTTTGAGTGTTTGTGCATAGTTTGTATTATTGTGTGCGAATGCACACGATTCATATTATTGTGCATGTTTATTGTGCATTATGCACAATGGACCCCTTTTTTGGGCAGATTAGCATGTTTAGGATTTTTGCATGCAAGTTTGTCTCACAGATCATACGCAATAGGCATGTGACATAAACCCTACTATGCGACAAAAAATAAAAGGGGGTGCACCTTCTTTCACACATCCATTGCACACAACAACCCCACATGTACATTGTGTTGTTACATTGCATTTGTTCTCTCTCTCTCTTGAAATCCTAGGATTTGCAGTTCCTAGAATTTTGACTCTGATATTATATTGAATTTAAGCTAAAAACCTTCGAACATTCATTAAAACTCATTGGGAAATAGCATAAAAGTTATATTCTTATCAAATAGATCAATCAATTATGACACCTTACATGTTTGGTATTCTCATTAATAATAAAGAGAGATAGTGGGGGTTAAACTATAAAAAAATTAGAAATTAAAAAACTATAATAATAAGTGTGTGTGTGTGTGGTGGTGGGGGGGGGGGGGGGGGGGGGGTGGGTGGGTGCATGTGTGTGTGTCTCCAAGTGAATATAAATAAAATATATAAGATTGAATCTTCTTAGTTGTGGTTGCTAATTGATCCAGCTCCACCAGAAAAATCTTAAAAAATTAATTAGCAAATTGAATAAACCTTAAATAGTGATCATTTGATTTAGTAAGCTCATTGGATATCAATCTCAAACTCGACAACTAAAAAATAACATCATAAGTATTAGATATCACCTGTCTTTAATATGAAGTTGTGAACACCTAAGATTTATTGTGTTTGAATGTAGAATGACACTCAGTCTATGTCTCGGTTTTGATGTTCTACTAAGACCCAAATTTTAACAGTGTTTTCTACTTTATTTGGGTCTAAATAGACTATCAAAACTGAGATAATAACTGAGTGTCATTCTACATTCAAGTACAATAAATCTTATTTATAATAAAATTTTAGAGTGAGTGACAATCCATATTTGTAACAATAATAATATTAATAAATTTCCTCACAAAGCAAAAACTCATTCAATTTTTATTATGTAACAATAGTAATATTAATAATATTAAAAAAATAGTAGGGACAATCACCCCTAATAAAGTTTTAAAAATATCAATTTCTTCTGTCATAATCACCCACAAACAATATTGAAAACAAAAAATTATACTAAGTCAATCTTACCTAATTCACCTGGCTCAATCCAATTCAGATAAAAAATAAAATCTCATTAATATATCCATCTCGTAAGTGTCTATAACTTTTCTTCTTATATTAAAGTGATTTAGGCAAAAAATTTGCTCAAATCTAAAAAAATAACACAATTACTAAAATATAAATTGATCAAAATATTTCCAAAATAGCTTCCAATCATATTAACATTATCTAAGAAAACAAAAACATACCTCTGCACATTTCACTTTAAGTGATACCAACAATCATTAATTGTAAGTTCTATTTAAGAATGCATAATAGAGATACTTGCCGTAAATCTAAAAGGATCAATATAACTTTGAGCACTTCATAAAACTAAATTGATGGAGCTTTTTGATATCCTCATGAAAAGCCACCCAAAATATTCTAAAAATGGTCTTTAATTTATATAATTTTGAAATACAAATGATTAGTAATTAAATTTGACTTACCAACAGCAAGATAGTTCAACCAAAAAAGAAGAATGATGCCCTAACCCTAAATATACAAGTTCGATCCCTAGAAATATCGGATACATTTTCCCAGGATTCTTACTAAATCACCTATCATGCAGTATATAGTTTACACATTGACCTTACCTGCTTTGATCTGGGGTCCCAAAGTCCATATATAAGTCAATGGATAATATGAGCTAGATTTAGGGGTGGATGTGAAGCATTGATGGTCTTGATAAATATATTTACAAGATCCATATATGAACTAATAAATAATATAAGTTAGATTTAGGGATGATGAGGGGTGAGAGAATAAAAAAAAATCTAACTCTATAAGTATGATAATCAAAAATAATTACAAGGACACCGGTGATGGTCCCGATGAATATATTTTCCATTAATATATATACAACATATATGAGTAAAATATTTTACATATTATATTACTCCTCTGGCTATAAACAAGCATAAAATAAATATGCAAGAAAATACATAATAAATAATATGAAATAGCAGCATGTATATACATATACATATGCACACACAAAAAGAAATTAAAATATCATAATCATCAAAAACACATATGCTTAGAAACATCAAGCATAATCATATGTGTAAATTGAATACATAGCAACGTGAAGCAACACATACAATTTGGGTTAAGAAAAGCATACATTCTTAACTTATGGAAACATCTACCTGAGCATTAAAAAATAAAACAATGTACTAAAGAACAAATAAAAAGTAGAACTAAGATATTTAACTTCTAAATGCCAGAAAATAAGAAACAAACAAAAAGATCTCATATTATCACTATTTTATTACCTCGCCCGCATTAAAAATAAACCTTTGGTTGTCAAAGAAAAGCAACACAGAAGGTGATGTATCCTGCGTGTCAAGTCCAGTACCTAAAATCTAAGCAAATAGAAACATGAAAAATATTATCAACCAATAAAATAATTCACATTTCAATCGAACAAAATACCTAACAGTATAGAGTCTAATTATAGACAAATCATAAAATGTCCATAATTTAATTTAAGGGGCATTTTTGTAGCAAGTTTCTTTTATACTTGAAATATAAAATAAAACCATGAAAGTATAACATCAATGAAACTTGAAGTGAACTCAATTTATAATTAAATACAATTACCAAATATTAAAAAAAATAGAAGCCGATGATTCTCTTAGGTGCCACATGTACAGCAGAATTAACCAAAGATGAATCCACCCAGTAAAATTTTTAAAAGTGTGAATCAACACTAGGTTGAGCCATAATTACTTAAGACACAAAATATGTTGAGATGTACATATCTTTTGGAATCATAAGACACACGACTAAATTAAGTCATAATTTTTTTTATTAAATGCACTCTGCCTATTATATTTATAAATTATATATTTTTGCTAAATATTAAATATAATTTTATCTATGATGAAATATAATTAAGTAAAGGACATTAAACACAAAAATTTATTATCATTAATATTTCTCAGCATCACATGCATATATAATTCTAAAATAAAAAAATAAAATATTAACAATTGAATATGCTGAGTTATAATATATAAAACATGTTATCTAATTTTCAGGAATAAAAAGAATAAAGTTTTAGAAATAGAATAACTTATGAAAAAAATTTGAGAATGATTGGTTTGTGAAGGGATACTTCAAGAATAATATATTTTGGACAAGAAGCACCATAGACAAAGCAAGACGAGTTGATTTTGGCTAGGTCTAGTGGAGCTTGGCCTTTAGGTACACCTGAGGAGTACCTGTAATAACTATAGGTTGAGCTAAACAAAATTTATTTATCAAAAAATACAACAAGTAAAAATAATTAATTTAAAAATATTGCACTTCCACCCCAAAAAAACTAAAATATATATAATAATAATACACGGCAGTTTCTATGATGATATTAAATTATTTCCAGCATCCATGAAGGCTTCCATAGAATGTTGATTAGACACATTCAGAATGCATAGTAAGATTGTTGATTAGACACAATTTCTATGGTGATAATTAATTTAATAACTATGGATCCTAGTGAATCTACTCATCAAGTTGTTGCCACACTTTTAGTTCATAAACAAAACAATGAGCAGACACATTTTTATCAACAGCACATCATTAAAGGGAGAAATTATCTATCCAAATAGTGACACTGACCTTCAGAGTTTTTCATTTTTATTATTGTTCACTTTTATGTTTATGATTTATAACTCGGTCAACTAAAAAAAATGTCTTCTTGCTAATCCTAAACCAATCATCCTCTTTAAAACAATTGGAACCTAAAGAAATATCAATGTGACAAATATGAAATGTGTGGGTGCATCAAACTAGGATTATGTTGATGCATTTAAACTGGAGTAACATTTCGTAATTAAAAGCACTAATTGATGCACTTAAACTTGACCACCAATACAAAAATGATTATATGTGAATAGCTGAAGAACTTGGGCATAAGGATCATCTTTTCCTTTAACAACTTCATCCCTAGAGAATGCACTCTTAAGAGAACATCATGAAAGTCCTAGTGGAGGTCATTCTAGGGTTCAAAAGACTTATCACTCAATGAAATGAGAATTCTAATGATTGAGGTTAGTCCAATGTTATATTACTAAATGTAATGTATGTTAGCAAAACAAATCTAAAAATATTTTTTTCTCAACCTTGTTTCAACCTCTGCCAATCTCTACTAGAAATTAGAATGGCATTTTGATTGAATTTTAATGAAAGTACGTTTGATTATAAAATTAAAGATATCATTTTTATGGTAATTGATCAACTTAGCAAATACAATAACTTTATAAAAATAAGTTATCCCTATGCAGCTAGAGATATTACTAATTATTTTTATGGATCAATTATTATGATTGCATGACATGCTTATTTTCATTGTTTGTGATAGAGATCATGTCTTTACCCATACTTTTTAGAATCTTCTTTTTGAATTGTAAAACACATTATTATGTATGAACTCTTCCAAGATGATGCCACATGGGAAGATTTAGAGTCACTCCGCAATTAATCTCCTAGCTTCAAACCTTGAGGGCAATGTTTTTCTAAAAAGAATGGATTGTTACGAACCTTGCATTTTATAGTGCCACTTTTTTTATTACACTACTTTTTTTCTGTTTTATTGTTATGAATTTTCATTACCATTTGAGTTGCTATGATGCAAATTCAATGTGCTCTAATACAACATTTTTATATTTAATTTTTGTTGCATCATTTGGAATAGTATGCTTTTGGTAGTCATTTTCAGAACTTAATAAAGAATTTCTTCTTGTTTACCTTTATTCTTCATGGATTCAAACAAAATTCATTTCAACCAGCATAAATGCATGTAATTTTCTTCATGTTAGAACAAACCCCTACACTCCCATATGATTTTCTTCATGTTTAGATTCATAGTTGTCATAATTACAGCCACCGATCACATTTACAAATAGTGAAATTTCCTCTTTACAAAAGTGATTAGACTCACCCGCATGGCCGCATCACATCCACCCGGTTGCCACATTACTAGCTCAAACAAAACAACCCCAACTAAAACAAAACTGCAAGTCACCTGTAAATAAGAAATTGTATTGATAGGATTGATCTTTCTTGTTTTCACGTTGAGGGCCTTCATAGGGGCATCACTTTTATTTCTACCTTCTGCCCTTCTTTTGTTAAACCCAAACTTCTCTCCAGAAGACTTTTCCACGAGTGAGAATCTTTTCTCTTTGGCATCTGCCATATCAATCATTGCAACCGTGGAATTAGAATTCCGACTACAGAAAGCAGAAGCCAGAGACTGTGTCGCTCGTGGTTTGGGAAGAATAACTGTTTTCCACAAAACGCCAACATGGCGCATGCGTGATGCGCAAACTTGAGGCCACAGCAGTCAGCAAAAACAACGCCGTCCGTGGTAAAATCTCAACTTGAATTCTCGCATACATTAATACTTGCAGACATGGATAATTGAAGACGTGGATAAAGACAATACCCAACCCAAATAAAATGAATTGATTAATCTAAATGCAACTAGAGAATACAATATATACATTATAATGATTGGTTGTTATTATTTACAATACATATTTTTAACTATTCTAAGTACAAGTAGAGAGAATATTATTGAATGGTCTTGTGACACCAAATAAATAACACTTTTATCATGCCCTTGCAAAATGGTGCTACCATTGGAGACACCAAACTTGGAACGTAACCACTGGAGCAGCACAGTTGAAAGCAGCTTGGTAAGAACATCAGCAAATTGATCATTATAAGAGATATGAGAAACGACGAAAGAGTTTCGAGCAATATGATCGTGAACAAAGTGATAATCAAGTATAATATATTTCATAAGTGATTGAAATACTGGATTGAAGAAGAGATAAGTAGTAATGATGTTGTCACATAATAGTTGTAGAGGAGGATATAAAACATGAAACTCATCTAATAAGTTTTTAATCCAAAGAACTTCAATAGCACATGAGGCAAGAGAGCGATGCTCGGCCTTCGTAGAGGATCTAGCAACTATCTTTTACTTTTGAAAACATCAAGAAATAGCATTGCTCCCAAGGTAAACTATGTAAGCAAAAGTAGATGTGCAATCATCATGTTGCTCATCCAATCGACAATGGTGAAGGCAGTAAGGTGAAGTGGTTAATCATGCTTAAGAAAGAGACCATGATGCAATATGGCTTTGAGATAATTGAACACACATTTAGCAGCAGACTAATGCATACAATGAGAGCATGCATGAAATAAGTCAACTTGTTAACAACAAAGGACACATTCGACTAAGTGAGGGATAAGTATTAAAGAGCTACAATAACTTGACAATACTGTGTAGCATTTGTAGATGCAGAGCCATCATGAAGTTGCAAAGGCTAAGAAGAGGACATTGACATAGTACACTCTTTAGCACTAATCATGTTGATTTTGGCTAAAAGATCATGGATATATTTATGCTGAGAGATAAATAATCCAGACGGGGTAGGAACAATTTTAATTCCAAGTAAAAATTTAAGTCACTAAAATCTTTGATGAAAAATTTAACAACCAATGGATGAAGAAATTGGTCAAGAAAGCATGTATTATTACTGGTGACGATAAGATCATTACATACATCAAGAAATAAATTGTGATATTGGAGTTATAATAAATAAATAAGGATGAGTCAATCATAGAATTGATAAAACCATACGATAATAGAAATCCTTTTAATTCATTATATCAAACATGAACTTGTTTAAGACCATAGATGACTTTATTAGCTGATACACATAGCTTGGGTTTGTAGTATCAATGAACCTCAAAAACTGTTGTGTAAATACTTCTTTGTGTAATGTACCACGAATGAAGACATTATTAACATCTAATTGGTGGAGGGATCGACCATGAGATAAAGCAATGGAAAGAATAACACGGATAGTCATAGGTTTAGACACAGTACTAAATGTGTCATTAATATCAATGCTAAGGTGCTAATGAAGTTCCTTCACAACAAGACATGCTTTATACCGAGATATGGAACTGCAGAATGTTGTTTAATATGGAATACCTACTTGTATCAAACAATATTTTGAGTTGAGCTAGGTGGTAGTCGCCCTCATGTACCATTGTGAAGAAGGATTGTAATTTCATCAAACATAGAATGTCTCTATTTGACATGATTAAGAGCTTGAGATACACATGATGGTTCAATAGACTTAGGTAGAGGTTATTTGGTAGTAGTGTGATAAAGATGCTTTGGCTTAAAAATATTGTTTTTGGAACAAGTGATCATACTATGAGATGGGGGAGATGGAAGGGACAAGGATACATATGGATTAATAGAGTTAGTGGTGAGTGAAGTAGAGGATATAGAATATGAAAAGGAGGGAGAAGAAGAATGAGATAAAGGAATACTCACTGTTGGAGAAGTGGGTAATAGTGGTGTTGATGAAGGTTGTGGTAAGATATGCAGTGGAGGAGATGTTGCTTCTAAAATTGGTGTATGTTAGCAGTAGGAGTGGGGGAAGGAGATAGAAAAGCAAGAAGAAAGGTAAATCAGTTATGAGATCGTAAGGTCAAAAGGTTAGGAAAATATATTTAGAGAAAGGAAAATCTTTTTCAATAAAATAAACTTGATGAGATGTGTAAATTCTCTGTGTTTTTAAATCCAAACAAAAATATCAACTTTGATTAGAGGAATAACCAATGAAAACACATTGAGTGGACTTAGGTTCAAGCTTATCGGTGGTGTAAAGTTTTAGCCAAAAAAAACATAAATAATCAAAGATACGGCGTTTTGTGTAATTTGGTGACTTAGAAAATAGCTTGTGATAAGGAGAAGAGAAATTGGGAGTTGCTGTGGGGAGATGATTAATTAAATAAATAGTAGTTTGAAAAGCATGTCCAGGGAGATTTACATGATGAAGAAAATCTAGTTTCAATAATATGACAATGATGGCATTCAGAAGTGCTATTATGTTGGGGTGTGTGTTAGAGTTTTAAGATGGTGAATTACTAGATTACATATGAAATCTTTAAGTAGAATATATTCACTACCACCATCAAAGTTAATTGAGATAATATGCTGATTAAAAACTTTTCAATGACAACTTTGAATTGACAAAAATTGTGAAGACATCCAATTTTAAGCGTAAAGGATAAAACCATACATATTTGGTAAATTGATCAACAAAAATAACATTATAAATATGACTAGTAACAGATTCAATTAGAGATGGTCCCCAAGGATCAATGTAAATCAAATCAAAAGGATCACAACTTTCCAAAGTGGATTTACCAAATGTTAATGGTGACTTTTATTTCATAAACAAGAAGCTAGAGGAATTGTCAAATGATTAATCAAAATTATCTATTGATGAAGTCATCATGCTCAACACGTTGATCATATTTTTATAGTCAATCTAACAATAAGAGTCCAAATTGCACTGATACTAATCAAGTAAATCTTCATCTTCATATTTTCCAATACAAAAGTAAACTAACAAATGTTTATTCACCATTATTTCACCACTATGATTGAACTATTACAACTTTTAAAGATGAGGATGCTTAGTTGTTGGTATCTTTAATTTTTCCATCATTGTAGTGCTAGCAATATTAGTATAACTAACTCTATCAATAATTATAGTACATATTTTCTTTTTCACTTAACACATTGTGTGAAAGATGTTTTCCCTTTGTATGCCTTCATCTTCTTTGATTTTCAAACTTAGAGCTCTTATTGAAACCAATAGCTTACATTGAACAACATATTTTTCATCACCCACGTCTTCTAATTGTGTGGTTTGGTCCATGGTGTCATCTTCATCATAGTATTCAATCACACCTATATCTTTCAATATATTAACTCTCTTGTGCGGACATTGGCTTGATATGTGAATTGTGACTCATACCTTGGAATTTAAAATATTTAATGTCACAAATTTGAATTGTGATAGATTATAGTGGTGTGCCCTAACCTAGTGGCATGTATAATGTCATTATATATTTATATTTGATACATAAGAATTTTATCAAATTATCTTATTTAAATTATGTTTTAACTTGAAAAAATAAGATCCTTAAATAATTGGTTATGTTTTATATCATCAAGTAAGTGACTTGATAGTAAAACTTTAAGGTATAAGAATACTATTATAAATGGTCCATAGTCTATCATTATTATGGGAATAATAATGAAGTAAACACATTGACATTCAAAAAAGCAAATAAAAAATTTTCATTTAACATCCAAATTATAATGATTACAAAATAAGTATGACAACAAAACATGGTAGTCAAAAAATTTCTTGTCATCATCAAAAATTTATAACAAATCATCTTCATATATTCATCGCCATCTGATTCTGCAATTAATTTCTCCTCATTATCTTCTTCAGCATGGTCATCATCAATGTCCAAATAGTTTCAACCTTCACCGAGTAATATTTGAAGCCCATCATCTATCCCACTAATGATTGAATGAAGTTCCACATTATTCTTTTGAAATGCTAATACACATGATAGAGTGATAATAATATCATTTTCAATAACTTCCATAGTTGATCTAGG
Organism: Sapria himalayana; assembly: GCA_029783825.1. Taxonomy (NCBI): domain Eukaryota; kingdom Viridiplantae; phylum Streptophyta; class Magnoliopsida; order Malpighiales; family Rafflesiaceae; genus Sapria; species Sapria himalayana. The sequence continues at coordinate 6,449,180 of JAREIK010000385.1, forward strand.
TTTTATTTTACATATTTCCCACTAGTCACAAGGATTTCTCCTTGTGGTTAGCTCATACCTATGATAATATTTTTTATGGTACACATCAATAAGATTGTATTGATGATAAATTCTAATACTCATATTTAGAATAGGATCAAACCTTTCATACTTAAACAGAATTATCCTCTGAATTGGTAAAGCATGATACTCCACATGTAGAATTTCAATTAGTCAACCATGAAAATCAATAATAGATGTAGTATAATTAGACCCCTTGATGCAAATATCACTATTCATTGCAGTTTTATTTGAACCTATGTTTCAAAGTATGAAATTTGTATCCATTTACATAATATATAAGATACATATATAAACTTCTTAATATTCCTTTTGCAAGATCCTTTATTTATCTATTAAATTAATTTAATATGAAAATTGTACCTGTAAAATGATAAAGGATAAAATCATACTTATATAATGTTGCACACAACTATTTTAAATTGTTCATCTTTCCAATTGCATACCCTCAAAATTTTTGTACATTATTCTTTCTTATTACAAATAAACTTTTAGTATTTGTTATAATATTTATTAATTATTCATTGTTAAAGTTGCATCATTAGCATGAGTTGTACTTTTAAAAATTATTATATTTCATCTAATCCTAGTAAACAAACAATGTCCAATTTAATTAGCATGATCAAAATTATAGGTCAATAACAAAATGCACAAAATATTCATACCTCAATTAGGTAACACAAAAATTTAACAAATCCAAGTATGTGAAAAATATAAAATGTATAATTTATCAATTAGAATTATAATAATTCAACATAATAAGAAGAAGAATCCAATAAAAATGTTAAAAATGAAAATAAACTATGCATAACATCTAAATGCACAAATATAGCTATTCTCGAATACAATACATATAGAATAAAATGAAAATTATAATTTCATACGTCAATTCTGGATGAATTGTGCATCAATCAATAAATAGGATGAAAGGAAATACACAAATAATTAGGACGAACTCGGAATCCAAATGAAAAACTTTCAAACTCTAACTTTGTTCAAAGTTTCAAAGTATTCTTGGATAAATTAATTATCATAATTTAGTGACGTAATTAATTTCCATTTCTAAATTAGCGACAGAATACTATTTCATCGCTAAATTTTTTAAAATTATATAGTAAAGGATGGGTATGATATTTTTCATTTAGCAATGGTAATAATTTTCATTGCTAAATGTAGAAATGGGTAAGTATTCTATTTCTAAAAAAATATAGATTTATAAATTTTTATAACTAAATGCCATGCAAGCGTATCTATACCCACACTTCGTGACATTAGTGACAGAATTAAAAAATATTTAACAATCCATCATTGATTAGCAATGGATTTTTTTTCCATTTCTAATTATTTCGTAATTTGTCATTTTTGTTCATAATCCATTTCAATTTCATTCCTGGTTTTAAAAATGGAATTGAACATTTCTAATCTCCATTTCAAATTACTTCTTTTCTTGTAGTGTAGGATGTTACTCAAAATATAGATAATTGTTAAAAACATGATATTGGATTGATTTTCTATATGAGACATACTACATGGGTTACCTCATCAATAATTCTTATTGTAGTAGTTGTATTCGAGTCATTTGACCTAACTTCACCATTAATTCCTACATGAGGAACTTCATGTCTTGATATAGCTCAATATCATCCTTAACATGATGTGAGTGATTATGAAAGAATTTATCTTACTCTTAATTGAGTGAGATATCTATTGACCTCTTGATAAGTAAGACTGAGAAATACATAAAAATACTCAGATGAGATTGATCAAAATTATTAATATCATTTATTTAGTCAATTTTATTAAGAATCAAGAAATAATTAAGCTGAATAAAGATAAAAAATTTAATGTTTTATGATATAATAGGATATTACCAATATTAAATCATAATATGATAAGAAGATAAAGTTGAATAATTGAGATATCATATGACAAAGGACAAAATTCATAATATAATATTTTTCAAGTCATCGAATTCACTTGATTTGGATTATTATAATATCTTGCTCGAAACTAATTTTAATTTGAAAGTTTAAAATATAATATGGTCATATTACCAATATTAAATGAACCTATTGGGTCACATAGTAGAATGAGCTATAATAGGATATTGTAAAGCTCTCTCTTTATCTCATTAATTGTCCCAAACCCAAGCTTATTAATATTTATTGGATATTGAATTTAATTTAATTCTAATGAATATTTTAATAAAATAAAGTATTTCTTTTAATTATTGAGTTAAATTGATTTGAATTAAATTTAAACCTAATGAATCATGTAATAAAGGAATTATATTTCCTTTTATTTTTGGAGTTAAGTTGATTTCAATTAAATATAATATTAATGAATCATTTAATAAGAAAAAAAAATATTTATTTTAATTATAGAATTAAATTGATTTTTGGTTGAAAGACTTCTTACAAAAGAGAAAATCTCAAGAAGAGAAATGTGAATCCTTCAAGTAGGGTTTTAAGAGTGATTTCATTTAAAGTTTTTTTTTTTTATGCAAAAATACTAAATTTCATCTAGGGTTTTGTGGGACATATACTTGTTATAAGGTGTTAGCACATCCTTCCAATTTGTTGACCTTTTCATTTAAATATCTTTAGTTAGTGTTTGCATTATATAATTAATGTCTTGACTCATTTTGTTCCCCAATTTTATCCAAGAGGTACAATTTTGAATTTTCTTTAATTTGTTTTATCAAAATTTAATTGCTTGAATCTTTATGGTGTTCATTATTTAGGGTCCCACCTCCACTATGTTTATAATCATTGGGAGCTAATAGTGGCATTAGAGGGACTCATAAGTTTGATGAAACTAATTATCCATGTTTGTATGAGTTTTAATCTAGTTAGGACTTTTAATAATAAGAATCCAATTTTGTATTGGTAATTATTGTATTCTAATACGATTAGGACTAGCAATATACCCTTGTGGACTATGTGCTTAATGTGTTTATCTTTACTTTGTATGACACATTACATGACCCTTAGTTTAATGTAATTGGCATGTATTGTTTTATGGATACAACATATGTGTCTTTTTATTAAAGTGCATAGAGTAGTATAATATTATTACTTGACTATAATAAAGAGAAGAAAGAAGAATGTATGTCCTTTCATTCTTATAGACAAGCTCATAAAGATAGATTATACTGAAGAAGAAAGAGGAATGGAGGTCCATTTTTTCATGGAGACAAGCCCATGAAGATAAGGGCAAAAGGTAATCATAGATCTCCACATTGGCTTATGAAGATCACCTTAGGTAAAGGACCATGACATATCATAGTTACTATTATTCTTGCAAAAATATTTGTATGTGTTGATAAGTATGCCTAACAACCTAGTCATTTTATCACATAAAATATTAAATCATAAATTGTCTTCGGTACTTTAACACTTATCAATACTTAGATTATCATAATATAGTTTCTACCATAGTAGAGGGTATTGAGCCATCCTAGGAAGAAATGATAAATAATAGTGATATCCATAAGTTGAATATGGTTAAACTTAACTAGGTGGTCAAAATGGTTTTGGGTCTAAGGGCATAAAAGGTATGATTTAACCTACCTAAGCATGTGATGTCAAATCCTATAAAACTCAAATAATTATATATGATATAATTGGATAGAATTTTCTACGTAGTTAGCTTAATTTAAGTGCTATGCTAAAGCTAAACTTAACTTTAAGTCAAAATGAATCTTAACTCAAAGAAACTATAAGAGTTTTTAAGACCTCATTTATTAAATGCTTTTCATATTTTTATATGTAGAGTTATGGTATCAAACTTCACATCAATATTTTTTTTGAATATGTCCTTGAGAAGGAAAGATTTAATGAGATAAACTTTCTCGATTAGTCTCGAAATTTAAGTATTATCTTTAAATAAGAGAGAAAATGACATGTATTTGATAATAAAATCTTTAATGAACTTGCTAGAAATATATCAATAGCCAAAAATGATACTTACATCAAGCATTTGAAAGTCTATGTGGATGTAGCATGTTTATGCTTACAACTATTAACTATAAGCTCAGAAGGAACTTGAGGAAATGGATACATTTGACACAAAGGTGTATCTTAAGGAAATAAACCAAAAGAAATCATGTCAAGAAAGATTTGGAACCACCAAAGAATTGAATGCATGCAAGATGGCTTTTGGCACTTCAATAAGTGTACATGCATTAAAGATAAAAGATTTCATCAACCTGCTTGATAATCTTTATGCTCCTATTAGCCATGAATTGACTACTAATTTGATTTTAGTTGCATTATTTAAATCTTATGAATAATTTGTTATGAACTATAATATGTACCATTTGGAGAAATCTATTGTTGTGTTGCATGGAATGTTAAAGAATATAAAGATGAACATTCAAAATATAAAACTAGTACTCATGGTCAGAAAGGGGGAGGCCTGAAAAGAAAAGGAAATGACAAATACAATAAAGCTAAGAAAGGCAGAGGCAGTCTGAACCCAAGGCCAAAAAGCTCAAGCCACCCAAGGAGAGAATTTTCTTCTTCTACAATGAACAAGGTCATTAGAAAAGAAACTATAAGCTTTAGTTGGAAGTTCTAAAGAAGAAGAAGAGAAATGAGACTACTACTTTAGATATTTATATTATAGAAACCAATCTATCTACCTTTACTTCATGCATATTAGATATTGAATGTGAATCTCATATTGTATAAATCTGAAGTTTCTATGAAGTAGAAGTAGATCATTGGCAAAAGGTGAATTGTACTTATGAGTGGGAAATGGAGCAAGAGTTACATTATTGTATTAGTTGTGTGAGTTTATGATGGAACTTTGCATAGTGAACTTGTTTCACAATTAAAGAATTGTAAATGTCAGCTATGAGCATAAATATTATTTTAGTTTCTTGTGTACACATGGATGAATTTCACTTTATTATTAAAAATAATATTTTTTCTATCTTGGAGACATGTTTAATAAAAATGCTCATTTATTTATTGGTCTCTATGTTCTTACTTAGAATAACCCCAGCTCATTTATTACATCAATACTAAATGGTTTCCTAATGACTTGAATTCAACTTACTTTTGGTATTGCTGTTTGGGTCATTTAAATATGAAATATGTCTCGATGCTCCATCAAGATGGGCTACTCTATTCATTTGAATTGGAATCATTTAAAACATGTAAATCATATTTACTAAAAAAAATAACTCATACTCCTTTTACTATACATAATGAGAGGGCTAGTGCCTTATTAGCCCTTAAACATATTGATGTTTATAGACTAATAAGCTTAACTACTAGAAAAGATTATAAGTACATCATTACTTTTATCAATGACTTTAGTAGATATGATTACATCTACTTAATGAGGCATAAATTTAAATTATTTGAAAAGTTCAAGTTATTCAAGAATAAAGTACTAAATCAACTTGGAAAGAATATAAAAGAACTTCAATCTATTCAAGGTGGTAAATATTTAAGCCAAGAGTTAGACAATCATATTAAAGATAATGGGATAGTCTCACAACTCACTTCACATGGAACTCCACAATGGAATGGTATATCTAAAAGGAGAAATCAAACTTCCACACTCTTATTAAATATTATATGCAATAGAGACAACTACATTCTTATTAAATAAAATTATATCAAAAGCTATTGAGAAAATATCATATGATATGTGGATAGACAAGTATCATTATTTGTCTTTTCTCAAGATTTGGGGTTGAGAATCACATGTAAAGCATCAAACTTCCAATAAGCTAGCACCCAAATATTATGAATACTTATATGTGAGGTATCCAAAAACAATAAAGGGTAATACTTTTATTTATGAGATATGGTTTGACTTATGATGAGTTAAAGAAATATTCTAATATCATTATGTAGATATGCATTAGAGACAACTACATTCTTATTAAATAAAATTCTTTCGAAAGCTATTGAGAAGACACCATATGATATGTGGATAGAAAAGTATCATGATTTGTCTTTTCTCAATATTTAGGGATGAGAAACATATGTAAAGCATCAAACTTCTAATAATCTAGTACCCAAATCTAGTAAGTAATTATATATGAGGTATCTAAAGGAAACAAAAGGGTACTACTTTTGCATTGCAACTAAGAACAAAGTATTTGTTGCTCGTAATAAAGTATTTTTGGAAAGCAAGTTCATTTCCAAACGAGTTAGTAAGAGTAAGATATTTTCTAAATAAATTCAAGAACCATAAGTTATCATCAAGTCTTCCATGGTAATTCTACAAAACTCAAACTAATTGTTGAGTTGACTGTCAACATCTTCTGCACAAGGCCTACAAAGATCTGATAGGATTAATCATGATCTTGAGAGATATGAATTTCTCATCATTGATAATAATCCATATAGCTTGTGGGTCAAAAAGAGTCTATAACCTATCATGAAGTGATGATGAGTCTAACCTCTGAAAAATGGCTTTCAAGCCATTAAGTTTGAGATATAATCAATGTATGATTACCAAATCTAGAATTTGGTTGATCAACTTGAGGGTGCTAAGGTCATTGATTATATATAGGTTCATAAGATCAAACATGTTATAACCTTCAAGTCTTAACTTGTTGCAAAAGGTATCAAACAACCTCATGGTATTGATTATGATGAGACAAATTTACCTATTATTATGCTTAAGTTAATTAGGATCTTTTTATCTTTGTTGCATACTATGATAATGAGATTTGACAAATGGATTTCAAAATAATGTTTTTTATTGGAAACTTACTTGAAGATGTTTATTTGTCAGAACCTAAGGGCTTTATCAATCTTAAGTATATTAATAGAGTGTATAAGTTTCAAAGATTTATTTATGGATGGTTATTAGGATCCTTTTATCATTATTGCATACAATGATTACGAGATTTGACAAATGGATTTAAAAATAATATTTTATAATAGAAACATACTTGAGGATGTCTAATTGACACAGCCCGAGGGTTTTGTCAATCTTAAGTATCCTAATGGAGTGTTTAAGCTTCAAAGATTTATTTATGGATGGTTATTAGGATCTTTTTATCATTGTTGAATACTATGATTATGAGATTTGAGAAATGGATTTAAAATAATATTTTTTAATGGAAATGTACTTGAAGATGTCTAATTGACACAACCTGAGGGTTTTGTCAATCTTAAGTATCCTAATATAGTGTATAAGCTTCAAAGATTTATTTAAGGATTAAATCAAGCTTCACGAAGCTAGAATCTTCATTTTAATGAGAATGTTAGAGTTTGACCAATCAAAAATGAAGATGAGTATTGTGTATACAAGAAGGTAAATGGGAGCATTATTGTTTTGTTAGTGTTTAATGTAAACAATATCTTACTCATTATAAATGACATCACTACCTTGCAGAATGTCCATTCTTGGTTAGGATTTTTTTTTTTGATGAAAAACTCAGGCAAAGCCATCTACATCATGGGCATATAGATTTATAAAGATATATCTCAAAGATTGTTCGACCTAAGTCAAAGTGGGTAGATAGTCAAAGTGCTAAAAAGGCTTAGCATTAAAGATTCTAAGAGAGATTTATTGCCAATGTTTCATGACATTAAGCTCAGTAAGTCTCAATATCCTACCACAAAGGATGAGAGAGAGCATATGGATAAAATATCATATGCTTCGGCTATTTGTTCTATCATGCATGTCATGCTAAATGTGCACTATATATATATATATATATATATATATATATATAATATTCAAAAATGATTTCAAATATGTATATATGCACTATGTGAACTATATATATATAATACACACAAACATATTCATTTCAAGATTATTTTCAATATATATATATAGATACATTAGTATATAAATAGAGTTTTTGAATAATTTTTCATTTTTTTCACATGTGGCAAGTTGACATGTGTGTTTTTTTATGTTGTCAATGTTTTTTAATGCTAAATGTGGATTACTAAGAGAAACTATGAGTTGGTGTATTTTAGTGTATCAAAGTAAGAATATTTTTGAATTTGGTGCTTCAAAATTTCAAAAATGTAGGTCGTAAAATATAAATATTTTTTGGTCTGGGGTTTCCAAACTTAATTTTCTCATTAGTTTAGGAACAATTATATTTTTGGGTTTGGAAAAAAAAATACTAACCAAAAGGAAAATAAAGTTTACAAAATCAATATTTAGGGAACCAAAATTTTGTTACAAGAGTGATCTTGATTTGTAAACATGCATAAAAACTTTTTCAAGTGAAACATTGTTTACGAAAAATATAAAAAGTAGCAACATAAACATGTAACACTCTTTATACAAAACTTTATCATCATGAATAGTATAGAATGCATAAACATTATTTATGCAAAATAGTATATATGTGCGAACGGATGCAAAGTAGAAGGGACGTGTACACATTTTATGCATAATCACTTTATTATTTTAGCTGGTACATGAGATCGATGGAGGCAAAGTAGAAGTGACACACACACTCACTATCACACACACACGCACACACCCACTTATAGTTCAACCAAAATTATAGAATATATACATTAAAGACAATTTATATATTCTACCCAAACTGACAGAATCTAAAACCACACAAATAATAACAACCTATGTTTATATACCTACAAATTCAAACATTTGTGTAAAATGTAATAAATATATCTTAATATTCTATTTGTGTTTCCAGTATAATATTGAACACTCAAGCATTGTAGGTACTCTAGCACATCCTCCACATGAACACCAGGGGAACACCACACCTCCTCCACATGAACACCACATGTGCTTAGAACAATCTCAGCATGCCCTCATATATAAACAAAATTATTAGAAGAAAAGGAATTCACACATAAGAGATGTTCAATCCCAAAATAGGGTTGTTACCTTATCCAAACCTTATATAAGGTTTTTATGAAAAATCTTCTGTAAGGTTTTTTAAGAAAAACCTTACATAATAGGGGTGAGGAGTAAAGCTCCCATTTTTCGTGTGACCAAAACCAAATATCTCATAAAAATTAAAAGACCTTACAAAAGGTCTTTTAATTTTTATGCTCTAACCCCTCTATGTCATAAAAGCCACGCCATGATGTAAGATTTCTAAAACTAGCCATGATCATAGCAGTTGTTGTGGCCACCGCTGCATGGTAGGTTTGTCATGGCAGCCATGATAACCAAGCCATAGTTGCATTCCAGTCATGGCCATGATTATACAATATAGTGATTATACTATATTGTATATACATACATAATAAGTGCGTGTAATGTTGTACATTTTTAAAAATTTTATTATGTTGCTTTTTTACATTTTTTTCACATAGTGGCATGTTGACATGTGTTTGTAAAGTTGATGTGAATCAGAGAAAAAATATGAGTTATTGTATTTTAGTATACCAAAACATAAATATTTTTCAGTTTGGTACATTAAATTATAAAAAAATTGCATCTCAAAATATAAATATTTTTGATTTGTGATACCCATACATTAGTTTTCTAAAATAATTAGCATAAAAAAATAAAATATATAAACTTAATTAAAATATTAGAAATTTTGAAAATTGTCTTTATAGATATATGATCACAAGAATGTTCAAATAACCTTTATGATGTGATATTTTCTTTTTTAAATTTATTATTTCCTTGTTCTCAATCTAACAATAATTATCATAAAATAATCAAAACTTGATCTCTATCTCTCTCTCTCTCTCTCTCTCTCTCGTATGAGGTCCTGAATATCAACATGGTATAAGAGGGAGGTTGGGATTTAGCTTCATTATATTCATCCAAAATAATTTAATTATATGATAATATTAATCAACTATTTACACCTAGAAAAATTGATCATGCTAAGATCACTCAGTAAGCAATATCGATATAATTGTGTTGGATGATTGATGAGGTAATACATGTATTAATATATTTAATTGAGCTAGGGAAATTGTGTAATCATATTCACAATATTTTATACTTGCATTTCTTGGGATAATGATATATATATTTTGCAGACATAGATATTGAGTAAAAAAGTGATCTTAGTGTTCTCATAGATTTATCAAAGGTTGATTCATGTGTTTACAACTACATTCATACTTGGTAGAGTTTGGATGATTAGTTAAACTACTATATTGTCTACTCTACATGGTGGTAGTAAAAGAGCCAAGCAGAGTATTTCTGGAGGGATGAAGATGATTGTGACATGTTTTTTTTAATGAGAGAATGATACACACATAGGTTTTGCATTAGATATTGCATCCAGAGTTATAAATGACATTTAAGGATGTCATGGTTGTACAATAAATCTACCAAAATCTACTTATGTTAGCTCTTCTACTAATATACCTAGTCATCTAGTTATACTTACCAAAGATAAGTATCCTAGACTTCTTTCCTTGAGAACAACTAGTTCTAGCAGAGATGCTTCTTTCCTTTATTCACTTCACTTTGGAATCTTAGGTCATGCACTCATGGACCAATACCCGTGTCATGACATTGAATAGGTTAGAGGGCATGATAGTGTCAATGTTAATTTTGTTCTTCGACATGTATTCTTTTTGTACCTGAATTTATCATGATTAATGTTCAATCAATTATTTTACTAAACAACTAAATTTTAATATTATGTTTTCTCATTTACATATTTTATTGCATTATTTCCAATGACTTTCTTGGGAATTGAGTGAGATTGATTTTATATATTTTCTTCCACTCTCAGAAGCTCCTCAAGAATCTTGGTTGTTGTTGACCTACTTATTATCCACTCTCAATTTAAGCACCCATCATTATATTAGCTGAACTTTATAGAATGAAGCACGAAGAGGATGACTTTCATTGATTGTGAGATGTGTTACTTAAAAAAATATATGAGAAATTCTTCTATGACACATCTATAGGGTGTTAAAAAGGATCCATTGATATGTCTATTATTCTTGTATGACAACTGCACATAATCGTGTAAGATATTCTTTCATTTATAATTTTACCAATATTTTTTTAAGAATATTATTATTGTCAATAAGTTATATATTTGTTCTTTTATCTGATAGGCACACAATATTATATTTTTGTTCTCCGCCCCGTCCCCCTCTTTATATCTCTTATCTCATTGCCTCACTCAATCTCATGTAATAGCTAATATGATTATGTGTTTATTCATAAGATATTTACACATAAAAATGGTTTTCATGCAAAAAACATTATTTTTTAAATACATAAGATATTTACACATAATGTTTTGCATAAAGAGTGTTTATGCATTTTAAATTGTTTATGTCACAAAGTTTCTTGTAAATGGTTTTACATGTTTATGTTTCTATTGTCTATATGATTTAGTAAATAATTGATCGATCATGTGCAAAAATTTGTACAAATGTTTACGAATCGAGGATATTTTGTAATGAAATGTTGGTTCCCTAGATACTAATTTTGTAAAATTTATTCCCCTCTTAGTAATTTATTTTTGTCAAATACTAAAACATAATTGCTCCTAAAATAATGAGAATATTATGGCTAGATACCCCAAACCAAAAATATTTATATTGTTGGATCAAATTTTTTTTATTGTTTAATGTAACAAATTGAAAATTATTTTTATTACAGTACATTGAAATATATCTACCCAAATTTTCTAATGTTGACATGCTCTTTTAATGCTGATGTGGAAAAGAAAGGGGTAAATTTGGGTTGATGTATTTTAGTGCATTAAATTATAAACATTTTTTTTAGTTTGGTGCATCAAATCATAAAAAAAAAATTATGACCCAAAATATAATTTTTTTTGATATGAAATACCAAAACATATTATTTTTTAAAATTATTAGTGTGAGGAAAATAAAATATTAGAAAATTTGATACATTGTTTTTAAGGATATAAAAATCATAAAAATGTCTAACATAACCTATATCTCATGTGATATTTACTTTTAAAAAAATAATTTTCCCTAGTTTCAATCTAATAACAATTATCATACATAATCAAAATTTACTCTCTTCATGTCTCTCTCTCTCTCTCTCTCTCTCTCTCTCTCTCTCTCTCCTCATATGAGGTATCAAATATCAATATGGTATTAGATGAAGGTTGGAAATTTAGCACACAATGTATTTTTTGAGTACATTTTACTTATATGATGGTGTTATTTATTTATTTTCACCTAGTTGAGTGATCATGATAAAGTGACTCACTAAGTAGTTTGGACACATCTATGTAATAGGATTGATGAAGTGATAGCTTTATTGATGAAATTGATTGTGCTTAGTTAATTGGGTAATCAAATTTGTAGTATTTCGAGGATATGGTTCCTTTATGACAGATGGCTCCTAGTGTTCTTGGAGATATTTATTAGATAATGATTAAGGCATCTACAACTATACTAAGATCTAATAGAGTAAGGATGATAATTTATACTACTATTATATGTGCTATGAATGGTGGTAATAGGAAAGTTAGGAGGGGTCCTTTAGAGAGAAGAAGTTGATAGTAATATGCTCTTTTATGGAAGAATGGCACACACTCATGAGACATATTGGACTTTGAATCTGTAGTTATTTTAAATATTTTATGGTTTATTGATTGCATGATAGAATGTTAAGTGTACCAGGCTAGATCTTCTATGTCTATGCCTGCTAATCTCTTTACACTTATTCAAAAATTTGTATTCCAATCTTATTTCCTCATGAGAAACCACCTTCAATAGAATTACTTCTACCTCCACTACTTTTTCATCTCTTTGTTTCATTCCATCCAGACTTTGGGTTATAGATTTATAGGCCAATACTCATGTGACAAATGAGCATGCCATATTTTTAATTTTTGTTGAGTCTATAGCATTTGATATTATTATGGTCAATGTTATAATTGTAACGGCTAGGGTGTTGGACAATGTTAATGTTGGGGTAATTTTTTTCACACATGTTTCTTTTGAATATGAGTTTCATCAAATTTTATTTTTAGTTAATTGTTTTACTAAATAACTAAACTATAACTTTTTATTTTCACATTTTTTATTATAACTTCCATGAGAATTGAGTGAGATTGATTATACATAGTTTTCTACAACCTGAAAAAGAAAAACTTTTCTAGATGCTTGAATGACATTAACCCACTAGTTATACACTCTTAGCTTAAGCATCCAACATTGAAAAGGTGAACAATATAAAATCAAACACAAAGGGATAGCTTTAATTAACTAGAAGATGTGTTAGTTATAAAAATACTTGAGAGATTCCTATTTGACACATCAAGAGATTGCTAGCAAGGATCTATTTTATATGATTCATTTAAATGTCTAATGTTATTGTGGGACTATTAGATATGATAATTTGAAATATTTTATTACTTTTAATTATAATTTTACTAATATTTTTTTTGATAAAATATTTTTACTAATGTTTCAATTAATTATAGATATACATAATGTGTCACACACACACATACAGAATGTGTTATATAAGATTTCCCTAAAAAATTACTAATATTAATTAAAATGTTCTAGTAGTGCTCATATAGGATTACCATACACAATGACTTATATATATAGAAACATACATCCACATACACACACCCGCGCGCGCGCGCACACACACACACCCACACACACACACATATATATTGATTGTAAAAATCACCAGATTATATGAAACCAACAAGGATACCGATAAACGCACATGACACCACACTATATTAAAAATTTCAATTCTTATGATATATTTTTGATAAAGATATCACTCATATTTGTTTGTGTCTTTTCATGCATAGAAGCATATCATGCATACGAACTAAATAAGTTGTTGACATCCTCAAATTCATTGGATAATCATTAAATTGCACCAAGTACACAACTTTTACCAAGGTGCCCCTTGCCCTTCTTGCATAAGGAAGAATGCCTCTTACTATTTTCACATGCTAAGCATGTCTCATGACATATAAATATTTTATGTTGTAGAGATTATTGAGAAGAATTTGAAGATGATGTTATTCTTGTAAATATTTATTTTCAATATTTATATTTATCTTTTAAGTTATAGAAGTTAATGGACAAATTGTATTCGCTCCCCATCTCTTGTACATAATGCATGCAAATGCATAGCCCATAAAATTGGTATCATATTATACTAGTATAGAGTAAACAATTACCACTTTTCAAACATTATCTCACTTTTATAAGTATTATACTCGCTTGATTAAAGTTGCCTCAATATAAGATTTTGACATATAAGTTTGTCTTGGATGTCAATATTAGACGAGCTATCACTTCCTTTTTATATTTATGCACTTCATATCTCTCACCATCCATTATGATAACATACACAAACTTACAAATAGTAAATCATTAATTTAGCCTAATATTTGACATAAATTCATACAAGATAATTCAAAAGGCATCTTATTGAATTTCATGTTCCCAATAATAGTACTCAATAGTATCTAGAAATAAAACCATAATCTCATGATTCTCATTCGCGTGCCTCAGATATGCTTATAGGTGAGTCGGAATTCATGCCCCCCTTGGGTTTATGCTTGTGCCTTATGTTGCCTTTTTGCTGGTAGATCTCCTCTAGGTTTGGGCAAATTTGTATTCCCCAAATCCTTGTTTCATACTTAGTAACTCGAATGACTGATTGAAAATTTTAAGTGGAAAGTCATGATATTGGGAAATGCCGCAACTTTGGTTTTGCCCCTCTATAACACAAAGTCGAGCTACATAGAATAAGACATGACTTTTTGTCTTTCTTACTTTAGATTGTCGTGGTACTATGAATTGTCACAACTTATGTGTTGTCTCAATAATATAAAGTTACGCTACTAAGAATAAATCACAACTTTGGTTTCTTCTTGAATTAGATTATCATGACACTTGGAATAGACACAACTCATGTATTTAATCTCTATAACATGAAATCGAGATGATAGAAATGGTTGCATATAATGGACTTAGTTTGAGTGGTATCATAACACACTGCTCATGTATTTAGTCGATGTAACTCAAAGTCATGGTTATAAGAATAGACAGCTTTAGCCATATCTCAAGAAAAAAACATCATCTTCCTAGAAATGGTCATGGTTCAAATAAATACTCTTAGGAACTCTTTGTAGCTAAAACTCATATTGCTAGAGAAAAGTCATAACTTTTGCATTAGTATTTATAATTATGTAATAAGAAAGTCATGGTGCTGGAAAATACCATGAATTTTAGCACTAGTGGGGTATTTGGTTGTTGTAATGTAAAATTAATTTCATTAGCATAAAATATGTTATGAGCTAGTACAATTCCGACTCCAAGAAAGTTTCATACCTGAAAAGAATATATTGTACAGTAAAATAATTATGTCAATGAAGTGGAAAGTTATGACATACGAAAATTATCATAATTATTTGTGTAGAGCTTTGGCCAAGAATGGATACCAAACTTATCCAATAAGCTCTTGGAGGCATAATAAAATCATAACAAAAGGAAAACTATGACTTTGTATTTTTTTTTGCTCTCCTCCTGCTCAACAAATCTACCAAGTCTTAAATTTCACATAAAATAAATCCAATTTGTCTATAATTTATCTTAATCCATCAAAATTATGATGGATTATGCAAATTCATTATAATTATATTTTAAAAACTTTTTTATTCAAATACATTATGCATAATCACCAAAATAACAAGTATTATTTAATATTTGGCATACTAAATACACACTATGAGCAATGAATCTCCCTTTATCTTTGAAAGTAATCATCAATATTACAATAAGGAATGAATACAATCTCACATCAAATGATTACAATGACTAGGTTTCAGTGTCAAGTTGGACTGTTTTATTTTGGAAATGAAATCTTGAATCAAGGAATATATTATTTTGTATGAATCAATGGTACAACAAGTTTATTCACCTAACAAAAACTATCTACTTGGGATATCTCTCAATGCTACATTTAATATCCTTAGCAAGAGTATCAATGAATCTATAATTTAGTCAGTAATTTTTGTGGTCTAGGCAAGCTTCTTAGAATAATATTTTTCTTTTGCTTATCTTGCCAAATTCTCATTCATCATTAAGTCATCTTTAACAGTCTCTTCCTTGAGATGTTCTTTAATATACTCCATGACATTGTAAAATATTTCAACATCATTGCTTATGATCACATTTGATAAGACCATGACTTATTGTAAAGTTGTGGCTTCATGAATTTAACTCTGAATTTTATTTGTCATAGCTTTGAAAAAAGGAGTGCTTCTTCATTAATCTTTTATTTATTTATGGTCATATCATTGTCTCTTGTCATAGTTTTCATCTTTACTTCATCAAGTAAAATCAAAGTCATGATTTTAATTGTTATAGCTACTAATTCTTCATATTTTTTCGATGCTTCTAAATTGGGAATTTTATCACCCTAATCTCTTCAATAACATCTTTGGATTTATTCTTTTAGAAGTTGTGACTTTGTAGTATGTCATGAAAATATAGCAGTCTTTTTCTTCATTGTCACTTATAATATTTTCTTCAATCCAGAGTGCTTGTAATTCATCATCTTCTCTATCTTATTGCAGACAAAAAACTTCCATGAAGTCCTTCCATCTAAAGTTTATATTCTGCCTTATGACAAAGCATAGGTGGTAATATATTTTTTAATAATCTTTCTCATCATTATTTAAAATATGTAGCCTCTTATAGATGTTGAACTTTGCTTTCTTTTTTCATACACAAAGTGTGAATTCTCTCTTCTTGACATATATCAATGCCTAACAGTGGCTAAAAATTTCAATCCCAAGAACAATAATGCATATTGATCATCCTCCATTTTAAGATTAATAAAATCTGCAATAAAAATAAATTTGTTAACCATCACCAACGCATCTTCAAAAATATCTCTTGATAATTTTATTGATCGATTAATTATTTGATGTAAGAGAAAGGTCAAAATATTTTCACCAAGGTTCAACCTCAATACTATGAATAATAGAATCAAATTAATACTTGATCCCATGTCACATTGTGCCTTCTAGAATGTGTGCTCTCTAATAATGTATTGAATCACAAAACTTCCTAGATCTTTTAGTTTTCTTAGGATCTTATATTGAATGATGTCACTATACTTTTTGCTCATATTTATTATTTCATATGTTTCCAAATTTTTCTTGTTACTTATAATATCTTTTATGAATTTCATGTAATTGGGCTTCTAAGATAAAGCTTCAAAAAATAGGATATTGATATCAAAATTTCAGAAGATATTAAGAAACCTCTCAAATTGCTTGTCAAACTCCCCCTTTCTAAAGTGCAAAAGATAAAAAAAGATAGTTGCCATATTTAGTTTACCATTTACATAATCATTCTATAACACATCCTTATATTCATTACTTCTAGTAATATCCATCTCCTCCTCTACATCTTCATGTGCCATTACTTTTAAACAAGTCATGGTTGTGGGTGGTGCAACTTTTTAAAAAGTCATGACTTCTATCAAAGCTTCCTCATCTATTTCAACATTCATTTTGATCTTCACTTCTTGTTTCCTCACTAACTCTTAGCCACTTCTAAATGTGATAGACAGATACTTCTTTCGATTTCCATATATAGTATCACTCAAAAATTTATTTATGTTCTTTTTCATCGATTTTCCATAATATTCATTACCACATTTGTATCTTCTAGCCTCATTTCAATCCATTCAATTTGGTTCTTCTATAGATCATTCATATTTTTGTCTCCAAGAGCAAGGTAAGTATATTTTCTTCTAGTGTCATCTTCTATACTCTCTTTGGATAGTTATAATTATAGTTTGAGGCTCATTGTATTTGCTATTTCACCGAGTTTTAACATATTTTTTATAGAATTACCTCAAGTTCTCATGCACATTCACATAACTTTAATATGTGATATGATATGCTTTCATGATTTCTCATGTACTGATGGTAATGTATGAGAGTATTATTATTGAGTCGAAAATATACCCATTGTTCTGTAAAACTTTGACTTCCTCCACTTGATAAACATGGCTGAAATCTACCTCTTTCTTTAGTTACAAAATATAAATCTTTGCCACACTTATTTAATTGTCATTTGGGCTCCAAATATATTAAAAAATATGTTTATTTTGGCCATCATTGTTATCAATCTATCAAACTAAATACTCTAACTTGCTTCCTTCCAAATGCTCAGTCATTTAGAATTTAATAGTTAGTCTTTGCTAGCTCTTTAAATAAAAAATATGCTTCCTTGAGTAACATGTTGATGATGAAACCACCTGAGACTATATCAATCATACACCTCATCATATAATTCAGCCTATTATAAAAGATTTGAGCTTTAAACAACAATTCAAATTTATGTTGCGGGCACCTCCTCAAAAATTCTTTGAATTGATTCCAAACATCATATAAAGTCTCCAACTTCACTTGTAGGAATAGGCTTATTCCTCACATTAATTATGTGATTTGAGGTGGATATGTACCCTCTTGGAGTTGTATGACAATGTGAATATGAATAGACTTGAGTTTTTGGAAGGATACTTAGGATCTAGGATTACTTCACTTCCTTGTGTATGATATTTTTTTAGTATTTGGGTAATATAGCATTTGTCTGTCAAACAAATAGTAGTCTAGTGTAGAAATAACTATGTACTCTCTTGGCATATATGATGACTATCATCCTTGGACTTTTACTAACATTGATAATCTTCTCATAGTTGTGTCCTTAGTATTTTTTCACTCAAACCACACATTATTTAATTCATGAATCATTCACATCTCTACTCATATTACATAATATGTCAACTACTCTTGATTAATAATTTGAGTATACATTTTTATTCTTCAACCTTTAATATCTTAAAGTCAAAATAATGTGATACTAAATACATTTATTCTTTTGGCTTTATAAGTATCATACTCATGATGATTAACATATGTATTCTCATGATTCTTATATATGGAGGCCATACAAGAAGAAATAACTCACATGGTTATAACTCCCATACAAGACTCTTCCACTTGCATGTATCCCATGATATACCTTTCACCATCCACTATGGATGATATACAAGTCCCATACTATCGTAAAACCTCTAAATTAGACATTCTACTTAATACCCATATCATTTGAAGGTTAGTTCTTCTAGAATATCCACAATAGATTGATCTTAAATATCTTATTAATTTTGATTTCATAAAAATCATACATGTAAAAATTAAACTTACCTTAATCTTGGATTTTCTTAAATAAGTTTATTTTATATATTAAGATTAAAAGACTTTTCACTTCTTTCTTATCATACCATATGAACATGTCTCATGACTTATCATCTGCTATTATGACCAATATTCATAAATCGATTAACTTATGAGATTAGTAAATTTAAATAAGAATATTATCACAAATATAACATTATAACAACACATCATTGATACAACATAGTCATCAAGATGTTTTGAGTTGTATCACTTGGAATCGAGGGTTTCCAATGACATTTCTTGGACCGAAATTTAATTCCTCACTTCTCTCTTTTTAAAATCTCAAAAGTGTTGCTTTTATACTTTGTGAATCCATGTGATTCTTTAAACTAAAAGTCAATGTGTTCACTTTAGGTCATTACTTTATTGTCTCATTGAAACTTCTTTAGAGTACAAAAATCATGGTGGAAATGAATGTTGTGACTCAAGTAAATTTTCTTTGGAACATAATATTGTAGAACATGGAATAGCTACAACTAAATCATTTATCTCTGGAATACAAAGTCATGATGTTGAGAATGATTATGACTTATGCATTTGCCTCTAGAACTCAAAGTCATGGTTGTGTGAATTGTCATGGCTTTGCTATTATCTTGTTGGAGCACAAAGTCACAACACTAGAAATGTCATGACTAGGGTTAATGTTATCGAGAACAAAAGGCATGGTGGTTGAATATATCTCAATTGGAGTAAATAATCTCTAGAGCATAAAGTCATGGCAAAAAAAAATATGGAAATGCCTAATTTTACTTAGTGTTTTAGATTTGTATCATTTAAGTCATGACATTGGTAAATATCATGAATTCTTGTACTAGTAGGGTACTTGACTACCATAATGTAAAAATAAGGTTGTGAATGTTATGATATTTTAGATGTACTATATCTGTGACTTCAAAAAAAGCCATGACCTCAAATACTATGTTGCATAGTTAAAAATTATGTCAACTCGATGATAGAGTTATGACGTACAAATATTATTATTACTAGTTTTTTATAGTAATAGTCAAGAAATGATGCCATAAATCTCGATAGAATCACGAAAGGTTTAATTAAATTATGACATAGAATAATATCAAAATTCTCAATCATTTCTATCCCCTCCAAGTCATCACTCCATCAAATCTACTAATTTCACCCAAAAATAATACTGATTTCACTAATATTCATCTAATTTCCTCAAATTTATTATTTATTGAAAAATCTCCGAGTAATACTCAAATATATATAAACACATCAATAAATATATGTCAATTATTCAAAATCTCAATACATAGAGTACCAAACATACTTCTGAGATAAAGCTGCAAATGAATGATATAATAAATTTCAACTTCCTAAAAGATATTAAGAAATCTCTTAAATTATTTATTCAACTTCCCCATTCTAAAATTTTATTGAAAAAGAATGTTAGTTGAGAGATATTATTAATTTTTTGAATAATTATCTTATAGCACATCCTTCTATTCATTATTTCTAGAAATCTATATGTCCACCTCAATCTCCACTTTTTCATGTATCATGGTTGGGGACATGAGTTGGACAATTAGTTTCGTGGATATTTTGACTTTGAAAATTATCATTGTTTCATAAAATGTCATTATAGTAGGTATCACAACTTTAGAAATTGTTTATATTTCATAAGTCTCAACTTTCTTCTCTATTTTAGCATTTATTTTGGTCTTCACGTATACTTGTTTTCCCTCTAACTCTTTGTTGCTTTTGAGTGTGATGGACAAGAACTTCTTCGAATTTTCCTTAGTATCACTCAGTACTAAATTTATTTTTTTCCTTCATCAATAGTACAAGTTGGCAGCATTGATTCCCTATAATCCTTATCAGTATTGCTCAATAATATTTATGTTTTCTAGCCTTATTTCAACCCATTACATCTTGTTCTTCTAAAGATCATTATTCTTTTTCTCTCAATGAGTAGGACAAAATGTTATCTCCTAGTGATAATTTTTCTACATTATTTTAGTAGTTGTAATTGGAGCTCGAATTTCATTACATTTGGCATCCTATTGAGCTATTCTTAAAAGTTTTTGGAATTGCCTCAAGTTATTCAACACATTGACGTGATTTCTATATGATGGGCTTTCATGATTTCTCATTAGCAATTGCTAGTAAGGGTGTGGTTGAGTTAAAAATATACCATTTGTTCTACAAAATATTAAATTCATCTACTTGATAAATATTGTCAAAATTTATTATTTTAGGCTTTTGCAAAGCAAATATTTCTTCCACACTTTGCATCTTTTTCTTTTGCGCTTCAAAATTATTAAAAAATACATCTATTTTGGTCTACAATATTATCAATCTGTCCAACTCCAATACTTTAGTTTACTTACTTCCAAATACTAGGTTATTTGGAGATTGATAGTTATCATTTGCTCTCCAAATATGAAATGCACTTTTTAGAGTGACTTATTCATTATGAAATCACCAGAGGGTGCGTCAATCATGCAACTCATCATTTAATTAAATCCATTGTAGAAGGATTAAGCTTTCAACTACATTTCAAATCCATGTTGTATGTACTTCCTCAAAAGTTTCTTAAATCGATCCCAAGTTTTATATAAAGTCTTCTACTCTTCTTGTTGGAATTTTCTTATTTCCACCCTTAGCTGACAACTAATTTGATGTGGAAAAACTTGGTAAGAAAAGATTGCACACATCCTAGTTTTCAATCGAGCCTCTATTTAAATACTAGAACCAACTCTAAGTCTTATCTCTCAAAGAAAATGAGAAAAGTTTCAATCATATACTATTAGGGTTAACTCTATTCTTCTTCACCACTTCACACAACTCCAAAAAAAAATTATGATATATCTATTCAGCTCTTCTAAAAATCATTCACCATATTGATGTTTTTGAACCATGACTATCAAAGTAATCTTCAACTCAAAGTAGTTTGCTTATATAAGTTATATCTTAATTTCATAGTTATTGTCCATCCTGCTATTATGACTTTGTTATACTACTTAATTTTATTACTTAGATAGTATCCCAAAAGTTCATTGGAGAGGATATCTCATCGAAAAAGATCAACAAATATATAGATTATACAAGTAGTAAAGAGGACTTTCATACATATATAAATCCAATATAAATTATATCAATAGTTTGATCAATCAATAGTGAGATAATACAATTCTAATAAAACAATATTTATAGATTTTGGTATGAATCTTTGATTTGAGGGTTAGTCCATTTAATTTATACAATGTATTTTCAATAATTAAATTATATAGGTTTGGATACAAAAAAAATATTGAGTTGTTGTGGTATTACTCTTTGCCTCAATGACATACATGCTAGTTATCACCATTGAGTTGTTGTGGTATTACTCTTTGCCTCAATGACATATATGCTAGTTATCACCATTGAGCTCATCCTAATGATGATATCCTCATAGCTATCTTCTTAGTACTTTATCATTGAAAAAATAAATTATTTTTTCTTGAGAATTATTCGCAAGCTATTACTTTTTAGGCAACTCATCGGCTACTCTTGATAGTTACTTTATATATATTTTTTATTCTCAAACTTTATGTGTCATAAAGATGAACAAACATATATTATAAGAATTTGTACTTTTGGCTTCGTGTCACACTGATTAATTAATATATATTTTTCTCAAGTTTTATCATAAGAAATCATATGAATAAAAAACTCATAGGATTTTCACCAACTTGTGAGTCACAATACACTCATACATATCTCATACATGTCACTATCTTTCTCAATTATGATATAACTATCATACTAAAGGTAAAACTCTTAGAAGAATGTTCTATAAAATGTCAACCTAAATAAAGAACTAGTTCTTTTACGACATGTATAATGGATTAGCATGTTAAATTATTCATCTATTCAACTTCATGAGTATCATACTCTTAATGATTAACATACTCAAATTTTAAGTTTTGACATATTCATTTATCTTGTGCATTATGGTTGAAAGCTATGTCACATCCTTCCAATTATATGTGTGAGTGATGCTCATGGTTTACTTGTCATCATCCACTTTGACAGATCACACAAACCAACCAATAATTAAATCTCTAATTTAAGTTCTATTTAATCCCTACTTTTATCAATTTATATTCCAAAATATAAATCAAATATATTTTTTAATGTCAAAATTGTGAATACATCATTAAAATAAAATTACATAAACACTAGGTCTCACACTATTTTAATTGATTTTCCCAAATCTATTCTATAGAAGGGGGTTCGAAAGTTATTCAACACACTAAATGATTTAGCTTATATGTTATATCCCTTTCTTTCTTGTAGATCTCTCAGAGTGTAAATATATCCCTTACAATTGGTTGATGTGCTTTGACTTTTATTTGCTTAATGAAAAGAAAATGTTTTTCTCATTGTTTTCTCTTTCATCTTTTATATTTCTATATTTCCTTAAGTAAAAAGTCATTGGTTTTAGATGATACTATGACTTTGGTCATCATATCTTGAGCTCTAGGTTGTGACTCTAGAAACTAACTGCTACTTTGGAATATTATCTAATATTTTTATAATACAAAGTCATGATATTGGAAAATATCTATGACTTGTGCCTATTATCTTTGTAACACATAGTTATAGTACTAGGAATGATCGTGACTTTGGTATTAGTTTTTCTCATTTATCTTATAGTAATGACAGAAGGAACTACTAAGGCATTGGGAATGACCTTTCATGTGCATCATATGGTCACAGTGATAAGAATGAGCATGACACAAAGAATGCTCTCTCATATGCATCAAATAACCATGGCACTAGAATTGGCCATGATGCTTTCCTTGACCTTTCTCAAATATCACATAGTCTTGACACTATAAAAAACCATGATACTAGAAATGAACCTAAAAAAATAAGACATAATTTTACATTCTCTTGAGAGCAAGAGTCACTGCCTTGGTGAATGGTCATTATCGAATAAATTCTTTTTATAACATTTTGTGTACAAAAGTCATAGTACTAGATAATTAATATGACTTTGGCCTATGTAATTTTAATTTTATATTTTTCTATAGCTTAAAAGTCATAACTTTATGAAACAACTACAACTATGACTTTAGACTACAGAGTTTTTTTTTTAAGATAAAGTTATGATGCTAGAAAGAAGCTACAAAGTTTTTAGCTCAAGATGGGTACTTGGTTACTATAACATGAAATTAATGTTATAATCATTTAATTCTTACGAGATAAGTATAACTATGATTCAATGATAATATTATAGTCACAAAGAATATATCACATAGTTAAAGGATTATTCTAATAAGGTGGTAGAGTGGTTAATTAAAAAGAGTTTATGCCAATAATAGATATCAAAGCTGCTTGATGATCTATAATCTACTAAGTAGCTAAAAACCTTCAAAAAACCTATTTATTTTATAACTATTCATTAAAATTCACCAATACTCCAAAATCATGAAATTAATCTAATTATGTCATTTTATGTGTTTACATATTATCTAATAGTTCCAAAATACTTAAAAATATTCAATAATTTAAACACTAAATATTTATCAATAATCACCCAGGCACAGTGAGGATTGAGCTATTAGACAACTTGTCCTTGACTGCCTTTGTGGTATCTATTTCTATCATTTTCTTTCATAATCTTTCTTTATCAACTCTCTGTATCAATAGTACTTTCATTATTCTATCAATTTCTTAGTTTAAATGTATTAACTTACTCCCAGAGTTTAAGCTCATATAATGTAGTATGCCAACTCAAGTTTCTTGGTATTTTCTCTATATCAATAGTACAACACAAATATAAAGTAATAATTGTTATCCAACCAATTAAAAATGGAACTATACGTTTTCAAAAATAGTTATGTCAACTCAAGTTTACTAATCAAACTAAATAATTCATTGTAATAATACTAAAACTTATTATAAATTTGTTATAGTGTCAAAACTTATTATTTTTAATAGTTTCGAAATCTCATTAGGTGATTGTCTCTTGACCAATGAAGTTCTATAAGTATATGGTTTGTACAAATTGGTAAAGTGGACATAGTCTATATATAAATCCTATAAAGTTGTATAAGTAGTTTAGCTAATCAATAGTGAACAAACTATTACATGAGTTGAGTAAATAGACTTGAATTTTTGGAAAGATACTTAGACTCTAGGACTGACTCACTTCCTTATGCATGATGATATTTCTTTAGTTTATGGATAATGTTGTGTTTATTTGTTGGATGAATGGTAAATTATTGTGGAAATACCCTAGTATCTTTTTGAAATATAAGGTGTCTATTATATTTGGATTGTCACTACAAAGGATGATATCTCTATAGTTGTGCCCTCGGTATTTCACCATCAAACCCATACTTCTTTTCATTCACATGTCATTCACATGTAATTCACATGTCTACTCCTTTTTATGCAATATATCAACTACCATTGACAACTACTTCAAATATATATTTATATTTTTTGACCTCTAATATATTAAAGATGCAAATGATATGGTACTAAATATATTTGTGAGTTCAACTTCATAAGTATTATTCTCATAATAATTAATATACATCTTACTATGAATCATAGTTATGAAAATCATACAAGAGAAAATAACTCATATAGAAATCACCACTATATGAGATACCTCCACTTGTATATCTCACATGATATACCTATAATTATCCAATATGACCAATACATGACTCTAACATCAAGGTAAAACCTTTAGGTTAGATATTCTAATTTACTACCACATCAATTGAATCACAGTTTTACTAGAATATGCATAATAATTTTGTCTTAAATATATATTTGCTTTCTATTTTGTAAGCACCATACTCATAATAATTAAACCTGCCTCAATCTCAAGTTTTAACATATAAGTTTATCTAATACATTTAGATTAAAATGACTATTACTTTCTTAATATCATATCATGTGAGTGTATTCCATGACTTATCAATCACCATTCTCCATGACCAACATGCATATACCTTTGATAATGTAAAAACTCCAAAATTTAGTTCTAAATTACATTTATATCTATCAACATTTAAATCACAATATTATGATAAACATAAATATTATAATATCATATCACCAAAATATCAGGATATAAAACCAACCCTAGATCCTAATGTAGCATAACATTGGAGAAGAATCCAAGTGAGATATTTTGAGTGACATCTCATGGAATCAAAGGTTTAGAGTGATAGTACTTGTGAGGATCTATGTATCAAAACTTAATCCTAAATAATTATTTATTTCTTAGCCTTAGATTTTTATTTGATATGTGAAATACCAAATTTTTTAAAGTATTTGGATTATTTTTTTTATTTAAAATTTATATTAATTAGAAAGATTTAATGAAATTGGAGTTTTTATAGATTATGATGAATAATTGTAAAATAATTATATTTTTATAAGTAATTGGTGATATGATGATAGTTAGTTCGTTTAAGTTGTTTCATTATCTATTCTTGGTAGAGGTGTCAATGGGTATTGCCATGCCATCATGGCCTATTTTTGGGTGGCCCAATTGGGCCACCGTGCAATGGCTGGCACGGCTCGACATGGGAGTCATGTCGTGCTTAGCATAGCATGACTTTCAGTCTATGCAGCCTAGCTCACCATAATCAGCATGATTCTGGGTAGACTCATGCCTATCATTTGGGTCATCTCGGGTCGTGCTGGATTGAGTTTATATAAAATTTTAAAAATCCACCATTATGGATTTTTCCGGTACAATACTTTAAAAATAGACACAATTTTCTTTAAAATTGGTCGAGGCATAGTCCAAGACATGGTCCCAAGTCACAGTTAGTATGCAGGTGGACCATGCCGATGGGTTTGGCATGCGAGTCATGTCTAGCCTGACATGAGGCATGGCAGTCTCTGGCTCAGCATGGCATGAGCCATGCCTTGGACCGGCATGACCTAAGTCTAGGCATGGTTCTAGATTATGTTGTGTCGGGCTAGGATTGACGCAGTCAAACCATGCCTCATGCTATGCCTAAGCTGCCGACCCACTCAACAATTTAATTCTTGGTCAAAACTTTACACAAATAGTCATATTAATCTTTGTACACTATGATTTTACTACCTAGTTAACAAAATCATTTCACTCAACAACATATTTTTTAGCTATGATATTTTCTTGGACTGACAACCATAATTATATCATAATATTAAAATAACTATGATATCAATTTCATGTCATAGTAATCAAGTACTTAAATGTTGCTAAAAAGCATAATTATTTTCTAGTATTATTGTATATAATTTGTTTTGATTATATGTTTTGTGTAACTTAATATGTTTCTATTTTAATATTTTCATGTAAGTGCAAAAAAGAAAATATTAAGATGCTAGGAATGCAGCAATAGCACAATAATGGGGGTGCCGTTGCCCGGTCAATAGGCCGAAGAAAATTTTGGAGCAGAGCCTAGCCCATCCGAGTGATCCGACCCATTCTGGTTATTTAAACCAAGAAATTGTTGTATATAAATATGTTTTCTTGTTTAAAATTTTACTGCTCTACGAATTCTCTTCCATCGAACTATTTCCTCTCTCTCTCTCTCTGCGATTTTCTTTCCGATTGCTACACATACTGTAAGAACATTTTGATTTGGTTATAATCTGTAAACACATAAATATTTTCCTGGTGGATGTAACTAGTCGTTTTGGATGACCAGTGAACCATATTATTTTATGTTTTCTGTTGTGATTTGTATTTGTGCTATGGTTTTGTATACTGTCATGGTAGTGAATTTATATCATTTGATGTTTTTCTATTTTCTTCTTCGTCTGAATCTGTGAAATTATAAACATGGAAGCGGAATTGCCTAACAAGTATTGTGCATTTATCTTTACCAAAGCTTAATATTCTAAAGTCTAGAGTCCCTGCCACTTTCTTGTACCATGACTCCTGGCTACAGAGTCATGTTGTTGACTATAAAGGGCAATACTTGAGCTAAAACCATTTATAAAGCTATGAATTTTTGCCCTTTAGAGAAGCCAAAACTATAGCCATGTCCCAATATGGTAACTTTAATATATAAGCTAATTATACAAGCCCTTGCCACTTCCCAACACCACGAATCTATTATACAGTAGATAAATGCAAAAACCAAGATCATTTTCCAAAACTATTACTTTTGGGGTATGGTAAGTATATGAACCATTCCAAAGCCATGAATACTTTCTAGTGCTGCAACTTCTAGCCCTAGAAACCAAAGGACAAAGTCATGAAAATTGTTTTAAAGCCATGATTTTCCGCATGGAAAACACCCAAAATTCTCAGTTTAAAAGAAATAAGGGGAGAAATATCATGTGATTTTTGCACTTCCTAGGGAATTCATGAGCAAGAAAAGAACAAAAGGGAAAGGATAAACTATAGAGTTGGGGGAGACGATCTTCAAACCCCCTCTTTTAGGGTGTATTCATGGAATTTCATGAAAATATAAAGTGAGTTAGGATTTTGAATACTTAATTTTCATAAAGAAAAGTATTATCACCACCTTGTGAGCCATAATATACTTGTATCTATCTCGAGGTTTGCTTATCAATATCCTCCTCAGTGATGATATAACTCACCCACTAATGGTAAACATTTTAGGAGAACATTCTATATAATATCTATTCCAATCATGAGTCATTTCTTTTAAGATATGTATAATGGATTGGAGTGCAAAAATATTCATACTTTAAACTTCGTAAGCATCATACTCATGATACTTAATATACCATTATATTTGGTTTCAACATATGGTTTATCTCATATCATAGCGATAAGGGTTTTTATTTCCTTCGTACCATATGTTTGAGTGAGCTAAATAAAGTTCATTATCACATTAGATAATGATCTACCAATCACTATCCACCATGATAATCTCATACAAATCAACTAAAAATCAAAATTCTAGTTCAAGTTCTATTTAATCACCATCTATCAATATCTATAACATAAAATAAATTAAGCACAATCATTCATAAATAAAGACTATATCACATCAGATATATCAATTTACACCAATCCTAGACCACATGCTATTTTGGTAAAAATTCTAGAATTTATCTTAGAGAATGGGGGGGGGGGGGGGGGGCGTTTGAGAGTTGTATTCCCCAACTCTAGGGATCAATATTAAATTTGCATCAATTTCTTACTTATGGAACTCCTAGGGAGTGCAAAATTTACCATATGGCATGATAGATGTATATGGCCTTTCTTATTGCATGGAGGAAGAGGAAGCATAATGAAAGATCTATATGAATTTCTTTATTTTCATTTTTATACCCATTTGACTCTATAATATTCTAAGTAGGTAGTCACGTATTAAAAAAAAGTCATAATTGTGGCTTTTATCTATTACGATTGAGGTCATGACTCTAAAACCAACCACAACTCTGGACTACAACCTGATATTTCTATAACTTAAAGCCATGATACTAAAAATGACCACAACTTAGGCTTAATGTCTATGTAACATGAAGATATGACATTGTGAAGTGGTTGTGGCTTCATGCATTTGGCTTTTTATCTTCAATAAAGGACGACATCATAGAGAAATGATCACAACACAATGAATAGATTTTAATTTTTATGTGATTAAGATGCTTTGAATTAGCCATGGAATTGGTTCTTCTTGATTATTATATGGTCACGACATTGAGAAGGCCTCACTTGTGTATCATGTGATCATGGTATTGGAAAATGGCATTGGAAAGCATCAATGATACTAGCCTTCACTTCTCTCATATATCATGTTATATTGACAATGTAAGGATGCTAAGACACTAGTAATTAGCTTGAGCATAAAAGTTGTAGTTTTTTCTTCCTTTGAGGAAAAAAGTCATATCCTTGGTAAATGGTCGTACTCAAGTAATGTTCTCTATAACTTTTAGTATCCCAAAATTCATGACTCTAACTAATTGTCTTGAATTTAGCTTGAGTAATTTTGACTCTATAAATTATTGTAACTTAAAAGCTATAGCTTTATAAAAAGGTATAGCTCTAACTTGAGACTACTGAGCCAAATTAAAAATAAAGGGATGGTGTTAGGACATGGTCATGACCTTTAGATCCAATAGGATACTTGGAATCTACGATGTAAAATTAATATCACTCCGCATTTAAAGTTTACTATATAAGTATGGCTACAATTCTATGATAATATCATAGTCACTAATAATGTATCACATAGTAGAAAGATCATGCCACAAAGTTGGTAGTATCATAGAATACAAAGATTTTCATGATCAATTAGGTAAAATTTCAACCAAGAATATATGTCAAAACTTCACAAGACTCCATGTCCTACCCACTCATCTAAACACCTCTAAAAAAAACTATCAATTTTATGATTATTCATCGAGACTTGCCAAAACTCCAATGTCATGAAATTAAATCATAATTTTTTTAATTTCAAGCCTACGCATCATCATAAATTTCTAAAATACCTATGAATGTTTGGTAGTTTGAACATCAAACACAAGATATATGAATCAACTAATACTACATCATCGGAGACTACTTCAGTCCATAGAATGATTTTTCTATATTGCATACAAAGTTTTCATTGAATTTCACCTCATAACTAATCCATTAATTCATATAGATATCTTTTTCTTGGTCTTCATGAAGAAAAGACATCTTCACATCTAGCTACTCAACCTCTACATGATACCTAGTTGCAACAACAAACAAAACCCAAATAAAGATCATCGTCGCTACTAGTGATAATATCTCATCATAGTCAATACCCTCAACTTGAGAGTACCCTTTAACAATCAACCTACCTTGTACTTAATAGTATATTCATTGGCCATTATCTTCCATTTGAACACCCACTTTCATTCCATTTCCTTTCAATCTAAGGGCAATTTCACAAGGTTCCAAATGTTGTTCTTTTTCAATAATTGCAACTCCTCTTTTATGACATGCTATTACTACTTTGATTCCCATAAGACTCTTGCCTCTTTTAATTTATTAGGCTAATCTTTTATGAAATGTAAGGCATGGTATGTACTATCAAAATACCTTACAGGTAAGTTTCAAACTCATGTAAATCTCCTTAATGCAAGTATAGCCTCAACTACATTTTTCTCAAAAAAAATATTCAAAATCTATTTGCACAACCTTTTCATCATGAATATATATGCTACTAGTAGAATAGAGTCATGACATATTTAATGATGTTGTGATAGAAAGATATAATGACATTTTTTTGATGTCGTAATAGGAAGATGTCATGACATGTTTTGTTATGTCATGATAGGAAATCTATCATGACTCTATTTTTCAAGTGGATTATCTATCCATGTGCCAACAGAGATGTCATGTTTAGAAAGTGTAAGAGTTGAAATGTATTATCCAATCATGACATGGATGTCATGTTTAGAGAATGGTGAGAAGCACTTTTCTCTTCAACCATGGTCTCTCTCCATGGTCTTTTTCCAGCATGCAAGTGCAGCAAATCCCCACATCATTAAGATCATCCATGTCATGATTGGATAATACATTTCGACTCTTACACTCTCTAAACATGACATCTCTGTTGAA
This sequence comes from Sapria himalayana, assembly GCA_029783825.1. Lineage (NCBI taxonomy): Eukaryota > Viridiplantae > Streptophyta > Magnoliopsida > Malpighiales > Rafflesiaceae > Sapria > Sapria himalayana. The sequence continues at coordinate 6,480,973 of JAREIK010000385.1, forward strand.
GATGATTATTTTTGTCGCTAGGTTCCAAAGCTTGTAGCCTTTGACATCTTCCTTGTAGTCAATAACTTGTAATTCTCTAGTTTGAAGTCTAACTTGTAATTCTCTAGTTTGAAGCCCAACTTGTTTCTTCTTTTATTTGGCACATGGATGTATGCATCACACCCAAAGAACCAAAGGCAAAGTATACTTGGATTCATTCTATACAACACCTCAAATGATATCTCAATTTTTCAGCCATCCATTCTATTGTGGTAGCATCCATATTGTTTATGCTAGAAAATACCCTACTCAATATAGAAATGATCAACTAAAAAGTACTTCATGCCATTATTTATATTCAAATTTTTTATCTTTTTATTTAATTGGTTTTTCACCAATACTTTGAAATTCTCCAAGACCTTTGTTTTCTTTTGAATAAAAAAAATTTATGCTACGCACATTGCTCTTCTATGTTTTGAGTAGGAATCTTTTTTAAAGACCTAAAATCTACAATGAAACCTTTTTGTTCTCAACTCCAAAGTTCATATTCCCCATGGTTGTTACAAGGAATATGTTTCTTGCTTTGCTCTTGCAATAATCATTGGATAGAAAGATTCATTGAATGATTGGACTACCCATGTTGTTCTTTAAAGACACCCACTACAAAGATTCTAAAAAAAGATAGTGAAATCAATAATAGAAGAGAACTCCAAACATTTGAATGCCCAAAAAAAGCCTAGCTAAATTACCAGAATTTAACAACATGCTCCCATTATTACTATTGAGGAGGGGTCATTTATTAGTAAGGTAAAGTACTTTGTTTATTAGTAATTTGCTCACTTGAGGTTAAGAAAGACTTGGGTATTTTAGTTTGGAGTTAGGAATTTACTATAATGTAATGCAATATGAAACACATTAGTTTTATAATTTTATCATCATAATCTATAAAGAAAAATGAAATGTATTAGAAAACCAAACACGCTTAAGGTATAGTAATATACACAAATTCAGAATATTTTTTTCTTTATTGAGATGGTAAAAAATATTCATTTCTTTTATCTTTGATTAAGGATATAAAATTTCAACAACTAATTGATCTATGATAAACAAAATTATGTGGGGGACATTACATTTTATAACATTGAATTTTTTTATTATAAAATAAAAAAGTTGCCAAAACAAATAATGTTATGAATCATGATAGCACCTACCAGACATAAAAAAGTTAATCTGTTATCCTTTTACCATTCAAAACTTGAGGTAATTGCTATTTTGTACTGTTGACCCGTATGTTTTTTCCTCATGATTAGATAATCCAATTATTTCGACCTTTTTGAAACAATAGAATCATACTTCGAAATTGAAATGGATTGATTGAAATGAATGACATTTTGTTTCTTATATAAAAACACGGAAAAATTATATTTTGAGGTCCCAAAATAAAAAATATTTATACTTTGGTATCATCTCTTAAATTTTTTTTTTAATTGATCACGAAACATAAAATATTTATATTTTGGGGCCCCAAAAATCAAATACTCAATTATGACCCAACACCGACACATTAGCATTTAATATAACTTTTAAGGTGTAGCAAAATGTAAATATTTTAGAATTCAAAATCAGTTTTATTATTTTAAAATCTAAAATTACACACACACACACACATATTAATATGCATATAGGACCTAGATATATTAATATGCATATATGTACTTATATATAGGTTTATAATTATACATACATACATGTGTGTGTGTGTGTGTGTATGAGTATGTGTGTGTGTGTGTGTGTGTGTGTGTGTGTGTGTGTGTGTGTATGAGTATATGTGTGTGTGTGTGTGTGTGTATGAGTATATGTGTGTGTGTGTGTGTGTGAGTGAGTGTGTGTGTGTATGAGTGAGTGAGTTTGTGTGTGTGTGTATAAATATATATTTAACCTTAACAGACATGGTAAAATTATATTTCGAGGCCTCAAAATAAAAATATTTACATTTTGGCATACCGTAAAATTCTTTTTTAAATCTATCCTAAAACATAAGATATTTATGTTTTAGGGCCCCAACAATTGGAAACCCATATATGCATCCGCACATGCACAAGCATTTAAAAAAAAATTCTTTTAACATTTTCAAATTCGAAAAATATTGAAAATATACAAAACTACATTTTGAATTCAAAAATTAGTTTTATTTTTTTTAAAATCTAAAATTATATATATATATATGCACATGTTTATATGCATATAAATATAAATATGTATTAAGGTAAATATAAAGCTATATATATATATATATAATGATACTTGATTGATATAGGCTTTTGAATGACATTGATCAGTTCTTAGTTTATATGATGCTTTATATTAGAGAATATGAATATACACACAAAGTAACTATCAAAACTAGTTGTAAAAAGTTGTCTAAAAGGTATTGATTTATTAATGACACCTTACATTCTAATTGTGATACCTCATTTCCTGGAAGTCTCATTCATTCCATATCAAAATAAAATGTGCAATAAAATAAAATTTTTCCAAATGTAACATATATATTATTTTCCATTTTATTTGCTTAGCAGAATAAAAACACATAATCTATTATTCAAGTCACAACCGGCTTCCGTTCACATGTGTGATCCCGCATGTGAGTATGTCATCTGCCTTGGACCTGTACATGAATGGGGTCTCGCAACGGAGTGAGCAAAGCTCAATAGAGATAAACTCATAAATGGATACTTCCTATCTAAGTGCACGTAAAACATCATGCATGTATATCAACACCCAATCAAGTATAATATTTATTTGAATGTAATTATGAATGAAATATTTATATGTCCATATTTCTAAGTCTCATCGACTCTCACACATGTCAAAGCCAAGTATGACATATTATATATAGATATGTGTGTGTGTGTGTGTGTGTTTGTGTTTGTGTGTGTGTGTTTGTGTGTTTGTGTGTGTATCTATAAAAATATTTATTTTTTTAGAATTATTCCAAAAATATGGAAATCCTCCAAAAAATAATATTGGACATTCTCCAAATAAAATATGTTTTTTTTGGAATTACTCCGAGAAATATGGACCTCCTCAGAAAAACTATTTTGGATATTTTCTGATAAAATATTTTTTTTCTTGGATATTTTCCAAAAACCACAGCATAACTCATCCTGGACGTTGTCCCAATTCGAATTCACATATTTATATTAGCCATGCTCCTGAAAAAAATACTGCGAAACTTAGTCTGGACATTGTCTCAATTTGAGTTTGCAAAATACAACCCATATACCTTTATATGTATATATATATATATCATGCATCCACCCATTTACATAGAATATTCTCTTGCATATGAAATATAAATATGCTATTTATGATTAAATACCACATTCCAAATATAGTTATACCTATCCAAACCTAGTTCACACTATAATATATTTTACTAACTGAAACACAGAAAATTTTCATTAGTTAACCATTCCCAATGAACTTTAACAGTTCGAATTGAAATATAAAACATGATCATTTATGGTCTTTAAATAGAAAGAAATTCTGATAGGAGAAAATTACTATCTCTCAGAATATTTCACAAAAACTTAATAAATTTGATATTAAACTGAAGATCTCATCGAGTAGAGTAACTTTAGTTCTTGGACTATTTTATTCCGACTCTAGAAGAATCCGTTATGATCAAAAAAAATCAACAGATCTTTTTTTTCCTATCCATTGTGTCTCTCTATCCCCCGAAATATGTTTTTATTTTTTTTCCTATCATCCCATATTTCGAATTCTCATCATTTTTTTAATTATTTTAATAAAATAATATATTAAAAAAACATATAATTGTTTTTTTAATGTTTGATGCTTGGACCACGCATGCACAGCCACATGCTTATGATGTGGCACAGTCTTTTTGTTTTCATTTTTTATTTCCTAATTATTCTAATAATTATTTAAATAATTAAAAAAATAAATAAATCCTGACTTCCTCAAAATTTAACGAAATTTGTCACCGAAGATATATTTTCAAATACAAATTCAATAACAAAATCTATTTTATCTTTAGGGTTCTATAATTTTAAGCTTATTTTCTTATTGCAAAATTACTATTTTGCCCAATTTTTCCATAAAAAAAATCATATTACTTATTTGTTCATTTTTTTTCTCTGAAATTTCACACTAATAATAAATAAAAGAATCATCATTATTCAATGGTAATAACCACCTTACATGCTATTAAAGAAAAGTAACATTCTAATAATAATCCGGCCTTTATCTTGTATCCAAATCTAAAATGAATCAAATTATTTGAACAAGTATCATACAAAGTAAGTGGACAAATCCTAAAATCTAAGGTCATACTAAATTCCCAAAATAACTCTACTAGAATTATATTATCCTCATTATTAGTTGACTGGATTACTAATATAATTTTTTGAAATTGATATCTAGATGAAAATTATATTTACTACTTGTATAACTCATAAATCTGCGAATCAATTTTAATGAGGTACCCTCACTAATAAGCTTTTAGGATACTATCTAACTAATAAAATTAGACAGTATTATAAAATTATGATAAGTTTCCATTACCAATACTAGAGATTTAGTTTAGTTAGTCAATATGAGTTGATATAATTATCCTTGAAAAATATTAGTTCTTTTTTAATAGTTTTGATAGCACTATTTTGATAAGTTTCTAAGATCCAATAATTTGTCTTGTTATCATATTTGAATTGTAGAAATATTTTGTTTTGTACTTCCTTTCTCTAATAATTTGTCATGTTATCCAATAGTTTGTCTTGTTATCTTATTTGAAGAGAAAATTAGTTAAATAGTTTGACAAAATTTTCAACATATTAATGAAACTAAAAGTTAATATACTATTTGTTGAAGTTTTAACTCAAATATCAAACTAGATAAAATTTATGAAAGATATCATGAGTAACAAGAAAAAGTTAAAATCATATGTGACCATGAATATGAACAAGAAATAAAGTACAATTATTCAGAGAAAATTTTCAAGGAAATTGAAGGATCTTTTAAAGTTTTACTTACCATGTACAATAGGAAATCATACATTATGGAAGATATTATGCAATTAGGGAAAAGGTATCAACTTGATTCCCTTATTGATTGCTTGATAGTTAAATCTCAAAAAAATTACTATGGCTTCTTTCTCTCATTCCAAATGGCTTGATTAAACAATGAAGCACCTAGATAGTTTTAAAAATATTTTGGTTAAAGTCAATATCTTTATTTTTCTAGTAGGTTTTATTATATTGGATATAGGATTAGACCATTGTGCATTGTTGAATTTGGGATGATCATTTTTGGCCATTACCTTTATTGATGTCAAGGAGGAGGATTTCACTCTATGTGTTGGCGAGGAGTAAGTAAAGTTTAAACTTTATAATGACTTATGGCATTAGACGATGATGATGATGATGATGAGAAAAGATATTTTAGAGTAGATAATCTCCTTCATATATAGTAATGTAATAAATAGTTGACTTTTGATGGAAAGAATTTGTAGAAGACTCCTGGCTAAATAAAAATGATGGAGATGACTTGGAAGAATAACTTTGGTACTATAAAAGTAATGAAAATAAGAAAGATAAATACTATGAGGTCGTGACATTTTTCAAAGTTATGACTTCAGAGAAATCTAATACAGAAAACTTCAAGAGAGCTGAGAAAACAAGTGAAAAAACATAGCTAAGATAAAAATTTTGGAGAATTAAATCAATGATAAAGTTGTGGCCATTTTTTAAAACCAAAACTATGCTTATTGTCAGAACTTTGGGGATACCAAAAAATTAGGTCAGGCTAGAATCAAAGCAAAGCCATAGCATTCATCAATGCCATGACATTAATGAGCCAAAAAATCACCTAAGCTTTAGTCCCTTCTTCTGGCATATTTTCATGCTTATGAGATAGATTTCATGGCTGAAGGATGGAAATTTACTCTTTTCATAGTTTTACAAGTTTTCATTTAGAAGAAAGAAAATGCTATTAGAAATCCATGAAATTGGTTAAGTCAACTATTTCATAACAAAATTAACTTTGTTGTGATAAAAATATGAAGAACTAAAAATCATGTCCTAACCAGTGAATGATGTCACAACTAACAACCAGAAGAAAGAAAGATGGGGTTTAGGCTTGACATGTTCTTCAAGTGCCAAGGGATAATTATCTATGCAAGGTCAGGACAAGAAAACTATAGTCACAGCAAAGAAATTGTTTAGCGAAGAATCCTAAGATGAAAATCTAAGCATGACATCAGAATTAGTTGTGACATTAATTTTTAGTCTTGATAGTAGAATTGATCATGACATTAGTATTTGGTCATGACATCAAAATTGATCATGACATCAAAATTGGGCATGACATCAAAATTGGTCATGATATCAAAATTTGATATTGATAGTATAATTGATTGTGATAGAGAAACAAGAAGAAAAAGAGATTTGGAGGTCACATCAAAGAATTTGAAGTTGTGCCAATCATTCATATATAAAAGCATATTCTTCTTTGTGAAACAGGGTTTTGGAAGCAATCCAGAAGATAGGTAGCCAACAGCTCTAGTTGAACAATTTTTCTTTCGTTTCTTCTTTTAGCATAGATCTAGAGTAGATTAGCATTGATTTGAGTTGTTTTGTTTGAATACAGAACTTTGCTTGTTGGAATGCATCATTTTAAACAATTTTTGTTTACTTCTTATGATGTTTTGGTTGCATTGTTTTTGAAATAGAAACAAATCACACAAAATCTAACGATTCAGATAATCACAATCACCTTGTTCTACACTATAATTAGTCCATAGGTGATTGTAATCCAATAGTATCTAAGTAAAATCTTCATTGATTTGATTGAGCTGTTGAGCATTTTCTTATCTGTGGGAATCAATAAGAGTTCCTTGGATGCAGAAGGTTAAATTTATTAAATTAGTATTAAACTTCAAGTAACTTGTTCCCATATTAGACTGAACATCTTAATTTGTTGTATCCTGCCTTTATTTTTTGGAGGTTCTCTGAGTGACATAGATGAGATTCATGAGGGTCAGTGAACAATCTATAAAGGGATATGTTAGGCTAATAATGATTAACAAGGGAACTCTATCAGTTTATATAGATAAGTCCCTATTTTACTCAGAGATGAAAAGGTAGAGTGATTCATAGATAAATCTCTAGGGAAATCACCTTAATCTTTAGAATGATTGATGTTCTCATGTTGTCTTAGATCCAATCAAGGGAAGAGAAAACTCTCCAAAATTTAAAGTGAGGGGCTCCAATCATTTATGGAGACTTGCATCACTTATGCCTTGGGAAACAAAGGACATGTAGTCATAAGAAATATGTATGAAGTATTAGGAAAGAAAAATAGCCAATTTTTATAATATGACGCAAATTACGAGTAGAAACTTAGCACTTAGACTTCTAGGGAAGCAAGGTATTCTGAGTGATGAAAGGTGCAACTATAAAAAGAAATCCAAGAACACAATACAATGGTGCTTGACATGTTTTAACTTTTCTCTAAAAATAAGATATGATAGATCTGTCTATAAAAATTAGCCATACTACATCACATTTTGTCACTGTCAGCTTCTACAAGAGAATGAATCCAGTCCAATGTATCTTTTTGGATTTTAGTTGAATTTTTTTAGAGTTTTAGTTCTTTAATTTTCATTATATTTTAGTTAGTATCTGAAAACTCCTTTTTAAGGGTTCAAATAGTATGAATCTTTAGTAGTTTGGGTAGTTAGAAATTTAATTCTTGTCAATCTCTGTGTAAATGATATCTGGACTTACATCTATTTTTTAGTACTTGTATGACCTATGCACTTGCAGTGTCATAGACTAAATCTAATTATAATCTTCATTAGACAGTGTCAAAAGAGAGTGATTTAGTTTATACAGAAAAAGATAATCAGTCATCCAAGGAATGAAGAGCTAAAGAAAGAAGTATAGTTGATGTAAGATAGATCAAAAAAAAAGCAAAAAAGAAGAAAGTAAAACATTATATTGAAAAGCTTTAATGGATGGTAGAGATCACCTATGGAGGCGAGAATGTATTGATGATCTAGCTATGAATGTTAGATGTAGTGTTACTTGGAATACAACCCAAGGATTTTTTGTTTGTATGTGTGATATAACAAATATTGTATATCGATCACATGAATGATTATACATACTCAACTTTATCATCATAAGTATGGTCACATAACTCAAACTCTATCATGACTATCAATATGTTATTTAGAAGTTACTCATCTATTTTGAGATACTATGACACTCAAACCTATCCATAAAGAAAAAAAAAATTGAGATGATATAGTAGATTATTTTTACTAAGGGAGGAATTATTACTCAGGGATAAGTAATCATTTTAGTATATGAGTTTGTTTAGTATGCAAAGTACTAAATATTATTTTATAATTATGGTGCTATTAAATATTATGTAAGAAAAAAAATAGGCCATAATTTGATCAATTTAATGACTTTGGAGTTTTAGTAGATTTTAATGAATAATCATGCAATCAATTTAATTTTGGAGATATTTGGTGACTGGGATATTTATGAGTCATTGAGTAGTTTTTGTGTCCATTCTTGATCAAAATTCTACTTATTTAGTCGTGGTAGTCTTTGTGTATCATGACTCTACCACCTTATTAGTATGATCTCTCAACTATACTACATATTTTTTAGATAAAATATTATCATAGAGTCATATTATTACTTATCTCCTTATAATTAAATAATTATGGTATTAATTTCATATTATAGTAACTATTCTTTATCTAAATTACCAAATATTCTTGAGTATTTTGCTATTATTATATGATGTGTAAGCATGAGATTGTGACATAGTCGGATCAATTATATGTCTTTAAAGTTTTGATAGATTTTGATGAATAAGTATGCAATTAATAGGATTTTAGAGGCTTTTGGCTACTTAGTAATATGGATCATCAAGTAGTTTTTGACAACAATTCTTAGCTGAAATTCCATTTAATTAGTCATAATAATCTTTGTATACAATGACTCTATCACATCGTTAGCATAATCATTTAGTTATGCAATATATTTTTTGTGACTATGATTTATTATAAAGTCACAATCATGCTTATCCCGTAATAATTAAATGAGTAATACTAATTTCATGTCGCAATAACCAAATACATAATTAGTACTAAAAGTCATGGTCACCTCCTAGTATCATGGTTTTAGCTTTAACAAGACTGTATATAGTAGATATGTCTTTTTATAAAGCCATCACTTTTGAGTTACAAAGCTAAAACTACTCATGTCAATATCATTTTAGTTATCTATCACTACAACTTTTAGATATAAAATATCATAAAGAGTATTTACTCAAGTATGACCAATCCCCTAGATCACAACTCTTATCCTCAAGAGAAGACAAAGTCAAGGCTTTTATGTGTGGCCTAATTACCAATAGCACAACTTTTCGTATTTTATGGTCATGTGATATATAAGAAAGGTCAAGGCCAAAGTCATAATAATTTTCAAAGCCACAACCATTTGATGATCAAGAGAGACCATTCTTCATATTATAACCATTCTCAGTGTCATGACCATGTTATGTACAAGAGATACCATTCCTACCACCATGGTCATTCCCAGCATCACAACCAAATGATGCACATGAAAGCCATTCCTATTACCATGACCTTTCCTACACAACTTTCATATGATAAATGAGAATGACCAATGCCAAAGCTACGATCATTACTACCACCACAACTTTGTGTTAAAGAGTCAAATACTAGGCCAAAGTCATGGACACTTTTTAGCATCACGTCTTAGTTTTATAGAATGAATGGGACACATTCTAAAGTCATGACTACTTTCTAGAATTTCTACCTCAAGCTCAAGATATGTAGGCCTAAGTCATGGTATTTTTTGAAAGACATGACTTTCTACTTAAAGAAATACATAAATATTATAGTATAAAAGAGGAAAGAAAAAGAAATCTTCAAATCTTCTTCTTCTCCAAGCAAAAAGACAAAATCAAATCACAAAAACCATCCCTAGAGAAAATTTTCAAAATACCTAGAGAATCCACAAGTATGCAAGGGATGTAATACATAAACTAAACCTTATAATTAAGGGGTATGAAATTCTTTCCAATGTGATTAGAGTTTGTATCCTAGATTTGAGTTAGGGCAATCATTGGGATTTTGATTTTCACAAGTCTTCTTCTATTGTATCTCATGAATCTCTCCATAATATTAGGCTAAATTAAGATATAGGATTTATGTAATTTTTCTTCTGTGATGTATACATTGATTTGATATTAATTAATGTGCTTGATTTATGCTGTGGAATAGAAATTGCTAGATATGATGATTAAATAAAATTTGAATTGGAGATTTGATCACTAGAGGTTTTTGTGTTCTCATTGTGGATAGTGTGACAAGTAAACAACAAGGCTCACTTGCACATATGGTAGGAAGGAAATGATAGTCCTTCTGACCCTAATGCATTAGATTGACATATATATAAAAACTTACAATTTAGGTGTATTAATCATTGCAAATATGGTATTCATGAAGCCAAAATAATGAATAATTTTATATATCAATCAATTGTATATGTCTTAAACGAACTAGTTCTTGATTGAGGTGAATATTTTAATAGATTATTCTACTAAGGATTTTTCTTTCGCAAGAGAGTCGCATCATCATCGTTGAGGATAGTGGCATGTAATTTATGAGATATTCATGAGTGTATTATGATCACAAGGTGGTGATAGCTCTTTTAGTTGCTTTCACTTGTATGGTTATCATCGGTGAAACTTGAGAAAAGTATATATTAATTTTGAGACTATAGTGCATATGAAGCTAAAAGTATAAATACTTATAAACCATGTCAATTCTTGGTCTTTATGAAACCCAAGGCTAGAGAATAAGAATATACAAATGAAGTATCTATCAAAGATAGTTAACAAGTTGCCTAAAAGATATGGACTTATGAATGATTCTCGAATTGAGATAATTTATTATCTTAGTAGCAATATAGTAAGGAGACAACTATAAGGGGGTGATCACTGGGAGAAGCTCAATAGTGATAATCACCTTGTATACCATTAAAGAAAATGGTCACTACATAACAACCATCTAATATTTGTATTGTATCCATACCCAAAATAAGTGGAATAATTTGAACATGCATAATATGAATCAAGTGGATACACCCTAGGATTTAAGATTCATATTAAAATTCCTAATTATCTTTTTTAATAGAATTGTATTGTTTCATTATTGATTGATCGAACTACTAATATAATCCATATAAAATCAATATCTAGCTAAGAGCCTTCTTTACTACTTGTACGATCTATATATTTACTAATCTTTGTCGATGAGATATCCATATCAATGTGCTTTTGAAATACTATCTAATTAATAAAATTGAGTAGCATAACAAAATTACAATAGAAACCAAGTATCCCACTGATGCAAAAAATTACAGCTACTTCCTAGCATCATGAATTTTTCTTTACCAAAATTGTGTATTCTCAAGCCATAACTATGACCTTTTCCCACAACTATAACTTTTGAATTATAGAAAGTTGTATCACCAAAATAATATGGCTAAAGTCATGGTAATTATCTAGTTCCATGGATTTTGGACACATAATATTATAGAGAGCAATACTATATCATGACTACTTTCCAATGACACAATTCTTGCCTTTAAGAGAAGGCAATGCCACAACTTTGATATATGGGCTAATTATCAATATTGTTGTATTCCTAGTACCATGACTATGTGATATACGACAAATATTTAGGCCAAATACTAGGTCATTCCTAGTGTCATGGCCATATTAAGCATAAAAGAAATCATTCCTAATATCATGGTCATTCACTGTACTACGGACATATTATATATAAGAGAGACTATTGCCAAAACCATGATCATTCCATTTGTCATGACTTTGTGCTATAGATACAAAAAACACAAGTTATGGATACTTTCCAATAATATGAGTTTGTGTTACAGAAAGATTATAATACATTACAAAGTCATGACCACTTTCTTAAGTCACGACCTCAATATCAAGAAACCAAGACCAATGTTGCAATAGCTTCCGAAAGTCGTGACTTTCTACTTAGAAAAAATCCAAATTTCCATAGTATAAAAGAGAAGAGAAATCCTTTCGAAGCTGAAAAAAGTCTTTTGTCTTCTCTATACACACCATGCCAAAGCAAAGCTCAACAATCAATCCTAAGAGAAATTTAAACACTCCTTAGGAGATTTATGAGCAAGAAAGAGATACAAGACATAAGTTAAATTCGATAGTTAATGGGCATGACTCTCAATCCTCCATATCTATAATCGATTCAAAAAAATCAACTAAAAGAGTATTGAATTAGGGTGTGTGTCCTGATTTTCTTGTGAGCGTTGTCATTAGCAATCTAAAATTCATGAGGCTTCTTCTCTTATAACTCATGAATCTTTCTCCAAAGTCAAGCTAAATTTACATCTAGGATTTATATAATCATGATTCATGTGATATATACATATTTTTGTGATTAATAAATGTATTTGATTTATATTATGGTGACTAAATAGAACTTGAATTAGAGATTTGACTATTAGTGTGTTTGTGTGTGTTGTCATGGTTTATGATGATAGATAAATTATAAGGCTCACTCATACATATGGTAAGAAGAAAATGATATCTTTTTTGACTATGATGCATGAAAAACCCCTATATATTGAAATCCTAAATTTAGGTATGTTAATCATTAGAATTATGAGGCTCATGAAATCAAATGCAATATTGATTTTATATGATACTCTATTATACATGTCTTAGAAGAACTCATTCTCAATTGAGATGCATGTTTTATAAAATATTTTTTTAAGAGTTTTTCCTTTAGTATTGGAGTCATATAATCACTAAGGAGGATAGTGATAGGTGGTTCATGGGATATACATGAGTGATTATGTCTCACAAGGTGATGACAATCTTTTGACTTACTTTTACAATTATGAAGCTGAAAGTGCAAACCCTAATAAACCATATTAGTTTTTGGTCTTTATGAATTCTAATGCTAGAAAATAATAATGTACATATGAAGTAACTATTAATGATAGTTGATGAGTTGCCTAAATTATATAAAATTATGAATATCTCTTAAGCAAAGATAATTTATTATTTTAGTGGTAAAGTACAAGGATTTGAGCTTGCATGCTTAATGATAATAAGCATAAAAGTGATCATTCTTGTATCCTTAATGATAATAATCATCTTATATGCTTAAGAGTCAAACCAAGTGATCATTCTATAATATTCTAACCTTCATAATATATCAAAACCCAATATAATTCAAATAATTTGAACTTGCTTCATATGAATCAAGTAGACAAAACATGTGATTCAAGAGTCAAACCAAAATCTTGAAATATCTCTTTTACTAGTATTATGTTGTCTTACTATTAGTTGACTAAACAGCTGATACAAACTATATGAGATTGATATATAGATGATAATCCTTTTAACTACTTTCATGACCCAACTACTTATATATCGTTGTTAATAAGAAATCTTCACTAATGATCTTTTTGAAAACTATCTAACCAATAAAATTTGGTAGTATAACAAAGTCACAATAAGATTTTAATACTGTTACTGAGGATTATTTAGTTTGGTTAGTTAACATAAGTTAACATAATTATCCTTGAGAAAAGATAAATTTTTTTAGTGTCTTAGATAGCTATATTATGATAAAATTTTCTAGATCCAATAGTTTGTCATATTATCTTATTTGAAATATGGATTGTTGTATTTTATATTTTGCTCGTCATTTTCTTTTTCTTTTTTTAGCCATATTTTACGAGTAGAAGCTATATGACTGAGCTAATACCTATGGAACTAAAAATTGTGAGAACCTAAAGATCTATTTCGAAATAGATACTCGACAAAGAGCCTATTAGAGGGAACTAGCAGAAATATAGAACCTCATTATAATGATAGAGAAGTTATCCAACAACCAATCCACCACTACACATTGGTAGAATATTGGTGACTAGTGATGATGAATGGTTATTTAGGTATTTGGATGTAACTTTTAAAAACAAGTTTGATAAAGATGGTTCAGCAATATTAGTATAATAGAAGGTAATCAAAGGATCCTAATGGATATGCAATAATATTTTTGAAATTATGCAACATGATAAAGATGGATGGAATTAGTCCCTATGCAAAAAGGTCATGTCTATTCCTATTCTCATTAAGGAATAAGATAGAGTTGGTTGTAGTACTTTTCTCATAACTCCATTTAAAGTTTAGATGAACTTGTGAAAGTTTTTCTTATAAAGTGTTTCCGACCTCAAATTACTTCTCAGTTATAGAACGAGATAAGCTAGTTCTGATAGGATAAGCAAGAGACTTTATATGATATTTGAGACTATTTTAAGAAGTTATTGAGAATGTGTCTTCAACATAGATTTAAGTTATAGCTCCAAGCCCAAACTTTCTATAACAAGCTAACTTATATGATGAGGTATATTGTAGATGTTATCCCATGTAGTTTAATTATGAATAAATCATCAAAGTAAGTATAATATTTGTTTGGGGAACTAGCAAAGAACCATTTACAAACTCTAACCAATTCTTCATTTGAGAGAAGACAAATTGGAGTATTGGAGTTAAATTAGTTCACCATGATTGAAGGAAAAAATAGGCTTTCTTAAGGAAGTTTGAAATCAAAGAGGAGAAGAGAAAATGATCAAGGGAAGTTATCATTTTACAACCAAACAAAATGATGAATCTAAATCTCATTTATCAAATAGAGAAAGCAAATGAATTATAAAGCAAAAGGTGTGTATTTCAACCTAATAATAATATCTTGGTGTATTATTATATGAATATGAAGAATCATGAAACTTTTCATAGGTAAGATATGCTAGTAGGCTACAAAATATTGAGCATGATCCAAGAAATATTAGAAATAATTTGGTGGGCTATAAAAATCAAGGAGGATTAAGCTCAAATTGGCAACCTTCAAGAAGAGAAGAGAAGTTGACTATGGAAGAAAGTATGCATGCTATATTGATAGAATTGCAAATAAGAAATGATTAGCAAGATACTCAAATGGAAAATCTTGAAGTGAGATTTGATCATATGAGTTTGGTAATGAGAAATTTAGAGAATCAAATTGGACAATGAGCATATTTGATGAAAGAAAAAAATTTAATGAATTGTTAAGTGGTACTAAAGTAAACTCAAAGAAGTGATTATCTATTTTACTTTGAAAAGAAAAAAACCATATAAAAAATTAATGGAGCATGTTGATTCTAAAATATCAAGAGTTGATAAATTACAGTATCTTTCTCAAAAGTTACAGCTTCCACTAAGAATTTCCCAAAAGTTGTATTTTCTACTAAAAACTTTTCCACTAATGAAGGTGGTAGTGTCCTGGAACCTTACAAAGTCAAGAATCCTATGAAAGTATATGCTCAACTCTTACCTCTAGTAATGAATTAAGAAAGCAAAGAAATAGATAAATGAATGGAGGTTACCCGATGTTATGAAGAAAAAGAAATGAATCAAAATGAAGCTAAATATAAGTTTATAGTGAATCTTTCATTTTCACAATATTTCAAAATTGAAATATTCGATAAACAATTTTAGAAATATGTCAACATATTCTAGAAACTAGAAGTAATTATACTATTTATTGAATCATTAGCTCAAATGCCGAACTATGTAAAATTAATGAAAAATATCATGAGTTGTAAGAAAAAGTTAGAGACTTTCAAAATTATGAATATAACCGAGAACTATAGTATGATTATTCAAAAAACACTTCTACGAAAATTGAAGAATCTCAAAAATTTTACTATGCCTTATAAAATAGTGGATCCCAAATTTTAAAACATATAATTTGACTTAGGATCAAGTATTAACTTGATGCCCTTGTTGATTATGTAAAATCTTAGAAAAATTACTCCATTATCTCTCTCACTCAAATTGGTTATACGAACAATCAAGTGCTCAAATGGTATAAATAAAATTTTTTGGTTAAGGAAAGTATGTTTATTATTCTTGAATATTTTGGTTAAATGCTCGAATGGAAGACCATTATGCACCTTTGATTAGACCTCAAACCTAATAGACTAAGGCTAAAGTCATGATATCTTCTAAAAGCTATGACTCTCTACTTAGAGAAATACTAAAATTCTAGAGGATAAAAAAATAAAGACTTTTGAGGTTGAAATAAAATCCATCTTTTTCTCCATATGCACCAAGCCAAAGCAAAGCGTAACAAACAACCATTGGATGGATTTTTGTATCTCCTAGGGATCCATGAGCAAGCAAGTGAAGTAAGACATAAGCTATTCCCTAAAGTTGGGGGCATAACTCTCAACCCTGCCCCCTAGGATAGATTCAAAAGAAACAATCAAATAACATAGAATTAGAAATTGTGCCCTAGATTCTCATGAGAGTTATCATTGAAATTTGAGATTCATAAGATTTCTTCTCTTGTAACTCGTGAATTTTTCCCCATTGTCAGACCAAATTGAGATCTATGATTTGTATAATTATAATTTATTTAGCATATGAATGATTTTGTGATTAATAAATTTATTTGATTTATGTTGTAAAATAAAAATTGATAGATGTGGTGACTAAATAGAACTTGAATTAGGGATATAACTATTGATAGATTTGTATGTATTTTTTTAGTGGATGGTGATAGATAAATCATGAGACTCACTCATGTATATGATAAGAAGAAAGTGACAACCCTTCTAACAATACTATATGAGACAAACCTATATGTTTAAACTCAAAATTTAGGTATGTTAATCATTGCGAGTATGGTATTTATGAAGCTAAAAGCATCGATGATTTTATATGCCACTCAATTGTACATATCTTAGAAGAATTAGTTCTCAATTAAGATAAATATTTAATATAATATTTTTTTTAATGGTTTTATTTTTAGTGTGTAAGTCACATCATCATTATGGAGGATTGTGACAATAAATCCATGAGATATGCATGAGTGGTTGTGATTCACAATGTGATGATAATGCTTTGTATTAATTTCACTCATATGGTTCCTACCAATTAGATTTTAGAAAAGGGTATGTTAATTGTGTGTGTATGGTGCTTATGAAGCTAAAAATTAATTTCACTCAAATGAGCAGTGCATGCTAGTATAGCCTATTTTTAGGTGGCCCATCCATGCCATTGTTCCTTGTTGGGCATGACCCAACATGGAAGTCGTGTCATGCCCAGCATAGTATGACTTCAAGTCTGCCCAGCCGAGCTGCATGACCGGCATGATTATGGGTAGATTCATGCTTACCATGTCGGGTCTCTTAGGTCATGATGGATCATGCTGGTTTTATGGGTAGCACCACCACAAGCATTATCCACCAAGTTGGTGCTTATATTAATTTTTATTTAAAATGCAAACATCAATGCATGCACTTGACAATGATAGTGACTGTTATAGTTGTCGGGTGCATGTGCACGCATGTATCCATTAGGAGTTCTATGCAAATGGGCAATCCACCACATCAACATGGCAGATTAGATTTTGTTAAAAAACTTGTAATGTGGACATGGAAGGTCCATTTTAATTTTATTAAAAAATGGTTTTTAAAAAAATTATGTTTTGGCAATAGTGGGTCACATTTATTCGGTTAGTAGTTACCTAGTTCTATGTGACTCGTGACCCATTTCTAGGACCTGATCCTGGGTCATGGTCACAATGCCGGTGGACCATGGCAATGTGTCAATCATGTAGGTCATGCTTGGCCCAACATGAAATACGATAGCCTTTGGCCCAATACAACATGAGTCATGCCTTTTGCCGGCATGATCTAGGTCAAAGCAAAGTTATAGACCATGTTGAGTTGGGTTAGGCATGACTTAGTTAGGTCATGCCTCATGTCTTGCTCCGATTAGTTGGCCCACTTGACACCTCTAATATGAAGCAACTATCAATCTGGGTTGTTGAGTTGCTTAAAAGATATGAACTAGTGAATAAATCTTGAATAGAGATGATTTATTATCTTGGTGTTAATAACTATGAGATGACTATCATTATGATAAGTTCAATAGTCATTCCATAGTAATCTAAAACTCATTTTATATGCAAATCCAACTTAATTAGAATTATTCGAACATGGATCATACAAATCAAGTAGATTAACCCTAGGATCTAAGAGTCAAACCAAAATCTTGAAATATCCTCTCAGAAATATATGTAAGCTTCAAAGTTCTATTTATATATTAAAGATGACATTTGAAGTTATAATTTTTCATTTGATGAAATAATTAAAGTACTTTGCTTTATAAAAAAATAAAGATTAGCTAATCAATGAGAGCATTATATTTTTTAAATACTTTATGTTGATAATATATTACTCATAATAAATTATATCTCTATCTTGTAGAATGTCTAAATGTTGCTAGTAGATTGTTTCTCACGAAAAAAATTATGTAAGTATCCAATGACCCTAAATAAGCATGAGCATTTAAATAGGATCTCATATGCTAATGCTATCAGATTTGTCATGTGTGTCATATTGTGTAATTGACCTAATGTCTCATTTGCTTTGATCATGACTAGAATATAAAAATCTAATGTTAATAAAAATCTCTAGATTAAAGTAACAAATATTATTAAACACTTAAGAAAAATTAAGGATGCTGTCTAAATGTATTTTGGATAAGAAGATGTGCTAATTGGAATTTATTACACATATACTAGTATCTAATTTAGCAAGGATGACAATAGATCATAGTCAAGTTTTGTATTTTGTTTGAATGAAAATGTAGTAGACTAAAAAGTTCAATGCAATGATCACTGGTAACTCTATAACATTGTTTTTTAGACAAATCTAAATAATTTCTTAATTGTTTTGAATATATTTGTTCGATTAAACAAATCTAAATAATTATATGTTTTTTTTATTGTTAAGTTTTACAATAGGAAAAATAGTTACCATCCCTTTAATTATGCTTCCATTGATGGAATCATATGTTGAGTAATTGATAAAGATGATTATGAGAGCAAGATTTTGAACACACACACACACACACACATATTATATATATATATATATATCCTATGTGTTTGTAGATATTTAAACAAAAACATATATTAATTTATAAATATAAATATATATAAATAAATAAACATAAATAACTATAAATATATAAATATAAACATGTATAAATATATAAATATAAATATGTATAAATATATAAATATAAACATGTATAAATATATAAATATAAACATTTATAAATACAGGTATATATGTTTATATAATATATAAACATAGATAAATATATAATATATAAAAATATACATTGTATATATTTATATATGTTTATATTATATATTTTAACATGTGAATATTTATATATTTGTAAATATTTATGTTTATTTATTTATATATGTTTATGTTTATTTATTTATATATGTTTATGTTTATTTATTTATATATGTTTATATATATTTATAAATTAATATATGTTTTTGTTTAAATATCTACAAACACATAGGATATATGTGTGCGTGTGTGTGCGTGTGTGTGTGCGTGTGTGTGCGTGTGGGTGTGGGTGTGGGTGTGTGTTGTGTGTGTGTGTGTGTGTGTGTGTGTGTGTGTGTGTAATTTCAATAGGCAATTGAATTGATGCACATAGTTGGGTGGAGAAAAGGTTTGAATTGTTTGACATATTGTTGTTTGAATCCCAACCTGGTATATGTCATTAAATATATTTTTTAATATTTTTTTTATTTTTTAAATTGTTGGTGTGTCAGTTGGGGTGGAGAAATTCGGTTTTCAATTTTGAGTGCACCAAAACATTATTATTTTATGTTTTGGTGTACATTTTAATTTTTTTTAAATCATTATTTTTTTTTATTTTATATTTGATGCATCAAAATACAAATCTCCCAAAAGAGTTAATCAATAAGCTTCCCAATGTGGAAGTGACATGTGAATTGCCTTTTTTTTTTTGAGAAAATTATGGTTGTTTACACCAAATTAAATAAAAAGTATTTATGATTTAGGACTTAAATTTTTTTTATGATTTGATGTACCAACCCAAAAAATATTTATGACATGGTAACCTAAAATATATCAATGTTATTTCACCAATCTCCTTGTCATGCCCTCAATAGATATTTATGGTTTGGCGGCCTAAAATATATAAAGGCTATTTCACCAGTCTCCTTGTCACACCCTTAAAAAAAATAATTTACCTCACATTAAAAAAAAGTTGGCGGGTCGAATCAGTAGGGATTCCATTTCATGTTTTTTAAAAAATTAAAAAAAAAATTGTGGGATAGATCCTTACCTCACCCAACCCATGGGATATTTTAAAATCATTTTTTTACACTTTCTTATTTTTATATTATACATATAAATACATTATTTACATAAACGCACACAATTATATAATATATATACATAATATATAAGCATATAATATATATATATATATATATATGTGTGTGTGTGTGTGTGTGTGCATATATTTTATATACATTATATATATATATATATAATATACTATATATATATTATTTATACATACAAATATATGTATATATACAATATATTCTTTATACTATTTATATAGTATTTACTTATTGTATATGTTGTGTAATTAAGAAAATTAAGAAAATTAATTTATATATTATTTATATACAAAAATTAAGAAAATGAAAAAAAAATAGACCATAAAAAATTTTGTGGGTTGGATCCTATAGGCAACCCACCACTATAAGAAAAACTATATTCTATGTTGCTTTATTTTATTTATGAAAACATCATTTAAATGGCATATAACGATGCTTACGAAAGAGTGTTATTGTCGAGCATATTTTTCTTTATTTTATGATGCTCATTATAAAACATCATTATAACTGAGAATTAATGATACTTATATTATCGATGTGAAACTAAAATGTGTATACAATAATGCTTTTCTCGCCAAAACTATCTACTATAAAATTTTATACTTGAAAATATACAACATTTTCTGAGTTAATCTCTCACTATACTTATTTACTTGAACCAAACCCTTTCACTCCATGATGATAACTTCCACAAGTTCTTGCCCAATTTTTTTTCCGCATTACAACAAGTTCAACGTAAATATGAGTCTTTGATATGGTATATCTTCTTTATAGCAGGAAATTATCATCTAAATGGATTAACGAATTAATGATACTTCTATTATTGATGTGAAACAAAAATGTATATACAATAATGCTTTTCTCGCCAAAACTAGCTACTAGATAATTGTATACAAGAAAATATACAATATTTTCTGGGTTAATCTCTCATTATACTTATTTATTTGAACCAAACCCTTTCGCTCCATGATGAAAATTTCCACTAGTTCTTGCCGAATTTCCTTTCACCATTACAACAAGATCAACATAAAAATGAGTGTTTGATATGATTTATCTTCTTTATATCATTAAATAATCATCTAAATTGATTGAAGAAAAAGATAGAAGCTAAAAGAAACTACCCAAAAACACATCTCATGTAGTATCTTACAGTTTTGTAACTATTAATGAATATTGGAAAATTATTATACAAGCCTAATCCATGATGAACATGGTATTCTAATCTAATATAAATCCTTGCACTATCACTAAAGTAATAGGGATTTAGCGAGAATAGACTTGAAGGGCCAATCACACCATTATGGGCAACTTATCATCACATGAAAACCATGAGTTTAGTTGGTTATTAAACTGAGCATAAATTTCTCTTCTTTCAACCTCCTTTTATCACTTATCTTTTATTTGACACTTCGAGTATCTCCATAGCAGCAAGCTCACTTATCCAATTACTGGTAAGTTGCTTCAAAAACTATAATTTCTTGTGCATATCATGATGCTAATCTTTATTAGAACTTATATAGACATTTGAATGATAATTATTTTGTGGGTATGACTATGATTACCCCTAAACTTTGGAAGTTGAAACTAATGTTCAAATTATAAGTTTCTTATGCACTTCCTAAATAATACTTACTTTTATTGTTACTTGGTCTTCATTTTATTTCTTTATGATGAAATTGAACAAACACTGATCTTATAGGGCCCATTCCATATGAGATTTGTTCTCAAACATCTTTCAACTATCTGTATGAACTAAACCCTTGTGTTAGCTTAGCCTATTCTTACTTGCAATGAGGTAATATGAATGTGTGTTTAGGAACCTGTGGTAATCACTTGAATAGCTCCATCCCATTTGGATATGCGAATCTTGAGATCTTGACTTATATGTAAGTCATCATGTACTATTGAAGCACATTCAATACGTTATCATCATCATTATTAATTTTTTCTATTTTTTTTTGCAATTTTTTCTCCAATGAATTCAAAGGATGAATTTCTCTTGATTTTGGGCAGATCGTTAATCTAGATACCTTATAAGTTCGCACAATCAGAAATGAAATTCTATCCTGGATTCTGGTATGTTTTCTTTTTATAAAAATTTAAGTTTGTTTGCCATACATACAAATCTATCTGGAAATGGCTTCTCAAGGAAAATACCAACTTTTTTAGGTGATATGGAGCATCTTCTCATTCTACAATTATAAATATAACTAAAAAAGTTTCTAATCAAAATGCTTACTTGTGTGTCATGCTACTGCTCTTTCATGCCTACTCCCTTTCTCTCTCAACAATGTGAGAAGCATATTTATCCACAACTAGATCAGTTACAAAACCTTATTTCCTTATTAGCTTTAACTCTATTTCCCTCTTATGCCTAAAACACCAGTCATGCATTACTATTCATTAACATGTGTGTGTGTGTGTAAATAAATGAATATATACGTGCGTGTGTGAAAGTGTGTGTGTGTGTGTGTGTGTGTGTGTGTGTGTATAAAAGAATTTGCATGATGACAACTAATAAGGAAAAATCCCAAATGAGCTTATTTATTTACATTAGTCTTGCAAATTTTCAACTTCAAATCTCTTGATCATTTATCTATTTATGCTAAATTTTAAAATGAATTGTATCTTTGTGATAAGAATTTATATGATAGAAACTTTTCCAATAACAATTTATCAAGAGATGTATATTTGATCATGAATTCTTATAGTTTTCACCTCAAAAATATGCTGAAACCAAGTGATGTCCATAATCAGTACCATCTCTTAGTTATTGTATATGGCTTGCAATAAAACTTTATGGAAAGCCCATTACTATGTGGCAACTAGATAAGATCTATACATGACCCATATGGGGGCAAGTCTTCAAGAGGTAAACAACTTCTATGAACAGGGCCAACAGCCACATTTTATAATTGATGGGATTCATCATTTGTCTTTCTCATTTTATGATATTTTTATCGAGAGCTGCCATTTTTTGTATAATGATGGTGCTTATCATATTGTTATCCATGGCTATAATTGGTTCTTTTAGATCCTACAAGTAGAAGTCATACTTTGGACAAACCTATAAAGCCATGAAAGGTAATAATTTTCCCCCCACCATATCTTTCCTTTCCTTGGTCTTCCAAAACTATTTTTTTCTTTAGGCCCACCCAAATTATTTGTTCTACAGATGAACATGGTGATTCACACTCTTGAAGATATACTAAAAAAACATTGAAATTGCAAATAAGTACATAATTAGTTACGGTCCAACTAGCAAAGTGTACAAATGTGTCTTGAAAAATTATATACTACTTATGATAAAGCAATTGTATAATCATTATCCATCCAGTCTGCATAAATTTGAAATAAAATTGTAAAGCATTGGAAGCATCGGGCATGAAAATTTAATTTTATTAAATGGTTATGCATTATTTCCTCAGTGAAACCATATTTATGAGTGATATTTTTCAAATGATTTTTGGGTTTTTTGGGTCTTTGGAAAAATTCTATGAGGTCCACAGTTTTCACATCTAAATGACTTTATTATTATCTTTTTAAATAATCTAGCTTCTACATTTTTTAATTTCCATGCTAGCAAAAAGGTTAGGAGAATAACATACAAAGGATATGTTAATACTCCATTCTTTCTGAATTATACTTGACACAAAGCTAGAATTAATGTTTAGTAAAAGCATATGGGTGTAATTATTTTTTCTCCTTGAATTATTTATTTTATCTCTTGTCATTTTTCTTGAAATCAAATATAAAGATATTGGCTGGAGTTATTGCTTCATTATTGAGCTTTCAAGCTTTGGAAAGGGTAATAAATCATGATGTGATTTCTTTTATTAGCTATCTATAATGTTATTACTTAAGTGTTATTTTTAATTGAAATTCAAAATATGTCTACCACCTATGGAATGTTAGAAGTTATAATAAAAAAAATATTTTTAGCTACCAAAGAGATATTCCTTTTTGTTTTTTTTTTTTTTTTTGTAAGGAAAGGAGTGGGTAAATATGCCACAATCCAAAGATGACTTCTATTGGGTCATGTTGCTTGATAGGCATAATGGTTAGTAGACTTGTATACATTACAAATTTGTGAGACTATTTGTGTTTTTTTTAGGTCTCATGACATGTCCTACAAGAGTTGTACTCAATTTTTCCTAATGATTCTAAGATTGTAGATCTGAAGCAAAAGGCATGATGGGTCAAATACCCCACGCAGTTAATAGATACTATAAGAATTCATTGCTAATTTTATTTTTTTAATCAACATTGATACTGTATGTATTTTTTTGCAGCTCTCAAGAACAATATGATTTGTTGATGGTGCTGTGAGATGCTATAATGCTTTCCAATATTGAGTCTACTTGCTAGGCTATGTGAGACTTGATCAATTTACATAGGATGTTGAACTAATATTTAATTATTTTAAATAATGTATATATACATAGATGATTACACTAATTGCATATATAGTAATTTAAATTATAATTTAAAAATCTTAGTTGGCCGAATAATATTCTATATTCTACTGAAAAATAATATATTTTTTATTTTAATTATAGTGAATTTATTATTTAAAAAAAATGATCATATGATCATGTCAATAAAAGTGTTGATGACAGTGAGGCTTTTGAGAGTGTAACCTTTAAATATAAATTTAAATGATGTTTCTAGAGATGATGAATGATACCTAAAAACCATCATTAAAATTAATTTTATTATACCAAACACAAAATATATAATTTTTAAAGGGCAACCTTTCATAATTAAAAGGAGTATTCCAAATTCTAAAATAATTAAATTTTGATGTACTAAAATACATCAACCCAATTTTACTTTTTTGGAATTTGAAAAAAAAAACAAAATTTTATACATTAGAAACCAAATGTCTAAAAGAAGAAATCACACAATTCCAATATACATAAACATTATATCACTTTTTTTTGACACCTATAATTTGGATACAGTATACCTATACATTATTATACCTTTATATATATATATATAATTATGTGTAGGGGTGCTAATGATGTGAATCGAGTTTGAGTTCAATTGATCTCGAGTCGAGTCATTAATATTTCGAGTCAAGCTCGAGTTTGGGTCGAGGTTACTCAAGTTGAGTTTTGACAAGTTTTGATCAAGTCGAGTCCTAGTAGCTCATGAGTTATTTCATTTCATTAGCACCCCTAATTTTTATTTATTTATTTATTTATTTATCACATTTATAATACTAACTTATTAATATAATTTAAAGAATAATATCTTATTATGTTATATATTTTATTTAAATAAAATTAATTATTTTTAGAATAAATATATTTATAACTAAATAAATAATACAAATTATGATTATTTAAGAATAGAAAAATAGATATATATTATTTATGTCATGGATATATAAAATAAAAAAAAATTAAAATTTTATATACAAAATAGAGATATATTATTTCTAGTCAATTTACGAATTTATGGCTCACGAATACAAGTAGCTCATAGTATCAATAGCATTTAGCATCTCTATTTTTGCAGATTCCACATGTTCATTTGTCGAATGGTAAGGTAACCTTAGTCGTTATAATATTCATACCGAGGGGAAAAGGCAATGCATTGTTAATAACTTGAAAGCAAAGCTCTTCCCATCAGGTTTAGTAATCTATTTTTTTGAAGAATGGAGAGTCCGATAGGGGCCATAGAGAAAGAAGTAGAAGTTGAAGCATGTAAAAAAAATTGCTGGCTGCAAACTATAGACTAGTAAAGAATTATTTCTGAAGAGAAGCTTTTACTTTTTTATATTTTACAAGCAATACGATGATTTATTTATAGGTTGTAGTTTGCCCTTCTAAAACTAAAAATTAAAAATCATTATCATCCATAAGAATAACTACTGATCTTGAGATTTCATCATCCACTTTAAAATGGACATTTAATGCTTATTTAACAAGACTCCCCCATAAACTTAAATGCTTCTTTCATCTTTCATGCCGAGTAATCTTTTGCAGTCGTCGAGTAGTATCATAGATAGCGGTTTGGTGAAGATATCCGTGACTTGGTCCCGACTTGCCACCTATACTAATTCTATATTTCATTCCTTCACTTGATCTCGAATGAAGTTAAAATGAACGTCAATATGCTTGCTTCTCTCATGATTCATCGGGTTCTTGCTCAACTCAATTGCTGATTTGTTGTCAACTCATATCTCAGTCGCATCGAGTTGTTGTTGCTCCATCTTGCCCAACAAATTTATGAGCCATATCGCATGGCGAACACACAAAGATGCTGCCACATATTTAGCTTCACATGTCGAGAGTATCACGATTAGTTGCTTCTTTGATAGCTAGGTAAATGTCATGTCACCCATAAACAACACATAACCCAATGTGCTTTTCTAATCGACCAAGTCTTTGCACCAATCACTGTCGAAGCACCCGACCAACTTGTAATCTACCGCATTTGTATAGAATAACCCGAGTGATATTGTTCCTTTGTACCGTAAGATTTTCTTTAATGCCTTCCAATGTGAATAGACTGACTTTTTTATGAATCAACTTATAATGCCAACACTTAATGCAAGGTCTGGCCTTGTGCATGTGAGATAGCGAAGGCTTCCTGCTAAACTTCGGTATTTGTTTCTGTTGACTCGTTTTCCTCCATTAAACTTAGAGAGTTTTGCATCTGGTTCCATTGGTGTTGAAACCGGATTGCAAGACACCATCTTGTACTTCTTCAAAATCTTCTTTGTATATGCCTCCTAGGATACAAAGATACTCATCTTTCCTTGTCTTACCTCCAGACCAAGGAAAGACTTCATCAAGCCCAAATCGGTCATCTCGAATTCCTGTATCATAGTGCTCTTGAACTTGTGTATCATTTCATTATTATTCCCCAAAAAAATGAGATCATCAACATAAAGAGCAATAAATAATATATTACTGCCACTCTTCTTCACATAAAGAGCATGTTCGTAGGAACATTGCTCGAACTCATTCTTTTTGAAGTATATATCGATATAAGTATTACACGACCACGATGCTTTCTTCAACCCATAAAGTGCCTTCTTCAATTTCAACACCTTCTTTTCTTCTTCGATTTTCATGTACCCGGGTGGTTGTTTAATATAAACTTCTTCTTTGAGCAAACCATTCAGGCATGCCAACTTGACATCCATTTGTAATATTGGCCATTTGAATTGAGCCGCATGTGAAATGAGCAATCTGATTGTCTCCATCCTTGCAACATGAGAAAACACCTCATAATAGTCGATTCTTACCTTTTGCTTGTACCCCTTTGCTACAAGTCTCACCTTATACCATTCTATCACCCCTTGAACATTCATCTTTCTCTTAAACACCAACTTGACATCAATGAGCTGAGTTCCTTTCGGCAATTCTGCTAACCCTCATTTGTTGTTGTGATCTATTGCTTTAATCTCCTAGTCCATGAATTTTTGCCACTTCTTGTCTTGCACAGCCTATTCAAAACTTAAATTCTCAGAATCCACCAAATGACATACAAGGTGTACCTCATTTGTTGAATCATACAAATCTTGTAAGCTTCACATTTTGGGTTGTCGCGGTTCATCTTCATTATCAATGGTTTCAGAATTTTCCGGTATAGTTATTGGCATAGCAGTTGATGATTCTCCAACTTCGATGATATCCTCTGTTGCTTTATTTTGATCTTATTCATTTGCTTCATGAACTCGTAGATCAAGGCTTACTAGAATCTTCTTGCTTATCAGGTTGAATAGCTTGTATCCTTTTGTATTCTCATCATACCCAATAAAAATATATCTTTTGCTTGTGTCTTTGAGCTTTGTTCTTCGCTGATCCGACATGTGTGCATAGGCCAAACTGCCAAATACTTTGAGATGAGAGACTATCTGTTTTTGTCCGCTCCATGTCTCTTGTAGTGTTGATTATATAACTTTGCATGTGGATACCGATTTTGAACATAGACGGCGCATTGCACGGCTTCAGCCCAAAATTCATTCGGCATTTTTTTTTGCTTTTGAGCATTGAACGAACCATGTCGAGAATGGTCCGGTTCTTCCTCTCGGCCACACTATTTTGCTGTGGAGAGTACGCTATGGTTAGAAATTGTCTTATGTCTTGCTCCTCACAATACTTGTTGAAAAATGTCGAAGTGTATTTGTCACATCTATCAGATCGTACAGATTTGATGTATCTACCGATTGTCTTTTCCACCAGCACTTTGAATTTTTTGAACACCTCGAACGCCTCATATTTTTCTCTTAGAAAATAAACCCAAGTTTTTCATGAGAAATCATCAATAAAGAAAATGAAATACATTTTGCCGCTGAAAGATTCAGGGGTGATGGGTCCACATATGTCGGAATGAATCAACTCAAGAGGTTGCTTAGCCCGATATTTTGTATTCTTTTGAAATGACATTCTTGCATGCTTTCTGAGCACACATTCTTCACAAAATTTTTCCTCATATTCTATGTCCAGTAGTCCGTGTACCATATTTTTCTTTGCCAACTTATTTAGGCCTTCATGATGTAGGTGAGCAAAATGGAGATGCCACAATGACGCATTGTCATCTACATTGACTTGCAAACATTTTTCTCAAACACTTCTCAAATTCAATTTGTACATTCGATTTCTTCCCATTTCAACTTGTGTGACTGAACGCCCTTGCTTGTCTTTCAATAGTAATATCTGGTCTTTCATAAAAACCAAATAACCTTTCTCCATGAGTTGCCTCATACTTAAAATGTTGCTCATGAGGTCTGGTACGTAATACACATCTTGAATTGACCCAATGAAACCATCCTTTTGTACATAATAAATTGTACCTTGGCCTTTTACCTCAATCTTCGAGCTATCTCCAAACGATACATATACATGTTCAACCTTTCGTATCTCTTTGAAACAATGCTTATGCCCACACATATGGTTGCTTGTAGCCATGTCTAGGTACCACACCGTGTCGTTGTCGGTGTTGACTTCGTTATATGCCATTAAGAGAAAGCATTCTTCCACCTCATTTTCCATGGCTAGGTTGGTTGTCTCTTCCATTTTTTTTCCAACTCGGCATTCTTTTGCAAAATGCCACATCTTTCCATAATTCTAATATTTATCAGAATTACAATATATCATTCACATAGTGTCCATATTTGCCACATTTGTAGCACTCGATGTTGGAATAATTTGACCGGCCGCCTCTTCCACTACCACGTCCTCTTCCACGCCAATTTTGTTGGTTTGATTGCTCCTTCTCCTCATGATACCTTTCTTGACTGCGGCTTTTCCCACCGCAAATATTTTTTCGACCACCACAGCCATGCCATTTACCTAGAAATTTTGAGAATAGAATATATTTTTGTCATTGAACGATGTTTTGGCTTGAAGTGTTTTCTCAAGTGCCTCTTCATTCTTCTTATTACGATATTCATGTGTCATTAGGGAACTGGCAAGCTCGTCGACCGTGAACGTTGCTAGATCCTTTGACTCTTCTATGACACATACCACATTCTCCAAACTGTCAGTTAACGATCTCAGAATCTTCTCCACAACCCATGCATCAGACAACTTTTCTCCATCTCTGTTGAGTTGATTCACCACGGTTTGAACACGTGTGATGTAATTGGATACACCTTCTGACTCCATCTTCATGCCTTCCAACTCATTGCGAAGAGTTTGAAGGCGAACTTATTTAACTCGATCATCTTTTTTGTATGCAGTCTCCAAGATATCTCACGCTTCTTTTAAAGTTTTCTCACTCGTAATCTTCTCAAAGCCCAACTCATCAACAGCTCAGAACAACATGTACAATGACGTCTTATCTTTTGATCATGTTTTTTTCAACGTCTTATTTTGAGCTGTCGTATATCTTTCGGTAGATTCTAGTTCTTCGAAACCTTCTTGAACCACATCCCAACAATCCACAGAACTAAGAAGAGTTTTTATTTGTATGCTCAAATTCTCGTAGTTCACCTTCGTTAATTGGGGCAGCAGGACATTATTGATTATACTTTTCATCCCCTCCAATACCAAGTTGTAAAAAAAATTGCTTGCTGCAAACTATAACTGAGGAGAATTATTTCTGAAGAGAGACTTTTTATTTTATTTTATATGCTTACAAGCAATACAATGATTTATGTATGGCTATAGTTTGCCCTTCTAAAACTGAAAATTAAAAATTATTATCACCCGAAAAAGTAACTCCTGACTCTTGACATTTCATCTTCCACATTTAAAATGGATATTTAATGTTTATTTAACAATGAAATACTAAAGTGGTGGTTTCCACCATCCTCAATGTCTGCCAGGAAGTGTTTGATGGGATCAGGACCCTGATTGATGTTGGTGGGGGCGATGGCATTGCGGTGAGGACGTTGGTAGATGCCCTTCCGTTGATCAGAGGCATCAACTTAGATCTTCCTCACTTTGTTTCCACCCCCTCTAAATGCAACAACGTTGAGTACATAGGCGGAGATATGTTTCACACTGTTCCCATGGCCGACGTCGCTTTAATCATATTAAGTTGTCGTAGCCAAAAAAATCAAAAAGATTTATCAATTTTTGCTACATCAAACATTAATTATTAAAAAAATATTATAAATTTTCATAATAAAAAATAGATTAATCTCTCAGATAATAAAATTTTAGTGCACTTAAATTCATATATCAGATTTTGATCTCCAAAATAAAAAAAAATAAAATTTGCTTTTCCAAATTTAGTAAGTACTATTTTGAAATTAGGAAACATATATTTAAATTTGAATAAATATTTTTAATTTGTATATGAAGATTCAAACCCTTTCCTCCCCAAATTTAAACATATTTTAAATTGTACATAAGTGATAAATTGAATGTTAAATTAATAAATATATATATAAACATATATTAATAGTATCACACACACACACACATATATTTTTATATAAATATATGTAGATAAATAAACTTATATATAAATCTATAAACATATATATATTTTCTTAACATTTGATTTATTACTTTTGGCAGGATCTGGATGGTGGCTTAAGTTTTTATGCTTGTGGAATTCATAAATTTGAATTTCCATTTTTCAACTAAAAATATATATTTAAATTTTAAAAAATATTTCTGAATTAGAAATAGTATTTTCTAAATTTAAAAAATTAGATTTTATTTTTTTTTATTTGGAAAATCAGAATTGAATTGATAAATTTGAGTGCATACAAATATTCTAAGTATATTCCTATAATATATAAAGTTGAAGCCTTTTTAAAGGTCATGTTTAGAACTCAAAATTTATTTACCATTTTCATACATTTTTTAAGCTCCAGTCATTTATCATTCTACCTTCTTTTTTGTGGCTAGTAGTGTGTTCTACAAAACTGGGGAGATGAGGAATGCATCTAGATTTTAGAAAAATGCAGACAAGCCATTTCTGAGGACAAAGGGAAGGTGATAATCTCGGAAGCCGTGATAGAAGAAAATAGAACAAAGGTGACAGCCCTCTTAAAGACACTAGGTTGATGGTAGACATGGTTCATACTGCATGTGGCAAAGAAAGAACCTTAAAGGAATGGGATTATGTCCTTAAGAAAGCTGGTTTTATTTGATACACTGTCAAGCCTATTCGCTCCTTCCAATCTATCATTAAAGCTTACCCTTAGGGTGCGATCAGGACACGACACGAACTGCATGCATACAACCAAGAAGAAAAGATTCAAGACGATTAGAACAATAACGAAGTTCATTTGAATCCCGCAACAATTGCTGTCAATTCCCCCACTCTTGGGTTTTATTTAGGGAGAATTATATTTTGGGGTGTTTCCTCGGAAATTTTTAAGATTTAGAAATTAAAATTTTGATATTTTT
Organism: Sapria himalayana; assembly: GCA_029783825.1. Taxonomy (NCBI): domain Eukaryota; kingdom Viridiplantae; phylum Streptophyta; class Magnoliopsida; order Malpighiales; family Rafflesiaceae; genus Sapria; species Sapria himalayana. The sequence goes on from JAREIK010000385.1 coordinate 6,513,211, forward strand.
AAAAAAAATCACAAAACTAAAAATAAATTAAAATTAAATACACCCAAATTCATAATTACAAAGCTACCCTAGATGTGTCAGTAGGGTCGGCCTAGCCCAGCCGGCACGAGGCACTGCACGATTCGGCCGTGCCTGAGGCCTGGGCCAGCTTGGCATGGGAATTTCTCGTGCCCAGGCCGATGCCGCGACCAACCAGGCCTCGTGTCGTGCCCTGACCCGGCACGGTTCGATGGCCCGTGGCACGGCTCGTCGGCACATGACATGTCCTGCACCCCACCCAATAGCCAGCACAGTGCCATTCGGATAGGGAAAACGCTTGGGCACGAGTCTGTTTCCACTTCGACCCAACACGCAGTCCCGTGCGACCCGAATCCCCCCCCCTAATGGTTTAAAAAAAATAAAAATTTGAATATCAGACATTGGATTTCACCTCCAACGGCTAGGGGGCATAATCTGACGGCTCTCATGATTCTGCCCCCTAAAATTCAATAAAAAATTAAAAAAACATAAAAATTATTTTTTAAAAAAAAATTTTTTTGATCGATAAAATCCCCTCCACCTCTCTATAACATTTATGTTTTTCATAAATATTTATTTTTACTCTCTCAAAATTATCTCACAGCTCTTGCTCTTCTCTCTCTCTCGAGACTCGGGATTTCGTCATTTGGCTCGACTTTTTGGGGACTTTCAACTTGGGTTTGGAAGTTTGAACTAGACTGTGGTGCACCGTGCACGTGATCTACCTCACTACTTTATTGGTATTTTAAGTTTTTTTTGTTTACTTTCTCTCTCTCTAGTCTCTCTTTCTAATCCAAAAATCTAAAATCTATCATCTAGGCTCTACCTCATGTTTGACAAAAATCCAAAAAAATAACTAATACTAATAAAACATATTTAAATTTAGAAAATGAAAATCTTACACAGAGGTCTGAGGCTGCTGAAACTTTGGTTTCTCCAGTCGTTTCAACCCTAACATCTAAAAAACAAAAAACTATGAGGACTTCTGTAGTTTGGACTCATTTTAAAATAATAATACAAAAAAATATTAGGGGTGAGGTAGAAAAAATGGCATAGTGTAAATATTATATGAGAAATTAAACTTGTAAGAGTTCGTTTGGGACTGGGCACCTTAAGAGGCATGCCGAATTATGAACCAAAAAATATTTGTGCATTAGATCTTAGGCAAAACAAACTTAGCACTGCATTTTTGGAGACTGGATCGAGTTTAGTCTCAAAGTTTACTTCCTTCATATACCGCAGTGAGTTGGGTAGGGAAGGCATGGTCAAACGTATCATATTGATGGGTCTTCTAATCAGATTTTTGAAAGATCAAAGCAGACATATTTTCAATCTGCTTATCATAGGATTCTTAGGTCTACATCATGGAATGACATACTCAAATTTTAAAAGCTAAGAAAAACAAATTATATTTAATGAATTTATGGCATATAGTAGAGTGATGTCCGTGACGTTTGATATCTAGACAAGTCATGATGAATCATCTTATGCATGTCTCACTGGCCACTATGTAGATTCTAACTGGACAATGAATAAAAAAATTGTAGGATTCTTTGAGATTCTCCATCCTTGTGATGACCTGATCATTTTTGAGTGAATGATAAAAATCTTTAGAGAATATAAAATTCAAAATAAATTTTTTATTATCACATTCGATAACGCATCTAATAATGGAGTAGCGATTAACATGTTTGTTAGGAATATTAGAGACGCATCATTAGGAGAGATCTTTCATGTCAGATACATGTGTCACGTGATTAACCTGATTGTATAAGCGGGTATGAAGGTGTGTTTCCCCACGTTGGATAATATACGTGATGCACTAGAATATATTCGCACTCCTCGTAGATAATAGGAGTTTGGTAGTCTCTATTTTTCTGCGAATCTTAAAAAGAAGAAATTCCAATCAGATGTGAGACACCTTTGGAATTACACATACCTGATATTGGAGTCATGTGTTGGATACGAACACGTGATACCTGACTATGTCAATAGTAAGAGTGATGAACTTACTATTGATGACACTGACTGGGCTTCAAAAATTTCATAAATGAAATTCCTGAAGATTTTTTATGACATGAAGAACATATGTTCGTCGGTTTATACTCCCACGACTTGCATTGCACTCATGTACATATGCAACATTAGTAGCATGTTTAGAAAGTATCGAGTTGATTCAACACTTAGCCATATGGTTGTAGAGATGGAAACAAAGTACTTAAAGTACTGGTTCACCATTCCATCTCTTTATTGCCTCGCTGCATGCATAGACCCTAGGATTAAGGTGGATGGGGTAAATAAGACCCTGACTTATATTTCCTCGTGCATGAACTTAGAAGACCCACGTGAAGGGTTCATTCATGAGAAGTAGACTGACCTGTTCACATATTACGATACTAGGTATGGTGGTAGTAGTAGTGAGACTGTGATTACGGAATGGATACCTTCTTCGGAGATAACGATTTTTCCATTTAGCTAGCGAGGGAAAAACGTTGGGGTGAACCATCACATAGGAGAGAGCTTTCTCGGTACTTAGATACCAATTACTGCTCGATCCTATCACATACTGATACTAAGAATCTTGATATATTACAGTGGTAAAAATCATATGAGTCCACCTTTCCCGTGCTATCTAGGATGGCACGGAATCTACTGACTCCTCTAGTATCGAGCGTAGCATCGGAATTTGCTTTTTTAATTGCAGTGAACGTGATTTCGTATAGGAGATCGAGATTATGTCCAAATATTGTTGAGGCCTTGGCCTGTTTGAAAGATTAGGAGGATTCGAGGTTTAGCATCCAGGATCGTGTTGGAGCTGGGAAAGGAAGTGCATCCGCTGCCAAAGCGGAGGAGTTGATTGATGATGATAATGATCCATATGATAGTGATTTTGATGTTGCGATTGATGATGCTCATGATATACTGATTGACGATTAACGTTGTTGCCGGTTGCCCTTGCCCATTGCCAGATGCTAGTTGCCAATGCCATGCCACGCCACGTCACGACACATCACATGTCATTTGTCATTGCCACTTGATTTTGATTTTTGATGCCTCAGGGTCACAATCATAGTTGATGATTTGTGTTATTTATTCTTGCTTCTGCTTTTTGATTTCGATGTTTTATTTTGTATTGATTGTATGTTTTTTTATTTACGTTATGTTGTATTTACTTTGGTTTGGTATCTATTGGCCGATTGGACATTTGGTTTGCTTTTGTTTTTGTTACTTTGTAATTTTTTTTTTTAAAAAATTTTGTTTAATTTATTTTTGTGTTTAAATTTTTCATTTAAAACTCTATAATTTAATTTTAATAAAGTATATTTTAAATTTATTAAAAATTATAAAAAAAAATTAAATTTTATTAATATTTTATATTCAACAATATTCAAGTTACAAATAAAAAATTTTTAAACATTATCTATATATAATATAATATATATTTTAATATATATATATATAGTTTAATACAAAACTTTAAATTTTTAAAAATAAAAAAATTTATTTTTTTTAACCAGACTCGTATGGGCCTGTTTTGGCCCGTACTGGGCTGACCCGCACGGTACTTTTACTGTCGGGCCGGTGGGTCGTGCTAGGCCTGGCTTGAATAAACCATACCGGGCCAGGCATGACACGGTAAAGTACCGTGCCATGCCTAGCCCTGCACAAAACGCACGGTCGTGCTCACAAAAAATGGGTCGGGCCGGCCCAGCACGTCCCGTTTGACACCTCTAAGCTACTCTCGGTCATGCCCTCGCCCACACCCTCGTCCCTCACCCTTGCCCCTCGCCTAGAGGTGTCACCTGGGCCGGGCCGGCACAAGGCACGACAAGATTCGGTCATGCCTGGGCCGGCATGGCACGGGAATTTTTCGTGCCCGTGCCCGAGGCCGTGCCATGTCAAGTCCAACTAGGCCTCGTGTCGTGCTTGGCTAGGCACGGTACCGTGGCTCGTTGGCATAGTACCTCGGCACGAGCTGAAAACCCCTAATTTTTTTTAAATTAGGGGCGGTGAATTCATGCCGGCGGCCCGTGCCGGGCTAACCTTCATAGAATCATGCCGAGCCAAGCATGAAAGCATGAATGGGCTGGCTAAAAATGGGCCAGGCAGGACCGGCACGTCCCATTTGACACCTCTACCCTCGCTCGACGCCGAGCTCTTGGAGCTCGAAAGAGCTCAAAGTCGAGCTCCTGGAGCTCGAAGGATCTCGAAGGAGCTTGGCGTTGAGCTTCATTCCGAGCTCCTGGAGCTCGACCGAGAGCTCCGTTGAGCTCGACTCTGAGCTCCTGGAGCTCAAAGGAGCTCGGCGTCGAGCTCACGCCGAGCTGCTAGAGCTCGAAGGAGCTCTACACCTAGCTTTTGGAGCTCGACCGGAGCTCCATCTAGCTCGTCGTAGAGCTCTAGAAGCTTGGCGTTACTCTTGGTCTAGATCCTAGAGCTCGAAGGAGCTCTACTTCGAGCTTTTGGAGCTTGACCGAGAGCTCCATAGAGCTGGTTGTCGAGCTCCAGGAGCTCGACGTTGCTCTCTGTCAAGCTCCTGGTGCTCGAAGACTAGCTCGATGGAGCTCTCAGTCGAGCTCCAGGAGCTCGGCGTTGAGCTTCTTCGAGCACCATGAGCTCGGCTTCGAGCTCCAGGAGCTCGGTGTCCGGTGAGGGTGAGGGGCGAGGTGGCGTGGGCGTGGGCGAGGGCGTGGGCGAAGGGCGAGTTGCGAGGGCGAAAGGAGAGGGGCAAGGGCGTGGGCGTGGACAGGGCGAGGGCGAGGGCATGGGTAGATTAGTACTTACGAATTTGGATACACTTATTTTTAATTTATTTTTAGTTTTGTGACTTTTTTAAAAATATCAAAATTTTAGTTTCTAAATCTTAAAAATTTTTGATAAAATGGCCCAAAACATAATTCTCTATTTTATTTATCCTAATAAAATAAATGCATTTTATTTGAAACAAAGTATAACTCTCGTCTAAACTCTTTAAAAGTTCATCAAACTATTTTTTATCCGGTATATTTATGTTTAGTTCCCCATATATAAAATAATTTTAAAAAAATGAATACAAGTTTTAATATTTAAAAAATAAGTACCAAACTTTTAAATAATTGATTTTGGATGCACTCAAAATATAGTAATACCAAAATACATTTAACTTAATAATTTAACACTTAATTAATCATTAATTAATTTTAACTTGCCCCTCTTCTCTTGCCTATTGCCCCTCTTCTCTTGCCTATTGCCCCTCGCATGTAACTCCATGATGCCTATAACTTCATCAAGCTCCAACAATGATCTCCTAGAAGCTCAGCACAAGCTTCCAGCAAGCTCCAGCACAGTAGCCTACCATATTGTTGGACTGTGGTGACAGACCAAACAATTGGATAATTCTTGACCTGTCAATAGGCACGACACCCCCTGGACTAGCATGGTACAAGTCATGCCTCGAGCTAGCACGAACCAAATCCATGCATGGTTTTGGACCATTCAGTGTCTGACCAGACACAACTCAGTCGAGTCATGCCTAAGCTATCCGACCCATTTGCCACCTCTACTTTTAGGACATTATATCATTTAGGATGATGTCAGACCATATTAATAAAGATAAATTCCTTTTACTTTCACTCTAATTAGATTTGAGAACTAGTATAATGAGATTAGTATTCATAATAAATACTAATCCAAATAAGAATGTAAATTACCTGAACGTGAGACTTGTAGCAAAAGAATTTACTCAATTTTTTGGAATAGATTATTAAGATATCTTTTCTCTGGTAGCCCAAGATAGTCTCAATGTAGATATACATGTCACAAGAAGAATCTCATAAATATAAGATATACTAATTAGACTTAAGAAATATATTTCTTATTGGTAACCTTGAGGAAGATATGTACATGGAGCATCCACCTAATTTTAAAGCAGTGATAGAGCATATATATTCAATTTGGAAATTCTAGAATGTATTGTATGACTTGAAGTAATCACTGAAAGCTTGACTTATCAATTTTTCATTAATAAATCAATTTTTTTTGTTGACATTAGTGTCTTGTAGGTTATTCTTTATTTTTTCAGAGTAGCTTTGGTGATAGGTATACATTGCTAATTATATATGTAGATGGCATCCTTGTTATGAAAGATTATAAAGTGAGAATCATTCAATTCAAGAAATTTCTTTTATCATAGTTTTATATGAAAAATATTGAGAGGCTTATATATTTTTTTAGATAGAAGTTGCTTATGTCATAAGAGGTATTGTTTTGTCATAGAGGAGATATATAGTCATTAATCTCATTGAGTTTGACCTTCTAGGCTGTGATTCTAGTAAATAATTATATTGAATTGATTTCTTTCCATATATGAATCATTCATTTGACTCAATAATATGCAAGAGAATTATTAAGAGGATTAATTATTTGATTATCACCAAACCACATATTATTTATGCAATTAATATAGGTCATTATTTCATTGATTTGTGATAACATGTTTTCCAAGATAACATGAATCATCTCTAAACTTTGGCATTTCCAAGATTCTCTAAGATAGGTTCATTGTGATTTAGTGCCATCTTGGAAACTATTGTGGTTTGTTGTAATTAATCAAAAACCTTTCTTCAGAAGGCCAAACACCAAAATTCAGCATCATCATTAGAGGTGCCAACTCTCATTGAAAGCCCTCATTGGTACTTGTGGAAAATGCACTTCCACTAGAAACATCACATGCCAACCTTATTTCATCTATACATACGCTATAATACTATGTTACACTCGGAATGTTAATAAGTCATTAGAGTCCCAATGATAGTCATGAAAGAAGAAGAGAAAAAAGTTTAAAAGTGAAATATTCCTCTTTAATTTTCAAAAATTAGAATACAACTATATATATATATATATAGTTTGGTGTAGAATACATGTTGGGTGGTCCGAATTGATGTAAAAGAGAAAATAAAGAAAAATAAATAGAAAAGGAATAAATTTATAGGTTGTACTAAACTACAACAATGTGTGTGTGTGTGTGTGTGTGTGTGTGTGTGTGTGTGAGTGTAGGACATCTAATTCTGAAAATTTGATTTTCAAGAAAATATAGGACAAATGATTTTCATACAGTCATTTAAGGATTTTGTAAAGTGTTAATTGTGTTTTTGATTATATTCATATTTTTGAAATAATGTAGTTTTATGGGTTACAAAATAATACAAAAAAAATGCAATAAATCTCTAAAAAAACATCATACAAACAATCCCTAATAAAATATATGAAAATGATTGGAGGAACCTACAAGTTTTTCACACCCATCAAAATAATAGAATACGAAAAAAAATAAAGCTACAAATTATAACGGTATGACATTATGTTTAGAATTTATCATAGCAAAGAGTATGATGTTTTTGTTTCATATAGTCTTGTATTGATACTTTGGATTAACAATAAAAGATGTTTTTTTATGTTTAATATGTATGTTTTTTTCAAAGGTTATAATGAAGATAATTTTAAACATGATGGCACTAATCAAATGTTAAACAAAATAAACATCATTGTAGTTGAACTTAAATTTGAAGATGACGTATATGTTAAAGTCAATCTCGATGGCAAACCTGTTATTATTTATGTTCCAAGAGTGTGCAATTTAACCATATTGCATGGTATGCTTAAATTTTTTATCTTGACTTGGTATTTGCCTATAATTTTGGATCATATATAATCCATATTTGCCTACTTTATTCTATTATTAGTGACTACCATCTGACAGCATTGATGCTGTTAGCTTTTTAACAACTCATAAAAAATCATCATAAATCTAGATATCGAAGGAAATCATACCCAGCGCACAAGCCTCTCCCTTAAGCACAACTTTAGGAGAGGTTAATATCTCGACAATCTTATTCTCAAATGTCGGAGAGACTGATTCAGATGAGTCTCAAATCTATGACTAATTACTCTTGGACTAAAATTCTTGTAATAATGCAATCTCGGCTTGATATGACCTATAGTATATGTATGTAATATAAAGACTTCTTAAATAATCATCAATTTCAATATTATTTTCTTTCAAATACTTTTAATTTTATAGTTCTTATGAGATTCGACATTTCATAATTTGAATAATCATAGACATCATAAATCTAAATATTGTAATTCAAAATTATACCTTAGATCTTAGGAATGACTCTTTCATTTCCCTTTAGATACATGGCATTATATGGCATACTCATGAGTATATGAATACATATTCATTAAGCCAAAGACATTTCATTTATCTATCATGATGTTGAAATTGTGAAACAACAAACTAGTTAATATAACTTCTAAGATTTTGAAGGCATTTTATTTTTGGGTAATCATTGTAGAAGATATTTCTTTTGGGTTACCCACCACTTTTTTTTAGGGTATCACTCCAAAGGTGATGGATGATTTGGTTAATCAACTCGTGCCTATTTGTCTTAAGAGGTTGGTAAGCCACTTAAGACTTATTTACCAATATTTTTATCTAAAATTTATGAGAAAGATGGTTCATATGAAAGGTTTTTAAAAGGGCAAGGTAATGTGTATATTTCATCTAATGCAAGACCATATGAGAGATTCTTTAAAAAGTGTACATATGTATCTATCATCATGTAGAAGAAATTGATATAGAGGGTCGACTCATGCATGCTTGTCGTATCCTACTTGTCTAAATCTTTTTTTTTTGCTTTTAGATTTTTTATTTATTTGGTAGAAGTAACTATTGATGCATTTGTTAATGCTAAACTTATTCTTGAGAAAAATGCAAAACAAAAACTCAAGGTAAAATCCATGACTTTTATAGTTAACCTGGTGTTGATATATCTTAATTTCTCTTTGAATTGCAGTTGGATGTTACAATGATGAAAGCCAAGCAAAAAAAAAAGTAGAATTTTTTGTTGTTGTTTTCCTCCCATTGATCCTCTAAATATGGATGGATACATATGGGTCATGTTTTTCTAGAATAAAAGAAGGTGACACCATGTTTTTTTTTTATGCAAAAGAGTTTATGAAGTCGTTTGGTTTAGAAGAATGGAAAGAGTATCTTATTCATGCAGCTTATCTTCTCAATGATTTGCTTTTGATAAGAATGGATATTAACATTGTTGTGCTTCTATTCTTTTCCCAGAAGGCAATCAGCCTATAGATTGATTGAGTTGCAACAAAATCAAACTTTGTTTTTCTTTTTTGCAATGAAGTTGAGATGTGAGGCACGAGTTTCATTGTATTATGATTTCTAGGAATCATCAAGCACAGAAAAGTGATTTTTGTGAACAAATATTGAGTAATTTTAAAATTATTTCAAAAGATAAATATGGAGATTGTACACTGTGCACAAGGTTCGTTGCTTAGCAAAGGATCTAAGATAGGTTAATATTATGATAATTTATTTTTAAAAATCAGAGGGATTTTGTCAGGAGAGTATCAAACTTAAGATATATCTTTCTTAGGAAAATGTATTTGCCACCATATCAAAGCATGATCTTTAGAACATATAAAAAAAAATAAGAATATTATATGGTTTGTTTAATTTTGAAAACATTTTTGAATTCTAATTTTTTCTTGTTAGTTGGTTTTCATTACGAAAAAATCTTTTATTGTATAATTTTTTTTGATTATTTAAAGAACAAAGAAATAAATAAATGGAACCAAGGAAAAACCATAAAATGATGACTTTCTATAATGATGACTTTCTATAATTTTTGATTATTTTTAATGTTTCATAATAATTTTGAACAATGAAGATACATTTAATTTCATGACATAGAACCAACAACATGATATTTTGAATGGTAAAAAAATAATGAATGCTCTAACCATAGAGACATTATTTTGACTTTGAGTTCCACTGATGTCTAATATGTTTCCCATGTGATGAGAACACGATTAATATTGAAGTATTAATTGGGCCAAATTATGAGGACATTGAAGATAATTAGGATGAAGATCCAACTCAAGCTCCAACTAGACCAATTACTAGGGCCCAAGTTAAAAGGTCATTAATAATTTTTGATGACCTTATCCAAAGCATTTGGGGTAAAATTTAATCTTATGAATCAAATGAACAAGTTCCACATGTTCCACATGTGAACAATCATGAATTCGTGTCACAAGCCTAAAGTAGCAATGCAATAACACAACTCATGGAACTTGTTGTAACTTTGTCACACCACCTATATTTATTGGTAAAGTGGTGTCTCAAAAATTCATTAACTAGAGTATCTCATCAATGAATATTTATAAGTACATGGGTCATACAAGTAGTAAATTAGAATTTCATCATGTTATTGGTCATATATAAATCATATCAATAGTTTGGTTATTCAACATTGAGATGACTTATTTTTAGTAAATTTGATTTTCATATTGTTAGACAATATTAGGTCCATGGGTTTATCCATTTAATCCATGTGATGATATTTAATTAACTCAACTTATATTGTGTTGGACACAAAACAAAGATTGGGATATTATGAAATATCTCATTTATCAAATGACATACATGGTGATTATCACGATTAAGCCCTTTCTATTAGTAGTTACCTCATGTTCCCTCATGACATTACCACCGATACAATAATTTATCTTTTTATAAGAATAATTTATAATCTCATACCTTTTAGGCAACTTCCTCAACAACCATTGATAGTTTTTTTGTATGCACACTCTTATTTTTTGGCCTCACGAGTCATAAAGACCAAATATTGATATAGTTTATAAGTATTTTTACTTTCAACTTCATATGCACAATGCATATAGAAATAACATATGTTCCATCAAAGTTCACCCATGGGAACCATATGAATAAATATAGCTTACAAGGGCTATCACCACAATGTAATTTACTACATGCTCATGCATATCCTGAGAATTACCTGTCAGTTATCACCATCATCCTCGGTGATGTTGTGACTCACACACCAAAGGTAAATTTCTCAGAAGAATATTTTATATAATATCCATCTTAATTGAGAACTATTTCTTTTAAAATGTGTACAATATATTGAAATGTAAAAGTATTCATACTTTCATCTTCAAAAGGACCATACTTAAGATAATTAATATGCCTAAATTTTAATTTTTAACTTAAAAGTTTATTTCATGCATCATAGTAAGAAGGGTAGTTACTTCCTTCCAACCATATATATGAGTGAGCCTCATGGTTTATCTATCATTATACACCATAATAATCTTGCACATATCTACTAATAGTCAAAACCCTAGTTCAAGTTTTATTTAATCATCATTCATAAATATCCATAACATTAAAAAAATCAAACATATTCATTCATTAATAAAAAACCAATTTCTATCATATATCTCAATTTACACAAATCTTAGATTCATTCTAATTTGGTACAAATTCTCAAATCCATTATTAAGAAAGTGGAGTTTGAGAGTCATAGCCACCAAATATATAGAATAGAAATAATATTGCATCTCCTACATATTTGTAGAACTCCTTGGGAGAGTTAAATTTGTCCCTATGATATAATAGTTACTATGAATTTCCTTGTTATGTGAGGGAGAAGAAGATGAAAATGAGAACTTCTCAAAAATTTTTTATCTTCCACTTCTATGATGACCTTGCATTACTCTAATTAGAAAGTAGTAGCTTTCATAAGAAGGTTACAACTTTGGCATTCATCTCTTTGGCTCGAGGTCATGACTTTAGAAAATGATCTTGACTATGGTCTATATTTTGATATTTTTATAACACTAGGTCATATTACTTACAATGACCATGGCTTGGGTCTTATGTTTTTGTGACACAAAATTATAGTATTGTGAAATGACCATGGCTTCATACATTTGTAACTTATCATCCATAAAGAGCCATGCCACTAGAAAGTAGCCATAGAGTAATGAACTTCTAATTTTGTTATATAGCCACTACATTATGTACAAGCCCACATCTTTGGTAATGATTTTTTTTTTTTGAGTTTTATATGGTTGTGGTAATGAAAATATCCATGATATTAAGAATATCTCTTATGTGTTGGTTGAAAACATAGCATCGAGAAATATTTGTGGCACAAAATTTCTTCTTCATATCTCTCAAGTGTCTTTGATCGATGTTGTAGGTGATAAAGAATTATATGCTGCCATAATACTACAAGGATACCATGACACTAAAAATTAGCTTGAGCATACAAGTCATAGTTATTCATTCCTTTGAGGATAAGAGTCACATCCTTCAAAATAATCATACTCAAGTAATGTCATCTATAATATTTTGTATCCCAACAATTATTACTTTGAAAGATGTTGGTCCTCTATAATTTTTACTATAGCTCAAAAGTCATAGCTTTGTAGAAAGATTATGGTTATGACTTGAGACTACAAAGTCATATTTAAGATAAATTCATGGTGCTTGGACTTAGTCATGATCTCGAGCATAGTGGTGTACTTGGTTGTTGTGATGAATAATTAATATTGTAATTATTTAAATTTTTCGAGTTAAGTATGGCTACAACTCCATAATAGCATTGTATCCGATAAGAATTTGTTGTATAGTGAAAATATTGTACTAACGAGTTGGTAGGGTTATGATGTATAAGAATTGATCCAACTAATTAAGTAGAGTTTTGACTAAGAAAAAACATCAAAACTATGTAAGACTCAATGTTCTACCCTCTCTGCTAAATATCTCCAAAAACTTATTAACTTCTTGACTATTCATAAAAATTCGCTAAAATACAAAATTCATGAAAAAACTCATATTATGATATATAATTCTACTTCCATGTTTATATATTATCATAAATAACCAAAATATATAAGAATATTAGGTAGTTTGAATATTGAATAAAATAAAATAATGAAATAATATTTCATCCCTAAGTAATAACTTCCTCCTCTAAAAAATCTCCATTATTAATATAAATTTCTATGAATAAGTTTAGGTGTCATAGGGTCTATAAATCATATGACAACTTCAAATGAATATTTTGAGAGTCATAGCAAGGTTTGAGTTTCGTGACTATACTTGTGGGTCATTGAATGTATATATTTGTATATATAGTAGATATAGGTGTCTATTACATTGCACATGTGAAAAAAAATCTTTGGGTTGCCTCCCAAGTAGCACTACATTTAATGTCCATAGCTGGACCATCAAAACCTTTTTCACAATATCAAATATCTATGATGTCCATGCTATTTTAACTATATACTATTTTACCTCCTTATTATTGGTCTCTTTATTCAGACTTACTTCAGTTATTTCTTGGGATGTTTCTTCTTTTGATGTCGTGACCTTAATGAATGTCATGACTCCTTTTCTGATATATTGTTACTTTTCAAGTTTTCATTCTAGATCCCCGAAGTCATGGCTTCTTCTCCAATATATTATCACTTTTCATTCTAGATCCCATAAGTCATGGGCCTGAGTTCTATCGTAGCTTTACCTTTAAGTTTTTTCTTTTTCTTTTCTTCCTATAACTTTTAAGTTACAACCATTACTAAAGTAATGACTTTGTCTTGAAGCTTTATCTTGTCTTTTTCTTTTTGTAAGTCAAAAGTCATGGCATTGTGCATATATGTGTCAACCAGGCTAGGCCGGCCAGGCCCGGCACGAGGTACAACATGGTTCGATCGTGCCTGGGCTGACCCGGTACGAGAATTATCCATGGTCAGGCCCATGTCGTGCCCGGGTAAGGCACGACCTGTGTCGTGCCGTGCCAAGGCCAACCGGGCCTCGTGCCTTGCCTGACCCGGTATGGTTCGGTGGCCCGTGGCACTGCCCGTCGGCATGATTCAGGGTCACACCTGGTCCCACACCGGCACCCGCAGACTTGGGCTCCTAGCTTCCCGCACCCTCACGAGTTATGACTCACTAGTCACGGGTCACGGCTCACCCTTTTGTGACTCGGTGAGTCGGGCATAGCTTCCCGCACACAAAAACAACGGTCGGGTCTGATCAGACCCGACCCATAGTCCATCCCAACCTGACCCGATCCCCCCCCCCCCCAAAGGGCAAAAAAAATTAAATTTTAGCCGGTGGATCTCGCCTCTAATGGCTAGGGGGCAAAATCTGATGGCCCTCATGATTCTGCCCCCTAAAATATTAAAAAAAATTAAAAAAAATAAAAAAAAATTACTTTTTTTAAATAAAATTATTTTCTTTAATCTATAAAATCCTCCCCACCTCTCTATAACATTTATGCTTTTCATAAATATTTATTCTCTCAAATCATATATTTTCACTCTCACAAAATCTTGCTCCTCTCTCTCGGGACTCAGGATTTCGTCATTTGGCTTGACATTTCGGAAATCTCAACTCGGGTTTCAAATTTTGAGCTAGACTATAGTGCACCGTGCACTTGATCAACCTCACTGCTTTGCCGGGTAATTTATTTTAAGTTTCTCTCTCTCTCTCAGTCTCTCTCTAGTCTAGTCTCTCTCTCTCTCTAGTCATAAAATAGTTAAATCTATCATCAAGTCTCTACATAAGTATCATGTTTAACAAAAATCCTAAAAAATTATAAATACTAATGAAACATATTTAAATTAAAAAAATGAAAATCTTACACAGATGTTTGAGGCTGCTGAAACATTGGTTTCTCCAGTCGTCTCAACCCAAACCTCTAAAAAATAAAAAAACTAAGAGGACTTCTGTAGTTTGGACTCATTTTAATATAATAAAACAAAAAAATGTTAGGGGTGAGGAAGAAGAAATGACACAGTATAAATATTGTATGAGAATATTAACTTGTAAGAGTTCATTTGGGACTAGGCACCTTAAGAGGCAAGCCGAATTATGCACCAAAAAACATGGTCCATTAGATCCTAGGCAAACCCAACTTGGCACTATATTTTTTGAGACTGAATCTAGTTCAGTCTCAAAGTTTACTTCCTTCATATACTCCAATGAGTTGGGTAGGGACGGCATGACCAGACTTATCACATTGTTGGGTCTTCCGATCAGATTTTCGGAAGATCCAAGGGTAGTGCGCATCATGCAGACATATTTTTAGCCTGCTTATCGTAGGATTCCTAGGTTCGCATCTAGGAATGACATACTAAAATTGTATAAGTTAGAAAAACAAAAAATAATTAATGAATTTATGGCATATAGTGGAGTAGTGTACATGATGTCCGAGATCTGGATAAGTCACGATGAATCATCTTATGCATGTCTTACCAGCCACTATGTAAATTCTAACTGGACTATGAATAATAAAATTTTAGGATTCTCTGAGATTCTTCATTCTCATGGTGGTCCTGCCACTTTTGAGTGTATGATAAAAATCATTAGGGATGTAGTATATGTAATTTGTTTTTTACTTAATCTGTTTTAATATTTTCATGTAAGTGCGGGAAAGGAAATATTAAAAGCCCGGGGATGCAGCAGTAGCACAATAACAGATGTCCCACTGACCGGTCAGCAGAGCCTGGCCCGTTCCATGATCCGACTCACTTCGGTTAAATGAACCGGATATTTATTTTTGTATAAAATAATTTGTATTTATTTTTTCGGGCGGCTGTTTTTTTGACCCGGTTGAACTGTTCATCTTCCCTCTCCTCTCTCTCTGTGCAATTTCACGACTGCTCCATGCTGCATACTGTAAGATATTCTATTCTTGGTTTTAATCTGTAACGCATAAGTATTTTCTGGTGGAGGTAGCTAGTCGTACTGAGCGACTAGCGAACCACGTTATTTCTGTGTTGATTTCTCGTTTTGATTCTGTCGTGGATGCTTGTGGATTGGGATATATATATATATTGCTTATTTCTGTGTTTTCTGTTATTTTTTGTTCTTAATCTCACTACCCGTGGAAGCGTGATTGCCCAACAATTGGTATCAGAGCTTGGTTTGGGATTTTTCGAGCAATTGTGCATTTAGGGTTTGAGATTTTTCTGTACAAGTAATATTCTGTTGAAATGGCTGGTACCCTAAACACCACGATTGAGAAATTCAACGGCATAAATGGGTTTAGTATGTGGCAGATTAAAATGCGAGCGCATTTGAAAACTTCGATATTTGGAGTCCTCTGGTTCAAGGTTTCGGTCCACACACTACTGCTGCTCTTGGAATAACCGAGGCTGAGGCTTGGAGATGTGAAGAAAAAGCACACACCACCATTCTGTTGAGCTTGACGAATGAAGTCGTTGTTGAGGTAGCAGATGAGGAATCTGCTGCAGGACTGTGGCTCAAGCTTGAGTCTCTGTACATGACTAAATCATTGACGAACAAGCTTCTATTGAAGAGAAGGCTGTTCACACTGAGGATGCAAGAGGGAACCTCTTTAAAGAAGCATCTGGATGATTTGAACAGCATCCTCATGGACCTTAAACGGGTGGATGCTAAGGTGGATGATGAGGATGCTGCACTTCTACTCTTGGTTTCTCTTCCTCTTTCCTATGAAATTTTTGTTGAATCTCTCATTGTGGGAAAAGAGGAGATTACACTAGAGGATGTTCGGGCTACCCTACACTCTAGAGAGATGAGGTAGAAGGCTGCGGTTAAAAGACTTGAACAACATCCTGCTGGATTGGTGGTGACAAACAAGAGGCCACAACTTGTTCCATTCAAGAAGAACGGAAATAAGATTCAGAAGAGGTCAAAGGTGGGTGACATTTGTCACTACTGTAAACAGAAAGGGCATTGGAAAACTGAGTGCCCGAAGAAGAGAGCAAGGTGGAACAGCAAGGTCAACCTAACCCCCCACCTGCTGCTGCTATGACTTTTGATGATCTGGATGATGGAGAAGACCTTGTGTTGGTAATCTCCACAATGATCGCAAGATCAGATTCTTGGATTCTGGATACTGGTGCTTCCTTCCATATAAGCACTCACTTGGAGTGGTTCAGCAAATATGACAATAAGGAAGCTGACCATGCTGTGGTGGGGAACAGCCAACCATGTAAGGTGGTTGGAATCGGCACAGTCAGACTGAAAACTTGGGATGGCCGGATTGTCTCACTTTCAAATGTGAGATATGTCCCTGAGATGATAATGAATCTCATTTCTCTTGGTGTTCTGGATGATCAGGAATATTCATTTAGTGGTAGAGAGGGAATACTGAATGTTCACCGAGGAGATGATGTTGTACTGAAGGGGCAGAAAACTGGAATGCTATACACACTGATAGGTTCCACAGTGACAGGGGCTATTGCTGTCACATCCGGAGAGCCAGCATCTGAAGACAAAACTGAACTTACCAGACTGTGGCATATGCGGCTCGCACATATGGGAGAGAAAGGTATGAAAATTCTTTCTGATCTTAATCTTCTTGTTGGTCATAGAGTTAGTAAATTAAATTTCTGTGATCATTGTGTTTTTGGTTAGAAACATAGAACTAAATTCGGTAAAGCCATACACTTGCTATATAGTATTTTGGATTATATCCATGCTGACTGTTGGGGCCCTTCTAGAGTCACATCTCTTGAGGGTGCTCATTTTTATTTATGTTTAGTTGATGATTACTCCAGGATGTCCTGGGTATTCATGATGAAACATAAATTTGAGACTTTTATAAAGTTTAAGCAGTGGGTTAGCTTAGTAGAAAATCAAACACAAAAGAAGGTTAAACTGTTACGAACAGATAATGATCTAGAATTCTATTCATCTGAATTTGAGGAATTCTGTAAGGACAAAGGTATTGCGAGACACAAAACTATTAGGGACACTCCTCAGCAGAATGACATTGCTGAAAAAATAAACCAAACTCTTCTGGAGAGAACTAGATGTATGCTCTCTCAATCAGGCTTAGGCAAAGAGTTTTGGGCTGAAGCTATTAATACAGCATGCCATCTGATAAACAGATCGTCACATAGTGGAATTAACTTTAAAATTTCATTTGAAGTGTGGACTGGTAAACCTGCAGATTATTCCAATCTGAAGGTGTTCGGGTGTATTGCCTACTATCATCTAAATGATGGTAAGCTTGAACCTCGAGCACGCAAAGGAATATTTGTTGGTTATGGTGATGGAGTCAAAGGATTCCGTATCTGGTCACCATCTGAAAAGAGAGTTATACTCTCTAGGAGTGTTACCTTCGACGAGAGTGTCATTCTGAAATAAGTACCTAGTCCTATTCAGTTATCTGATGTTCCTCAAGCTGAACTTAAGGTGGAGCTAAAATCTGAATCTGTAGCTCCAGGAAGGATGCATGTTGTTTCTAGACAAACGATAGCTAATCATGAAAATGATGCTAAATCTGTTATTGAACCTAATCCTGAAACTACACCTGAAGAGTCTATTCCCTATTGTATTGCAAGAGATAGACAAAGGAGGGTGAACGCACGTCCTCCTCTGAGATTCGGCTTTGATGAGTTTGTATGATTTGCCCTACAAGTTGCCAAAGAAATTGACATTCCTGAACCATCCACCTTTAGGAATGCTGTTATTTGTCCTGAGTCTGAGTCATGGTTGGTTGCCATGAATGAAGAAATTGAATCTTTTCATAAGAATGGTACCTGGATCATTGTACCTAAACCAAAGGGAAGAAAAATAGTGTCTTGCAAATGGATTTTCAAGAAGAAAGAGGATGCCTCAATTGCTGGTGGTTTAAAGTTTAAGGCACGTCTAGTTGCAAGAGGGTTTAGTCAGAAAGAGAGTGTTGACTACAACGAGATATTCTCTTCTGTAGTTAGACATACCTCAATAAGAGTGCTTCTAGCATTAGTAGCACATTAGAATCTTGAACTTGAGCAACTAGATGTCAAAACTACTTTTCTTCATGGAGATCTCGATGAAGAGATCTTCATGAGCCAGCTTGAGGGTTTTGAGGTATCAGGCAAGGAAACTCATGTGTGCAAGCTTCTGAAGTCCCTTTATGGACTTAAGCAGTTTCCCCGTCAGTGGTACAAGGGATTTGACTGTTTCATGACTAGTCATGAATACAGTAGGTGTGACCATGATTGTTGTGTTTATTTCAAAAGGCACAAGGATGAGTCATATATCTACTTGCTATTGTATGTAGATGATATGATTATTGCTGCCAGAAATAAATCTGATATTCAGGAACTGAAAGATCTCCTCAGTTCTGAATTTGATATGAAAGATATTGGAGGAGTAAAGCAAATTTTAGGTATGGAATATTCAGAGATAGAATTAAAAGAAAATTGTTTCTTTCACTAAAACAATATATTCAGAAACTTCTATCTAGATTTGGAATGGCTTCTTGTAAGCCTTTGTCCACACCATTTGCTTCTAATCTCCATCTGACATTAGAATATTATCCTCAATCTGAATCTGATAAGGAACAGATGTCTAAGGTTCCTTATTCTAGTGCTGTCGAGAGCCTCATGTATCTTATGGTGTGCACCCGACATGATATTGCTCATGCAATAAGTGTAGTGAGTAGGTTTATGATAAACCCTGGTCAAGAGCAATGGAAAGCTGTTAAGAGGATACTTAGGTACCTCAAGGGGACTTCTGATGTTTGTCTGATATTTGGTAATGAATCTGAACTCTTGCTTGTAGGATATTCTGATTCTGACTATGCAGGAGATGTTGACAGTAGATGGTCTATGACTGGTTATGTCTTCACTGTATGTGGTTCTGTAGTTAGCTGGAAAGCCACACTACAATCTTCTATTACTTTATCTTCTACTGAAGTAGAATATATGGCTCTGACTGAAGCTGCGAAGGAAGGGATATGGCTGAAAGGTTTTCTCAAGGACCTTGGTCTTTATGAAGAGGTTGCAACAGTCTTCTGTGACAACCTCAGTGCTATTTGTTTAGCAAAAGACCAAGTGCACCATGAGAGGACAAAGCACATTGATGTGCGATATCATTTCCTTCGATCTGAGAAAAGGGTACAAGTAAAGAAGATTACAACTTCTGATAATCCAGCTGACATGTTTACCAAACCTGTTACTCTGAATAAGTCAAGACACTATCTTGACTTACTGAACATATCAAATCAAATGTAGTTTTTTTTATGACTAACTGTTTATAGAGAGTGTCTCTCTATCTGTATGCAAAACAAATTAAGGTGGAGATTACTGTAT
Source organism: Sapria himalayana (assembly GCA_029783825.1). NCBI lineage: Eukaryota > Viridiplantae > Streptophyta > Magnoliopsida > Malpighiales > Rafflesiaceae > Sapria > Sapria himalayana. The sequence continues at coordinate 6,533,182 of JAREIK010000385.1, forward strand.
ATGTAATTTTTTTTTACTTAATCTATTTTAATATTTTCATGTAAGTGCAGGAAAGAAAATATTAAAAGCCCGGGGATGCAGCAGTAGCACAATAACGGAGGTCCCGCTGAACGGTCAGCAGAGCCTGGCCCGTTCCATGATCGGACCCGCTATGGTTAAATGAACTGGATGTTTATTTTTGTATAAAATGATTTGTATTTATTTTTTCGGGTGGTTGTTTTTTGACCTGGTTGAACTGTTCATCTTCCCTCTCCTCTCTCTCTGTGCGATTTCACGACTGCTCCGTGCTGCATACTGTAAGAAATTCTATTCATGGTTTTAATTTGTAACGCATAAGCGTTTTTTGGTGGAGGTAGCTAGTCGTACTAAGCGACTAGCGAACCACGTTATTTCTGTGTTGATTTCTCGTTTTGATTCTGTCGTGGATGCTTGTGGATTGGGATATATATATATTGCTTGTTTCTGTGTTTTCTATTATTTTCTGTTCTTAATCTCACTACCCGTGGAAGCGCGATTGCCCAACAAGAGAATATAAAATTCAAAATAAAATTTTTAGTGTCACCTTCGATAACGCATCTAATAATGGAGTAGTGATCAACATGTTTGTTAGGAATATTAGAGACGCACCATTAGGAGAGATCTTTCATGTCAGATGCATGTGTCACGTGATTAACCTGATTGTTCAAGCGAGTATGAAGGTGTGTTCCCCCGCGTTGGATAATATATGTAATGCACTAAAATATATTCACACTCCTCGCAGCAACAAGAGTTTGGTAGTCTTTATTTGTCTATGAATCTTAACAAGAAAAAATTCCAATCAGATGCGAGACATCGCTGGAATTACACGTACCTAATGTTGGAGTTATGTGTTGGATACGAACACGTGATATCCGACTACGTCAATAGTAAGAGTGATGAACTTATTATTGACGACACTGTCTGGGCTTCAGAAATTTCATTTATGAAATTTCTGAAGATTTTTTATGACACGACGAACATGTGTTCTTCGGTTTATATGCCCACGACTTGCATTGCACTTAGGTGCATATACAATATTAGTAGCATGTTTAGGAAGTATTGAGCTGACACGACACTTAGCCATATGGTTGTAGAGATGGAAACCAAGTACATAAAGTACTAGTCCACTAGTTCATCTCTTTATTACCTCGCTGCATGCATGGACCTTAGAGTTAATGTGGAAGGGGTAGAAAACACCCTAACTTACATTTCCTCGTGCATGAACCTGGAAGACCCACCTGAAGGGTTCATTCATGAGAAGTTGACTGACCTGTTCACATACTACGATACTAGGTATGGTGGTGGTAGTGGTAGTAGTGAAATTGTGATTACGGAAATAGATACCTTGTTGTGAGATGACAATTTTTTCATTCAGCTAGCGAGGGGGAATCGTCGGGGTGGACCATCACATAGGAGCGAGCTTTCTCGGTACTTAGATACCGATTACTGCTCAATCCTATCACATTCTGATACTAAGAATCTTGATATATTACAATGGTATAAATTATAAGAGTCCACCTTTCCCGTGCTATATAGGATGGCACATAATCCACTGACTCCTCCAGTGTCAAGCGTAGCATCGGAGTCTGCTTTTTCTATTGCAGTGAATGTGATTTTAGATAGGAGATCAAGATTATGTCCAGATATTATTGAGGCCTTGGCCTATTTGAAGGATTGGGAGGATTCGAGGTTTAGCATTCATGATCGTGCTAGAGCTGGGACATGAACTACCTCCACATCCACTGTGAAAGTGGAGGAGTTGATTGCTGATAATGATGATTCACTTTTATTTGATTTCAATATTTTGTTTTTTATTGATTGTACGCTTTATTTTTACGTTACGTTGAAACTTGAATTTGTTTGGTTAACCTTCGGTATCTATTGGCTGATTGGTCATTTCTCATTTGGTTTGCTTTGGTTTTTTTGACTTTTTAATTTTTTAACGAAATTTTTTGTTTAATTAATTTGTTTGTTTAAATTTTTCATTTAAAAATTTTAAACTCTATAATTTAATTCTAATAAATTATAAACTAATTTTATTTTAAATTATAAAAAAAATTAAACTTTATAATTTAATAAAATTTTAACAATTTTTATTTTATAATTTTAATATATTATACATTATCTATAATTCTATATATAATATAATATATATTTTTTTAAACGAAAAAATTAAACTTTAAAATTTTAAAAAAAAAATTAACCAGGCCCGCGCCCATACGACCTGGTTTGGACCGTACGGCCATGTTTGGCCCGACCTAGCCTGGCTTTGATAAATCATGCCGGGTCAGGCCCGGGAAGGTACAGTAACCGTGTCTGGCCTGACACTAAAGCACGGCCGTGCTCTAAAAACACGTGCCGAGCCGGTTGACACTTCTAATTGTGCATAGTTGTGGTTTGTCTTGAAGATTTTTTTTTGCCCTTTTCTTTTCATATCACCAAAGTCATGGCACTATGCATAGCCACAACCTTGTCCTTAAGCTTCTGATGGAGTTATTCATTCTATATCTTTAAATTACTAGCATTAGACATAACTGTGACTTTATATTTGATCTGCTCCTACATAATTTATGTCTCAGCCTTGTCTTTCTCCATTGATACCTCAACTTCCTCAAAGCTATCAACATAAGTCTTCTCGTAGGTCATGCCTTTGAAGAATATCTCGACCTCATAATAGTTATCTTTCTCTGATTATTCTTTTTCATAGACTCAATATAATTCTTTGTATTCATCATCTTCATCACTATCACAACTCTAAAGTTGTTCTTTTGTTTCATACTTGTTGTCTTCATCTAGCTAGAAGTCTTCAAAAAATATTCCACCAGAAATCTACCCTTTGTTATGGTTCCATATGGAAGAGATTATCAAGTCTCCAACACCTCACTTCATCATCATCTAGGCCTCATAAGCTATTGAAAAAAAAATAAATTTTACTTTTTTCTCACTGACATAAAGAGCTAACTCTCCTTTCTTGATATCGATAAGGAGTTGGCTCATGGCCAAAAATGGTCCTAATATTAAGTGCATATTTGGCTTTCTCCATATCCAATATAATTCACTAGAAAAATAAAAATACCCACCAACCTTGACCAATATATTTTTGATGATTCCATTTGGGTGCTTGATAGGCTAATCCACTATTTGGAGTGGGAGAGATATTAGAATAATTTTGCCAAATTTAATCTCCTTGCTATTGATAGAAACATCAAGTTGATATTTGATACTAAGTCGCGCAACACCTTCCAAAAGATATGATCTCTAATAGTGTAAGGTATAATAAAGCTTATAGGGTCTTTTAATTTTCTTAGAAATTTTTTTGAATGATCATAATATACTTTTTGATTATATTCACAATTTCATACATTTCTAACTTATTTTTAATACTCATTATATCTTTCATAAATCTAATGTAGTTGGCATTTAGGTTAGAGCTTCGGTAAATGGTATGTTTACTTCGAATTTTTAGAATATATTGAGAAACTTTTTGAAATGCTCGTCTGATTTCTCCTTCCTAAATTATTAAAAAAATTGAAAGATTCATCATAAATTTACTAGTAGTTTCATTTTGATGCATTTTTTTTTACTTCATGGCTGCAAGTAAGCTCTATTTTCTTCCTCATTTCTTCATTTCCTTTTTTTTTATCATTTTCAGAAAAAACTTGGGTTTATATTTCTTTTGGAATTGGGACTTTGTTAGGTGTCATGACATCATACCTATCTTAATTTTGGTTCTCTTTTATTTGGATCATAGCTTCTAAGATAATTTTAGACTGCATCATGGTTTTTGAGGAAGTCACAATCTTGTTACCCTCAAAAACTCTAGAATCCTTTTGTTTAGAGTACCTTTGTAGCTCGAGAGTCACCATTTTTGGAAAAGTTGTAATGCTACCACACCAAAATGTTCAAAAATATTTTTATTCAAAATGTTTTGATAGCTCCTTCAAACTTCTAAGCAATATTGAGGAGTTATATGTGGGATTTACTTCAGTATAACATGATACTTCATTTACTCTTCTTCCATTCATTGATAATGCCAATTAACCGAGGCATTCATAATGCTTTATATTCCTCATCATAAAACTCATTTTATTCATACTCACTTCAAGTGCCCTCATTCAATTGTCTTGGGCATCATTATTTTTCTTTAATTTTACTAGAATAGCTTGAATACTTTCATCTAAATTTGACTTCTTTTATCTTTGTGATGGTTGGTAATTAAAATTAAAGCCTCCTTGATTAGTTTAGTTCACTAGATTATTCACTATATTAGTACTTTCATCCAAATACGAAAAATTCATGTAATTTCTCATATTCACATGGTAATACATTGCAATATTATTGTTAGGTCGAAATTAGTACTATTGGCTTTTCATTTAGCTGGCATAATTTATTTGATAAATGCAATCTATGTTCACCAATTCATGCAAATGCAAAGCACTAATATTCCCTGATATTCTTGTATTTTTTTTCTATGATATCAAGCTTCCTTAAGAAAGCTTTCATCTTAGCTTCAATAGTAGTGAATCGATCAAACTCCAAAATTTTGGCTTGTCTTCTCTCAAATGAATGATCCGCTGGAGTATGGTTGTTATTTTTTGCTAGCTCCTTAAACAAGTGATATGCCTCCCCCAATGATTTATTTATAATTGACCCTCTAACTACCACATCAACTATGTATCTTGTCATATAATTCAGCATGTTATTGAAGGTGTAGGCTTGAAACCACAGTTCAAATCCATATTGAAGACATCTTTTTAATAATTCCTAAAAATGATCTCAAGTATCATATAAATTATATTACTCCTCTTGCTAAAATTGACTTATCTTGCTTTTAGTTGAGATATAATTTGAGGTGGGAAGAATATTATAAGAAAGACTCTCACTAATTCATACAAACTCTCAATGGAGCCATGTGGTACATATTATAACCAACTTTGTGCCTTACCATTGAAAAAATTTGAAATAATTATATCCTTACTATATTATGGCTAACTCTATTCATTTTATGGTATCACATAGTTCTAAAATTAATATGACATGTCCATTGAGGTCCTCCAATACCTTGATATTATACTAATACTACTAAATTGTGGCTACTAGACTTGACTTCAACTCAAAGTATTTGGCTTCAACTAGTTACAAATGAATTCCAGATAACTATCCATCATTATGGACTTCAAATAATCCCTTTAGTTATGGTAATGTATAGGCTATTGGAATGCTTTCCCATCACTTCTTTGAATCTAAATAATACAACTAGTGCGTTCCACTAATGTTTATCAATTCTTTATCTACAAGGGTTCTTCTAATTCTTTTAATTTTTGGGTCTAGAAAGATTAGCTCAGTCTTAAAGCTTTGACTCATAAAAGGATGGTAAAAAATAAATAGAATGTAAGGAAACAAATAAAGCTAAAATACAACCATCCATAATCAAACAACTTAACAAGATTTAACCTTTAGATTTAAAAATATTTATCAAACTCAATACTATCTAAACTACAAACAAATAATTTTTATTTTACAAGAATAATTATGTCGACTCATATTGACTAACCAAATTAAATAGTCTTTAGTAATGCTGCTAAAAATTTGTTATGACTTTGTTATGCCACCTAATTTTATTGATTAGGTGAAGTACAAAAAGCTCATTAAAGAGATCTTCTCATTAACTAAGATCCACAAGTATATGAGTCATAATAGTAGTAAAATAGACTTTTGTATAAATATTGATACCATATGGTTTGTATTGCTAGTTAAGTTATTTAATAATGAGACAACTCATTTCTATTAAAATAGATTTTTCAATCATTACATTATCTTAGGCTCATGATTTATTCATTTAATTTATGTACATGATGATGTTTAAGTTGCTTGGCTTATATTATATTGGATAAAAAATGAAGATTAAATTATTATGTAATAACTTTTTTCCCTATTGACATACATGGTAGTTTTTTTCATTGAGTCCATCCCAATGATATTCCTTTCATAGTTTTTTTCTTGGGTATGCCACCACAAAGATAATATTTCATCTATTAAAAGTTATTTACAATCTCATACCTTTTAAGTAACTTCATCAACTATCTTTAATAGTTGTTTTATATACACACTCATATTTTCTCACCTCAAATGTCATAAAGATCAAAGTTTGACTTGATTTATAAGTATTCATACTTTTGGCTTCGTAAGTATCATACTCACACAATTAATGTATAGGTCCCTCAAGTTTTACTAATGAGAATCAAAGAAGTAAAAACAACTTACAAGGGCTATTGCCACCTTGTGAGTCATAACATACTTGTGCATGTCCCTTAGTATTGCCTATCACTATCCTCTTCAGTGATGATGTGACTCTCATACTAAAGGTGGACTCCTCAGAAGAATATTCTATATAATATTTATCCCAATCATGAACCTATTCTTTTAAGATATACACAATAGATTAGTAAGTAAAAATAATCATACTTTCAACTTTGTAAGTATTATACCCACAATGACTAATATATGTAAATTTTGAGTTTATATGCATAGGTTTATCTAGTGTATCATAATAGGAAGGGTTATCATTTCCTTCCTAACATATGTGTGAACATGCCTTATGATTTATCTATTATCATCTATTATGATAATCTCGCACAAACCTACCAATAATTAAAATCCTAATTTTGGTTCAATTTTATCATAATCTATCAATATTCATAACATAAAATAAATCAAACATATTCATTTATTAATTAAGAAACTATTTCATATCACATATCTCAGTTTACACAAACCCTAGACCCATACTAGTTTAGTATAAATTCTTGAATCCATTCCTATAGAAGAGGAGTTTGAGAGTCGTACCCCCCAACTAAAGAGATTAGTATTAATTTCGTATCAATGCTTGCTTGTGGAACTCTTAGGATTGTGAAATTTAACCCTAGGATTGTCATGGATTTGCTTGTTGCATGAGAATGTAGCAGAGGAAAATGAGAGTTTCTCAAAACTTTTTTATCTTCAACTTTTATACTTTGGCGACCTTGCTTTATTCTAAGTAGAAAGTCATAGCATTTAGAAGAAGGTAACAATTTCAATCTTTATCTCTTCAGCTTGAGGTCTTGACTCTAGAAAATAACCATGATTTTAAATAACATCTTAATCTTTATATAACACAAAGTTATAGTGTTATTAATAATAATAACTTGGGCCTAATATTTCTATAACATAAAGTTGTAATATTGTGAAATAGCCATGACTTTATGTCTATGTCTACTTGTCATCCATAAAGGGCCATGACACTGAAAAATGGCCATAAAGTAGTAAACACCTCATTTTGTTATACAGTCTCATTATTGTGTAGAAGATATGGATTTGGCAATTATTTTTCTTGAATTATATTTGATCATGATACTAAGAAATAGCCATGATGCTAAGAATGTCTCTCATGTGTTACCAGAGGCAGTGACACTAAAAAATTACTACAGCACACAATTTTTCCTTCTTATCTCTCAATTATCTATGATGTTGTACATGGCTATAATATTTGCCTTCTTTTCTTTCATATATTATATTTTTTGACACTATGAGGATGATGATGCATCACTAGCAATTAGCTACGAGTGATAAACATGAGGATTTCTATGAGTAATAAAAAAATGAGTGAATCATTCTTTGAGTGAAATACATGAAAAATAGTGCATAAGATTTTTTTTTATTTTGTTTCATTAACTTTGTTTTGTAGCAAATATGGCCAACAACAAAGACAACAATTCTTCAACAGATGTATTAAGTGGGGTTGATTTCTTATGAAGTCTTTTATGGATAAGATGAGAAGGATATTAAAAAAAAGTGATGGAGCAAGTTAATGAATGGTTAGATTGGATATAAACTTCCCATATGTAGTAGCCACAAAGCACTTCTAATGTGCATATGAGAGAAAGTGGTCAACCTAGGGAAGTGAGAATTGAAAATGAAGAATATTATGGGTGTTGTTTTGATGAAGAAGATAATGAGGATTTGACTATAAGGATATATTGTAGGCAATTTAGAAAAGATAGAGATTAATAAGATAACAACGTGGATCGTGTTAAGGTCAAGATTCAATCATTTAAGGCAGAAATGATCTTGAAACTTACTTTTATTGGGAAAAGAAGATGATTTCCACTACTATTCTAAACTTAAAAAGGTAAAGTTTGAAGCCATTCAATTTTATGATTATGTAATTATTTGATGGGATCAATTAAGCTTAAATAGGCTGAGAGATTGAGAGAATCCAATAGACACATGAGAAGAAATGAAAACCATGATGAAAGATTGGTTTGTTCCATACCATTACTATAGGAGGGTTGTACCAAAAATTGTAAAGTCTTACACAATGTTATATAAGTGTGGAGGATTACTATAAGGAGATGGAGATCCTTATTATTCATGCAAATGTAGAGAAAGATAAAGAAGCTACCATGGCTAGGTTTTTGGTTGGCATAAATTGAGAAATTATTAATTTGGTGGAATTACAATATTATGTGGAATTAAAACATATGATGCACATGGACATCAAAATTGGGAACCAACTTAAGAGGAGGGGCAATTATTAGCGTATGCCTTAAAAGCCAACCATTAGATAATTCTTTTGTGACTTTTTTATCATATCCTATTTTTTTTAAGCATCATTTTATGCTTATTATATTTATTTAGATCTATGAAAATATTAAATGAATATAATAATATCTTTAGAGTGCTATTTTCTATGGAATACTACTATAAATTGTCCCTAGTTAAGTATTAATATTCAAGGACAATATTAATACATTGAGACTAGCATGTAGAATAACTAATATGAGATATTAAGTTAACACATGAGTATATGTTGGAGAATATATACTAAACTGACCTGTTATGAGAATGTTGTATGAATTATTATATAAGTGGCATACACATTCTTATAGTGACTATTAGTATAAATTATCTTTTTATCTGAAGCAATTACTATTCCCCACATAAGGAGTTGTATACTTGGGAATCGGCAAATGTCACTTATAACAATGTTGGTTATAGGGTTTTTTACTATGTATACAATAAATTGTGTAGAGGGATGTGATTGATATAGCTGGAATTTGTCACTTCTATATAATTACAAAAGTGATATCAGTTGGCCCTTTGATTGAGTATGACTACTAAAATACATGGTCATGCTCAAATAAGTCAATATGAGATATTGAGCTTATTTGTTTAAGTCAGTCTACTCAAAATGAAGAAACATATAAATTGATGTGAGGATGACATGATCCGTACCTTATAAATCATTATAGATATCTTGGACAAAAGGACTAAGTCATATAATAAAATAAGTCATGAAATTAGGTTAATTCGAATCCAATATATATTTCATTATTTGGGTATTAATGATGTATTGCTAGATGTCGCTCATTTCTTGTTTCTTTAAAATGATATTTTAAAGTCATTGCCAACGTTATGAAAACCTATTGAGTCAACACACATAAAAATGTATATGTATTTGGAGTTTATTTTATTTTAGTTAGATAAAAATAAACTGTCTCTAATCTTAAGTCTGAAATTCATTTCAAATCTTAAGCCAATTAGATTAAAGAGTTTGATCTAATTAGTAGATGTTTGGACCTTTAAAATGGGCCCAAACTAATTAGTAGATACGTTCGTGTGGATACTGCTAGAGGCACGAATACTTTACTATGCTAGGATTCGACTGAACTTTTCGAAATCAAAAGTTTTCTATGCTACAAGAGATAGCATCTTTATCCAATGTTTAATTGTATTCACTTGGATCACTGGTGGGTTCCTAGTCAGCTATAAAATTTGAATATTAAATTTACCCAAAAGCTAACAGCAATAGCACACGACAAAATCCTAACTCATGTTCATCATGGAAACCAATTTTGTGAAGAAAGAAGATAAGCTAGCCACTTTAAAATTGAACAACAACAAGGAATGGCTAGCCATGAAAGTTAAGGGAAATATGACTCTACTATTAGGATCTAGTGATTATAAATGTAGAAGAAATAAAATTTTAAATGTTGAACACTACTGGATCTAAGCAATTTGATGAAACCAATTAATGAAAATTCAAATCATACCTCTTGGATAAAATCAATGAACAAAATGAGCCAAGATATTATAGAATGTAAATGACCTCTAAAGGTATCTACACATAATGACAATGAACGAGATGAATGTGCTAGCACCTTTTAGCAAGTTTTTGTCGCACAAAAATCTTAGATGACATTTTAGTTTTTTTCTAAAAAAAATTAAAAGAAAATCACTCTTAAAAGCCTACATAAAATAATATTATTTCTCTTCTTGAGATCTTCCCTTTTATAAAAATTCTTCCAACCCAAAATTAATTTACTTACATAATTAAAATAAATATTTTTTTCTTATTAAATAATTCATTAGGACTAAATTTAATTTAAAGTAATTTAACTCCATAATGAAAGGAAATATTTTTCCTTTATTAAATGATTCATTAGAATTAAATTTAATTCAAATCAATTTAACTCCATGATGAAAGAAACACTTGTCCTTTATTAAATGATTCATTATTATTAAATTTAATTTAAATCAACGTTAATCTTTATTGAAAAGACATATTTATCTTTTTATTAAATGATTAAATAAGATTAAATTATATTCAAATCAATTTGACTTTATATTTAATAGAAATATTTTCTCTTATTAAATGATTCATTAAGATTAAATTTAATTTGGAGTCCTTTAACTATTAATAGGATTGGTCTTGAGACAATTAATGGGCTAAAGAAAGTTTTATAACATCCTATTATAGCTTATTCTAATGTATGACCATAGAGATTCGCTCAATATTGGTAGTAGATTGAAATCATATTCTAAGCCTTCAAGTTATAACTGATCTTTGGTAAGATATTATAACTATCCAAATCAAGTATGACTCAAAAAACTTACAATAGTATGATATTAATCTTTTTTCACATGATGTGTCGATTAAGCATAAAACATTGAATTCCATCTTTATTCAACATAATCATTCTTTGTTTCTTGAGAAGATAGACTAAATAGATAATATTGATAACTCATTTGAGTATGGTCATATATTTCTTAGTATTACTAATTAAAAGGTCAAGATACATCTCACTCAATTAAGAATGAGACAAATTCCTTCATTGGTACTCATATTACTCTACATAATTTACTACATGCTCAATCATAATCTTTATTATCATCTTGTTAAGGATGATATTGAACTATGTCAAAACTTTGAAGTTTTTCATGTAGGAATCTATGCTGAATTTAGTTTGAAGGACTCAAATATCACTACTATAATAAGAATCACTTGTAACATAATCCATATTGTATTTCTCGTAGTAGGTTTGTTTAATATCATATTGTTAATATATATATATATATATATTCTGAAAAATATCATATGTTTATAATCAATAAAACATGATGAAAAAAAAAGTAGAACTGACTATTCAAGTCACCTACTTCATGAAATTCTAGCATAAAAATATATTCAAAGAAATATCTTTTATTCATTATCAATAATATCATAATCTTAACATTCTCATAATATTGATAGACTATGTATCATTTTGAATTGTTTTCTTGTGCCTTAAAATTTTACTATCAAGTCACATACTTGATGACATAAAGCAGAACCAAGTATTTAAGGATCTTATTTTATCAAGTTAAAACACAATTTAACTAATAAAATAATTTGATAAATACCTCGTGTATCAATTATAAACATACAATGACAAGGTATATGCCACTAGGTTAAGGCATACCACTAACACTCTCCCACTTGCCCTCAGCCCAATCAGGTATAAAACAAAAGCCCAATGATCTAGTGCGACTATCATGCTTTGACTATGCAAGGGGCCTACTCCAAGGTTCATCATCATTGTCATCAATATAAACTCTGCACATCTTGACATCTTCTCTCTCAATGATCTCCATGAATGAGGTGGAAACACATGGATATGTATTTGGGTTGTTGATGTGACTTGTGCTCCTTGGCTTAAGCCTTGTGCAATAGACATATTATTATCACACTAAAGGTCCACTAGGTTTGTAATACTAGGAACAACACCCAATTCATCAACAAATTATTGAACCAAACTACTTACTTTGCTGAATCTGAAGTTGAAATCAGCCTCTACAGTAGAATCAACCACTATGTCTTACTTGGAACTTTTCTAGCTAAAAGCATCTCTATTCAAATAAAACACTGAACTAGGTCTAATTGGAAAGTACCTAGGATTTAAGGACATCCAAGTCAGGCTGAAAGCCAACATTTAGTATAACCACATATAACTAATCTAATTCACCTTCTTGCTCATCATAGATCAAGAAAATATCCTTAGTTATTCTTAAGTACTTAAGGATATTCTTGACTACTATTTAGTGACATTCACCTTGATTTAACTAGAATTTACATGTCATACTAAAGGCACATGCCTATCATGATTATATTAAATGTTGTATCCTTAGCCACAACCTCGACTCTGACCCAACCATGATTTCCATGCCAAGCCACAACCTCGCCTATCATGGAAAACATGCCAAGCCATGATAGTCATGCATGACATACATGCCAGCCGAAGATGCTGGCCTCAAAATTGAGGTTGATAATCTGCACAAAATGAACATCCCATTTTAGATAAATTAGCTTTATTTTTCAGAATAGCAATGGTGTTATTGCCCTTCTTTACAAACTCACCCAAATCCCTATTTTTTTCAAAAAAAAAACAAGTTTTTATATTTTTAAAACTTATCATTTTAATTTTATTATTTATTACACTTCATTTAAACGAGAGTATCCATTATTCATTTAAATTAAATTAACAATACAATCAAAACAAACTAAAATAATTACATTTAAATCAAAGCTAAACCAAAGATGGTCTACATACTCGAGTATACGCAACATTCCTCCCCTCATACTTATTTGGTCATACTAATATATGTCACTAGTTTAAATTTTAAAAAATAACACTGAGTTTTATTTCACATGGCACAAAAACTAATTCTCATTATTTACACAAAAAATAGTTTTTGAAATTCTGATTTTCCATTAAAATTTAATTTTTCTAAAAATTATATTTTCTCTGTGAATTGGTTTTTTTCCCGTTGGGTCTCTAAGACATTTTTTTTTCTTATGAGCCATCAGCTACCCCTTGATCTGATAGATCCCCGTGAGTGGCTTAAGTAAAAGTATAACTTTTTTTTTTACAATAGATAAGCTACCCCTCAATATGTTTGAACCCCAAAAGCAACTAGAATAAATGAGTTGACTTTTACTTCAAATTTGTCAACTTCTTCTTGATCTACTCGATCCCTGGTATAACTTTGTTATGATTCCTAATTTTTAAGAGTAGGAAAAGTCACAAAATATCATTAGGTAAGAAACTCTTTTCCCACTAGTATCATATGTATATGGGTCATACACATGGCAAAGTAGATTTTAGTCTAGATATCAATCCTATAGGGATTGTATAATTAGTTTGATTAACCCTTTCGGTCAACTTTTACTTGAGTTGATATGATAAAATTGGATTTTAAATAAGATTTTTAAATTCTAGGATAGGTGTATTTTTGTAAGCATGACGGCTTATCTAAATAAGTTGAATATTATTATACTTGGATATAGAATAAATATAAGATTATTATGAAAATATCATAGTGTCATGCTGGCATACAAGGTATTTATCAAGTATTAGATCCTACCCTAGTTTTCTTGTAGTTGTCTCTTTAATACTTTTTCACTAAAATAACAAATGATTCCTACTTTAGAGTTATTCATAAGTTCATATCTTTTTGGCAGCTCATCACTTATAATTTATGATTACTTCATATGTAAATTCTTATTCTCTGACCTCATGTTTTATATAGACATTAATTGATGTGGTAGTAAAATTAGATGTATGTTCATCTTCTTAAGCATCATGCTCGCTCAATTAGCATAAGTTTTTATTTAAACCTCATAGGTGATAGTCATCCAATAGAAAGTAACTTTTAGGACTATTACCACTTTACAAGTCACCTCCAATCATCTATGTCTCATGGATTACATATCACCATCTACCATGATTAAACATGACTCTCATACTAAATATGAACCCCTTAGGAAAATATTCTATAAAATACCTACATCAATTGAGGGTTAATTCTTCTAAGACATGCACAATGGATTAGCTTCTAAAAATATTTTTACTTTCAGCTTCATAAGCATCTTACTCACATGATATATATACCTCAATATCAGGTATTGATTAGAAGGGTTGTCACATCCTTTATATTATTATA